>LNAC01000169.1:531250-623762 GCA_002007465.1 Ailurus styani | reverse complement strand
ACACACACACACACACACACACACACACACACACACACAGATCACAAGTAGGCAGAGAGGCAGGCAGAGAGGTAGGCAGAGAGAGAGGAGGAAAAAGGCTCCCTGTTGAGCAGGGGGCCCAATGCGGGCCTCGATCCCAGGACGCTGAGATCATGACCTGAGCTGAAGGCAGAGGCTTTTTAACCCACTGAGCCACCCAGACACCCCAGAAGCCTAGCTTTGATCTATCTCAAAGTCTGACATGCCTTCCTAAGGTTAATCATTTCTAGCTTTTGATTTAAAGTGAGAGATGTGTGACTCTTCCTTTCACGTAAATACTTAGAGGCCATTGCCAAGTTATTAACTGGTCTAATTTCAATACTGTCATGTCCCAGGGAATATGGAGACCCAAGGAGATGGGGAGAGGCTGGGCAATGGACAGTCAGTGGAGGAGTCTGTACACACACAATATTTATCCATTGAGTTGCCATCTTATATAATGCAGTTTGTGGTGCCCCAAAACAATTACAATAGTAACATCAAAGATCACCAATCACGGATCACCATAACAAACATAATAATGAAAAAGCCTGAAGTGCTGTGAGAATCACTAGAATGTGACAGAGACATAAACTGAGCAAATGCTGTTGGAAAAATGGTGCCTATAGACTTGCTTGATGCAGATTTTCCACAAAACTTCAATGTGTAAAAAAATGTAATATCTGCAAAGTATAATAAAGAGAAGTGAAAATAAATGAGGTATGACTGTACATCTATCTTACACACTGAGGATAAATGTATGTATCTATAGTACTACATATATATATATATATATAGTACTCTATGTATACTTTTTTCTGTATATATATATATAGCACATGTTAAGTATATAAAAAGAGCCAAAGTACTGTATTAAAGGATATGAATCTCTTCACTTTACTGGGTATTTCTAAATTTGTCTTAAGGTGATCGTACAAATTGATCCACCAGTGTATTGACCCAAACAAGCAGTGCATAAAAGTTCTGTTTTATGTATTCATCAGTCTTACTCTTTTCTGATTTAAAAATATTTCACTCTGAAAGTAATGAATAGTTTTCTTCCAATGATGTTTGAATAATTTGGAATAGCTTTTCATATGCTTAGTCTTCTACAAACTGATTTGTAGAAATTCTTTATATTCTAAGGGTAATTATTTATTAAGGTTTTCAATATTGCACATATCTCCTCCAAATCTATCACTTGTGGAACATGAAAAATCTTGTGTTGTATTCTTAAATTATGTAATTATACATATAAATAGACACATATATATTTACACACATATACACTACATCAGAGTGCGTAAATATACAATCTATATACATACATTATATGATGTACACATTTATACATCTGTTTACATATGTAAGAGTATTTTTTCTGTTTTAACACACAGACACCCAACACACACATGGGCACATACACCAACAAGAAATATCTGAAAATATGCTGTTGAAAAATGTGATTATGATTCTGATGACAATATATTTATAGGTGAGGCAATTATGAATATATTTCATATTTAATTAATGTATTTATTTCTTCAGTAGTAAAATTATTTATTACGTAAAAGTATACTGTACACCAAGAAAAATCAAGTGGCTATCTATTGTATATAATTAATAAATGTTTATGGCTAAAATTCAAATTTTCCATTATAACAATCAACAGAACATATGTGGTATTCTTGTCTTTCCTTCTGAAAACCATAGGCCTGATTACCCTCATGTAGTCAATTTGGTACAAGATCGTCTTAAAATTACCTCTCCATATCTTTAAGGTGAAGATCTATTTTACTTTTAAAATCTACATTTCTTAAATAACTTAAATTATGATACTTAGTATAATAGATCAATCCTACATCAAATAAACAACAAGAATTAGTATGTCATATATTTTGGAAAATATAGTTGACATCTTTTCAAACTTTACTACAGTTATTCTGTAGTTATTCAAGATCTGAGGGCCCCAAATACTAATTTATAAATTCAAGTTAAAAAGTAAAGTCACGGTTATATAAACTGCTTTTTTTTCCCCCTACTGCCCTAGACAACAAAGAGTTAGTATCAGAGGTAGGTTTGTTTGTTTTTTTAATAACAATAATTCTGGAGTTGGTGTAATTCTCTTTCCAAATCTTTCTGTTGGTATTTGGAAAAAAACCTTCTAGAATGGCATATTGCTAATACTAAAACCTTGTTCTTAGAAACTTCTAAGAACAAGGTCTTAGTATTAGTGCAAAATGAAATTTCCTTCATGTTTTTTCCAAGTTAATGAAGCAAAAATTTTATTCTAAACCTTTAATAAATAAACATCATGTATAGCTTTCCATTTCTCATGAGATAGAACATTACTCCTCACTAAATTTTCTTTGTCCTCACTGCTTCCCAATTCCCAATCTTAGTCTCAACACAGTATTCTATTTATTCTTGGTCTGGAAATCCAGTTTAGTATCTCACAGTGAATATGAAGATGGTGAGGTTTCCTAACTCTTCTTGCACACTCCAACCGTAGGATGGTGAGAGTATTCTCATGCTGTCTTTATTAAAACTGTACTAAACTGTATTCCTTTCATCCGGCAAAGTAATATTTATGCAAATGAATATAAGATGTAATATCTAAACTGTTGATGTTTAGTATAAAATTTTGAGCAATATCTTACTATCTGTATCCAGGTTTCTTTTATATTCATTGTGATTGTTTCAAGCTCACACAAACAATATCATAAGGCTGTATCTTATTGATTCTGGCCCCTGTTCATATCTGAGTGAAGTACATAGAAATAAATAATAGGAGGAGCCTATATCATCTACACAATGGGTTATTCCCCCTCTATATCCTTTGAAGTTCTTCTGATTACACATTCATATATAAATATAATCTAAAATTTCATTTGAATTATTCAGGCCAAGATTTATCTTTGCTTGTTATTTTGGTTAAAATGTTGCTAAGATAAAATTCACTGTAATATACAGTACTGCATGAACTTTAAATACAGATACATTTTTTTCACAATACTTATGTTAGCATCCTTTCTCAGATATGTATCTTGAATGACCTAAACATTTACATTAACCTTCTGAATAAAGGTTTTAATATGTTTTATATAACTTAAAAAAAAAAACACACTGAAGCTATATCATTAACCTAGTCAGTGACAAGAGATTTGCTTTAAGTTTAGAATTTACCCAAGGAAAGAATGTCAATAAGCAGTGATGAGTTCCACAAAGCAGGTGCATAACAGCAAATAGAACAATCACTCAAAATGACACATTTCAAACCTGAATAAATGAGAGATCTGTGTCAACTGACTTCAACTAACAATCTGTAGAAAATGGACTTGAAAACTCCTTAAGGTAACTTTGTCTACAGGTATGGCATTTTAACACACTACTAGAAAGTCACAGGTAAGGAAAATTTGAGAAATACCTGGTGTAGTGACATCAAAGACTTCATGAGTGGTAGTAATCAGTTGTATTACTGATTATGTTAGATAAATGTTATAATCCAAATAACCCAAAATTGATAACATGCAAAAAATGTATCTGAAGAGTAAAACGTGTATTCCAAAAGAAATAAAATCCCTAAAAGAAGATGCCATCATATTTTATATGAATAGGCAATGTCAATCAAAGTGCCCCACATTTTAATAATAGCTTGGATTTAAAATATTTATTAAACAAAATCTGGATACTATAAATTATACAATAAATTATACACCATAAACATCAAATGACAGGTAATGTCTAAGGGACTGTGATTGGAAAAAAAATGCAAGTTGTCATTTCCAGACATATTTTAAAGTAGTGGTGGGATATTTAAGTGATTGCGGTAAGAGTACAGGAAGTAATAATGGGGGAACAATATGCATTTTTATTTAGAGGTCATTTATAGGTGGTTCACACAATTTACAGTTTCTTATTTTTATTACAAAAATGATGTTAAGTAACAATGTGATAGTATGCTGAATATTGGAAAGGAGCTCTCTATATTTCTAGGAAAGGAAACTAATTCTTTAAGTATAATTAACATACAATGTTATATTAGTTTCAGGTGTACAACATATTGATTTCACAATTCTGTACATTACTCAATACTCACCATGGTAAGTGTAGCCACCATCTGTCACCATACGACATTATTAGAATATTATTGAATATATTCTGTATGTTATTCCCTATGCTGTACTTCATCTCCTTGACTTATTTATTTTATAACTGGATGTTTATACCTCTTAATCACCTTTATCTATTTTGTCCATCCCCCCCACACCCCTTCTCTGACAACCACCAGTTTGTTCTCTATATTTAAGAGTCTGTGTGTGTGTGTTTGTTTGTTTTGCTTTCTAGGTTCCACATAAATGAAATCATATATTCGTCTGACTTATTTCACTTAGGATAATACCCTCTATGTCCATGTATATTGTTACAAAGGGCAAGACTTCATTCTTTTTTATGGCTGAATAATATTCCATCATTTGTGTATTATCTTCTTTATCCATTCACATATGGATGGACACTTGGGTTGCTTTCATATTTTGGTTATTGTAAATAATGCTGCAGTAAACATCAGGGTCCATATATCTTTTCCAATTAGTGTTTTTGTTTTCTTTGGGTAAATACCCAATAGTGGAATTACTGGATCTTATGATATTTCTATTTTCAATTTTTTAAGGAACCCCTTTCCACAGTGATTGCATCAATTTACATTCCCACCAACAATGCAGAGGGTTCCTTTTTCTTCTCATCCTCATCAATACTTGCTATTTCTTGTCTTTTTGATATTAGCCATTCTAACTGGCCAATGAGACTAATGTTAAATAAAGCAAATTATGTCTCATTCTTGGTTTTTGAAAATAAAATCTCTTTTATTCTTCCATTCTCCATAGGTTCCCATTTCCTGTAATATGTCTGTTAAACTAGTGAGTGCCAAGTAACTAACAAATCTGAGAACTAAAAACACAAAAATACATGATGCTATATCCATCTTTATTTTTCTTTTTATCTTATTTACCTTTTCATAACAATTTGACCTCTGGTGCATCCACTTCAGGACTCAGTTGAAATGAGGTAAATGGCAATTCTACGCTCAATAATATTGCATTTTATGCAGTAAATTCATAGTACTTAGATCTAATAGAAAAAGTGAGCATTTTAGTTATAAATTAAATTAGCTGGTAAGTCAGAAAGAAATTTTTGTCTTCATAAAAAAAGGACTTTTTCTTTTCAAATTTGAGACTTTATGTTTTATAACAGTTTTAGGTTTCCAGTAAAATTGAGAGAAAGGTAGAGAAAATTTCCACAAAAAATAAAAAGAAATTTTCTATATACCCACCTCCCTCCACATATTTATAGCCAACCCCATTATCAACATTCCTCACCAAACTGGTACATTTTGTTTTTACCAAGAATGAATGTATACTGACACATTATCATCACCCAAAATCCATAGTTTACATTAGGGTTCCATCTTGGTATTTTATATTCCATGAGTTTGGGAAAATCATCATTATAATCATACAAAATATTTTCACTGCATTAAAAATCTTCAGTGCTCTGCCTATTCATCTTCTCACCACGGCGAGCACTGATCTTTTTAGTTTCTCCATAGTTTTGCCTTTTCCAGAATGTTTTATGGTTGGAATCATAGCAGTATATAGCTTTCTCAGATTGGATTCTTCCACTTAGTAATAGGCATTTAAATTTCTTCCATGTCTTTTCATACCTTGATAACTCTTTTCTTTTGAATTCTAAATAATATTTCATTGTCTGAATGTACCACAGTTTATCCATTATCGAAGGTCATCTTGGTTGTCTTCAAGTTTTGGCAATTATGAATAAACATATTATGAACATCTGTGTGTAGACTTTTGTATAGAGACAAGTTTTCAACTCTCCTGGGAAAATAATAAGGGACACAATTGCTGGATTATATGTCAGAGGACATTTAGTTTTGTTAATAACCACCAAACTGTCTTCCAAAGTGGCTGTACCATTTTGCATTCCCATCAGCAATGTATGACAGTTCCTCTTGCTCCATGTCTTCACCAGCACTTGATAGTCTCCATGTTCTGGATTTTGGCTATTTTAATAGTTGTGTACTAGGATCTTATTGTTTTAATGCAAATTAAATGTCATATAATGTGGAGCATATTTTCATATGCTTATTTGCCACGTGTGCATTTTCTTACTTCTTTAAGTAATTACTTATGATCATTAATAGATACCCAAAGGATATAAAAATGCTGATTCAAAAGGGCACATGCACTCTGATGTTTATAACAGCATTAACAACAATAACCAAATTATGGAAAGATCCCACATGTTCATTAACTGATGAATAGATAAAGAAGTGATATATATATTTGTATATATCTCTAAAATACATGATCATTTATCACACACATAATTTAAATCCATTATATAAATTATATTATTTTATTATAATTTTATATTATATATCAATATAATTATAATATATTATTATAATATATATTTATATATTCTATATAATGGAATATTACTCAGCTATCAGAATGAAATTTTGCCATTCGCAAAGACATGGATAGAGCTAGAGAGTGTATTATACTAAGTGAAATAAGTTAGAGAAAACAGTGTATGATTTCACTCATCTGTGGAATTAAATAAATGAAATGGATGAACATAGGGGAAGGGGGAAAAAGAGAAGGAAACAAATCATGAGAGACTCATAACTATAGAGAAGCAACTGTGCATTGATGGAGGGAAAGTAGGCAGGAATGGGGTAAATGGGTGATGGGTATTATGGAGAACACTTGTGATGAGCACTGGGTGTTATATGTAAGTGATGAATCACTAAATTCTACTCATGAAACTAAAAGAAGAAGAAGAAGGAAGAGAAGGAGAAGAAGAAAAACAACTAGAAAAAGAAGGAGGAGGAGGAGAGGAAAAAGAAACTATCACTTGTTAACATTTAGTGTAGTATCAAAGAAGAATAGCCACGGTGATCTAAAATGGTTATTAAAATACTTCTTCTTTTGCAATTACAAAAAGAAAAAAAGTGGATACAAAGGAGTATAATTACTAGCTTTAGGGACTCCCTTACCAATATTAAAGAACAAAAATTCTACTGAGAACAAAAATTAAAGTCCACATCCAACATAAATTCCTCTTTTTAAAATTTAGCCCTGTTACTAAATTGTACACCTGAAACTAATATTACATTGTATGCTAACTAACTGAAATTTAAATAAACATTTAGAGATTTTTAAAAAGATCATTAGTAGAGTGCCTCTATTTACACATAAATTAATATTTCAAATAGTTATTCATTGAGGCTGAAAGTTTTTTTTTTTTCAAAGATTTTGGCAGCTCCTCCAGGTGAAAAAGTTTTGTTTTTTTGTTTTTTTGGTTTTTTTAAGATTTTATTTATTTATTTGACACAGAGAGAAAGATTACAAGTAGGCAGAGAGGCAAGCAGAGAGAGAGGAGAGAGGAGGAAGCAGGCTCCCTGGGATCATGACCTGAGCCGAAGGCAGAAGCTTTAACCCACTGAGCCACCCAGGCGCCCTGTTTTTTTGTTGTTTTTTTTTTTTTAAGATTTTATTTATTTATTTGACACACAGAGAGAGAGATCACAAGTAGGCAGAAAGGCAGGCATAGAGAGAAGAGGAAGCAGGCTCCCCGCTGAGCAGAGAGCCCGATGCGGGCCTCGATCCCAGGACCCTGAGATCATGACCTCAGCCGAAAGCAGAGGCTTTAACCCACTGAGCCACCCAGGTGCCCTGAGGCTGAAAGTTTATCCAAGAAGGAGAAAACATACAAATTTTGCCTTAGATACAGATGACACATTTTTCTGCTAATTTAAAAGTGATGAAACTGAGTCAAGTAGATTATAGACAATAATCCACAAGTTCATCAATCACAAAGTATCAAATGTAATCTAATATTCTTAATTTCTACAGAACAGTAACTATCTTGCATAAAATGTTCATTTTTAAGGAGTAGAACATCGTCCTTATTTAAAGTACATTTGCTTCCATTTTCTAATAATTTCGTTAAATTTCTTAAGAGTAATGAAATAATCTACAATTTAATTGTGATAGAAAGCAAAAGGCAAAGGGACATAAAATGTCAAAAAAATCTAAGCTGGAAAAAAAATCTAAATTGGGAAACTCAACGACTATTTTCCTTTCCTTTGTTCTAGGATTTCAATGGTTGATTTTGTAAGATTGTCAGGACTGCTAGTGAGGTTAAAATGCCTAGCCCAGGACATGATTGGTACTCAATCAATGCTAACTGTATTTGAATTCTAGGCTTGTCCTTACACAGACTTTCAAGAAATTCATTGATCCATACACATTGAATGATCAATAATTCTGAAAGATAAAATAAAGGTGAGTCTAAACTTCAAAGGCCTTTAATGACATAGCTAGCTTTTTGTTTTTTACTTAATAAACAAAGGAAATCTTCTAAAGACTGTGATCAGGGATATTAAAATATGACGATTTTGCTTTAACATAATTAATGTGACTGATTGTGTGTATACATGTGTGCATTCATGTGAGTGAAAGAATGAGAATGATTCATAAAAAGTCCATCAAAACTCAAATAGTCTGAATGAAAGGTAAGCATCTTGACTCTTTGCAATTTTTTTCTTGACATATGATACTGAGCTTTTTTCTGAATTGAACTGCATGATTTGTATGTGATATAATAAGTCCCTCAGTATGCTCAACTGGATAATTCTCTTTTTCCTGACAGTTCACACAAATAGCAATAAACTTATCTGATGCCCACTGCTTTCTTTACGTCATTTGGAAATGAGTTACTGTTATACTTTCAGAATAAATTGAATTCTATTCTTTTAAACATGGATTTGAGTAGTCTGGTACTTTAGCTTTTTTCTGTTACATTATAGAATATTATTAAGTCCAAAGTGATACATTGTAGGAAGTGATACATATAAATCCTGTTGCTATTGTGGAATCTGGGATTTGTCTCCATGGACACCAAGCCAAGCTAACCTTCTCGGTTTTACAGCCTTACACTGACACTGAGGACTGAAAACCTAAGCAGTCTTTATTTAAAATGAAGTGACTAAAAATTAAGCAAACATTGTGTGTGTGTGTGTCTGTGTGTGTGTGTATTAAATAAATAACTTACAAAATTTTCTCTACAGCAACATATAGAAGAGAGATTATAAAATTTCCAGAATTTCTTAAAGCAGTAAAGATGACTACTTTCTCTAATCACAGTGTTTATAGGTTAATAATTTTGATGCCTCTACTAACACACGCTTATGATAATGAATTGGAATGCAAACAATGTGATACAATGAATGATGGCATATCTATTAATCTAGAGTAAAATTAGAAACTAACATAATAAGCATCTCTACTGACTTGAAAGTAGTAAAAATTCTCCAACAGTATTTCTATCTATATTAAAAAATAAAAGAACAAAATGCTTTATAAAGTGGAGATATTGTATCAATTATACAGAAAGTTCTATATCAAGATGATTTTATTTTTTCCTTGATTTTATTTGAGTAGTATAAATATAGCTTTCCAGTGTTGGTGTTGTGAAGGTCCTAGGTGCAGATTCTTGTGTTCTGGGAAGAAAGACATTTTTACTAAATTCTGAATCTGTCTTGCTTACTGTTTCACTCCCCCATTGATCAACTCATTCATTCTGAAGAGCGGCAGATAGGCTAGATTTTACATGGCATTGATAAAGTTTTATTTCATCAATGGTTGGGTTGACCTTTACTCATTACTTTCCTTAGAATTTCAGTAAAGTAAACCTTAATCAAGCAGTGATATAACAGAATCATTACCCAGTTGCTAATTAAATGCATGTATGCTACTGTAACAATTATGCTTAATTTCAAATAAATTAGGATAATAATGTTTAGAAAGAGCCTCATGCGATATTCAACATATAATACATTTTCAGTAATGCTAAATTATATGCAACATGATAATCATAAGTAATTCTTAAAAATAATTCTAATTAAGGTTTATTGTAAAGATTTATGAAGCTAAAAAATATATTTTACACATACTTGTACTGGTAGAACCCATCCCCAAATTTCCCCAGTATATCAATTTGATTAGCTCTGATTTGGCCTTCATTTGTCAGGACTATTAATGAAAGGATTCTAATCATTTTGGAGGTCTATGCAAAGATTGGATAAACTGTTTTAGCAAGCTCTTGTTCCAGCTCTCCCAGGCATTGTTTCCTGTTTCTTGCCAATAAACAGTGTACTAGGTTGGTGGCACACAAACACCATCTAAGAAAATACTACTTGAAAGAAAGAAAGAAAAAAAGGGAAAGAGAGAAAAAGACCCTTTGAGGTCTGCTTACTTTTAAATAGCAATGATGGTAATTATTGATATGTATGTCAGAGTTTCAGACAAGACTTGAAACAGAAGTAATCAAATGTGACAATATAAAATGAAAATCTGTTGTCTTGCTATATTCAGCTCTTGTAGCTGAAGAACATATTGGAAAATTGTGTGTTGTAGAAATGGAAGACATATTTAGAGACAAAATTTCCAGCTAAAGAACCAGAAATCATCTGTTGCTTTGTTTAAAGCTGTATTGCAAAATCCAACAGACTTACAGAATGAGCTCATTTTTTTTTCAGGATGAGCTCATTTTTCAAGTGAAATAAAAATAATAGCTAATAATTCACAAAGGAAAAGTATGTTAAACTATGGACTGATAATGACACTAATTACATTATTAAAAGGTGGGGAAAAAAGCTCCAAAGATGCAAACAATAAAAATTTGTTACTAAATCCTCCATTCAATTTTATGTATCAGTGATACAAAGATTGCTTGTGGACATCTTTTAATGAGGCTGCTTGAATTCCTCCTCACATATAAAGCCATTGAACTACTTTCAGTGTTCTCTTTTGACAATGATGGCAAAATGGCACATAAAGTTATCCCATTTTTGTGACAAACCTTTCAGTTATTGAATGTATGATCATATTAACTTCCTCCTTTAAACAAAAAAAAATCCTACAATTACAGAATCAGCCACAGGAATAAGTGCTGGCTATGTCTTGGGTTGCCAATTTATTTACCTTGTAAAAATCATATAACATTTTGATATTTCAAAACATGATTGTATTTGTAGGGGCACAAATGCCAATGATAATTATCTATCTGGTGTGTTCTCTCAGGCCATAGGATTGGACATCTTCCAGTCACATTCTCCATGGTTCTAACTGGTTATTAACCCTATTCTTATTTCACAAACTGGTGAGAAAATAAAAATGTAAGAGAAAAAGATGAGCATCTTGAAACTAATCCCTTCCAGGCAAAAAGAGAAAAAAAAACCCTCAAGTTAATGAGATAGCCTTAAGTAGAGATTTACCTTCTTTCTCAGAGATGGTAATTAAGGACATATATATATCAGTTACTATATAGTTATATCTGGAGTGTAAAACCAAAAGTGGTATTTTCACCTTATTGACTTTTTTTTCAAAGTACAGAAAAATATATAACTAACTGCTTTCTGCAATTATCAAAATAGATATACTATAGTCAAAGATATATTTAAACATATCTTTGAAATAAACTCCATGGGATATAGAGCAATTTTCTTTTCATTTTAAATAAGAGAAAATGAGGCTCAGAGATCAAGAATTATTCAAAAAATTCACAGTAAGGGTAAAACTTATATTTAAACTTCAAAGCCCATTTAATTTCCAGTATATTGTGAAGTAGAAGAATGCCCCCAGGTATGAGGGTTTGGTCAGAAAGTAAAATTCCACATTTTAAATTTTGCAAATGAAGCAGGCTAAGATCCTGGCAATGTCTTGGTGACAATATTCCTGAAGTGGAGTGGAGAGAAGGAGATCTATAGGTTATTGGGATGGAAATTATTTTAAAATATAGGACAAACGAAAAGTAAGATGTATTTAATTAAACATGAATTTAACATTAGCCAAGATGCTGGAAAGACTATTTGAACTGTACAGAAAATCCCAAAGTCACTGATCACTCGATAATGATTTGATAGATAAGACTGGTTTTAAGGGTAAGTATTTTTCTGGGGGGGTAAGTATGGGCAGATGATAGGACTGAAAAACAGTGGCCCTGATAAGAAATAAAAATGAATGAATTCACATGACCTGGGACTGGATGAATGTGGGAAGCATCAAGCCTAAGGTAAATTATAAAGAAAGCAGAACAAAAGATAAAGTAAGGTAATACATGAGTAGGAAGCATTTCGGAGTGCTGCAATTCAAGATTTAATTGTTTGGAACATGTTTATCAAAGAAGCAGCTGAATATTACTTATTATATTGTTTTAGTATGCATATTCCACTTTGAGAAACAAATGGATTTCATTCAGGAAGACATATTATGTATAATGTGAAAATCAATAACCTTTCATTATATAAAGTAACACATGATTAACTAGACCTATAAAGAATAGTTTCGAATCTATTACTAAGGATATTCTATTTTAACAGGTACTTTAAAAGGATATAAATGATTAGGAAGAGTTAGAATAAAAAAAATATTTTTCACCACTTTTTCAAAATAGAATTTTCATTTTTATAATCTTTGAGCTTATTACCAGATATATACTTAAGAAATTTATCAAGAAAACAAGGGGCATCTGGGTGGCTCAGTTGGCTAAGCATCTTCCTTTGGCTCCAGTCATGATCTCAGGGTCCTGGGATGGAGCCCCGCATTGGGCTCTCTGCTCCGCAGGGAGCCTGCCTCCTCCTCTCCCTCTGCCTCTGCCCCTCCTCCTTGCTTGTGCTCTCTCTCTCTCTCTCTCTCTCTCTCTCTCTCTGTCAAATAAATAAGTAAAATCTTTAAAAAGAAAGAAAACAAGAATGCTTAAATATCATATAAGCTAAAAAAGGATATTCAAAGAATGGGTTCTTATATACTACAGTGTTCATATAATTCAAGTAGCACTGCTATAGCTATGATCCCAGCATATGCTGTTACAACAGTTGGATACACAAAATTGAAACACACAAATTTTAAGAAATTAAATATAATGGAATTTAAATCTGCAGATAAATGCATATGTAATACCTTTCCTGTGAGGTGTAACTTGCTTTACATCATATCACATAATGACATCAATCAAAGCATCAAACCCCTTTCTCTTTGACTGAGAAAGTATAATTCTGCTAAGCTGGTGTTTTGCATTACTTTTAGATCTCACGCTTGTGCTATCCAAACCTAGAAATATGAAAATGAGTGAAGAATTTTGGCAATTCAGAATTTAGAGTGAAGCAGAGGGCAGGGACATGTGGCTCAACAACTATGTAAATTCTTCTTACTATTAATTTCCAATAGAATGCCATCATTCTATTTGGTGGATTTCCTGAAGCTCTAACATGGATACCACTGTGAGAAAAACTACTCAAGTGCTCATTTTGGCAGCACATTTACAAAAATTGGAACAGTAAAGAGAAGCTTAGAATGGCCCCTGTGCAAGAATATCATGTGAATTTATGAGGTAGTCCATATTATTTATTGTATATTAAGTTGAGTTTTTGTTATGGTATTAAACAATTTCTGGAAATAGATAGTGGTGATGGTTGCACAGCATTTGAATGTAATTAACAGCATGGAATTTACACTTAAAAACACTTAAAAATAGCAAATATATGTGCAAATAAGCTTATTAGAGCAATTTAGTTAATTTGTAAAGATTCAATTATATTAAATCATTGTTCCCCATTCTCCTTACTCTTACAAAAGAAAACTGAAACCTAAAATGTGATATTATAATCATTTTTCTTTCCCATTTTAAAGCCGAATGACAAATATAGTAGTGATTTACACATGGAATACACTGAAAAGTAAATAATTCATCTTTAATGAAAGCCATGGTAGGACATGGGGAGTAGTGAGTTAATAAAAAGAGAAACATAGTCTGTGCATGGTAGGGTACAGTCATGGAGGAAAGATAAGAGGGAGAAATAGGTTCCTTTGGTGGATTTGATCTTGCTCATAATTAGGTGCTAAACTTCTCCAACTGTTTGCCCTGAGTGCTCATGGGATGATCCAGACACTGATCATTTACTTTCCTTGCAGTTTTTACTTTGTTCTTTTTCTTTCCTGTACTGCTTTTCCTCTACTGGCATTAGTGTTCCTCTTTCCTTCTTTCCTTTTTTTATTTTCCAAATCTCACATGGTTATTCCTCAAAATGAAATTTATTTCTGAATCTCTTGCCATTTTGCCAGAACTGTCCTTGTCCACCCACCTACCCCATCTGCCCCCTAAACCTCACTCCCCACCCTGCCCCAATCAACTTCATTTTTCTTACTCATTTGGCTCAAGAGCCATAATATACTTTACTTATGTATTTACAAAAATGAAGCTTGGCATTTTACAATCTTTTAAATTTTGTCTCACAAATAATGATTCTAAAACTGTCCTAAAGCCAAAACTGTGCTTAGTAAACACACAGGATTGTCTTTTATACTGCTTCATAGAACATCATCGGCATGATTAGCAGAAGGTACCAGATTTAGGATGATAATCACTTACTGCTCTCTTACCTAAACATGCAAACCTAAGTAAGGTTCATTTTGTGTCTGCTGAATTACCTAAAACTACTACAGTTGTATAATATTATAGCAGAATGCAGTCATGGCAGCGATATAGCATTTGGAGTAAGAAAAAATAGGTTTTAGTTCACACCTTTCTGTTCTTTATTTAGAAGATATAACTTGACTTTTTAAAGTACAGTGTAGGTTTGCTGATAATAACTTGTGCCTGACCTAACTACTTTGGTTACCCTGTGAAATAACTGAAATAATACCTTTGAAATCATTCTGTGGACTAGAGGAAATAATTATTACAAATATTATTTTGTGAGTTTGGTAGCTACGACAAATGGATAGAATTTGGAGAGATTAAACACTTCACTGAGCACATAAAAAACTTCATTGAAATAAAATGTAATTCACAATAACAAACTGTCTTCAGAGTAGTACTTTTCCCCTCAACTACCTTTCACTTGTCTTTTGCCATTTTCATTTCCTACTTTTACCCCTGAAAGAAAAACAGAGATTTCCATTCATCTACTGATAACAGGGGCTTGTTGTGTCTAGCGAAATTCATTACTGCTTTGATTTTTATAAGATCCTTTAAACTTTGAGTTGTCGTTCTCTTGCCATGTCCATTTTTTTCTGTCGTCTAGATCACTCTGATATGTACTTTGATTCCATATTCATTTCTTTGCTGCCTCTTGTAAACTACATAATGACACAAATGTCCATCATGTTGAAGAAAGAAGTTTTTTTTGGTACCTTAAGATAAGTGAATTTAGAGTTTTGATGCTGCATACACAGAAAAAAAGTCCTATAAAGTGTAAAATTAGTTTTGATTAAGTAAAAAAGTTGAATGATATTTAAATGTGTAAAGATAATAAATAATTATCAAAGGGAAAAATCAGAGGCAAGAAAAATAATATACCATAGTTAAGAGATTTAAATCTGTAATTTTCCTGGTGTTGTTTCTCTTAATGGTTATAGAAAACATTACAAAGGACCTCACAGTTGCTATTTATGCATTGCGAAGTTACCCCAAATTATTTACGTCTATAAAAAATTGATGTGTATGACCTTTTATCTGTGTGAGATATGCATCAACAATTCATCTTAATAGAGGATTTAGGAAATCCAAGATATTTGTGTGTGTTATTACCCTTATTGAGCAAGGTAAGATTACGGTTGTGTTATTGTTCAAGCCGACACATTCTTGATGATGGAATTTTTCTTGAGCTTGATTGTCTACGGCAGTAAACACAATATACTGAGAACTTATCCTATGCTGAGCATAAAACATTGCATTTGGATTTCTGGGAGAGTTCCAAAGATATTCCCATAACCAGTGGAATTTTACAATTTCATGCAACATCCCTATCAACACTTGGGATTATGAAGAGTTTTTATTTGAAAGTAACTAAGGTATAAAATGATATCCCAGTGTATTTAACCAACCTTGTTTAATGCCAATGACTTTAAGCACATGTCTTCAATGCTTATTGACTCTTTGGTTTCCTAACTGCCTACATATATATTCTTTATTTGCTTTCTGTTACAGTCTTGGTATCTTTGTTGTTAATTTGACAAAGTTATTTATATGTTCTAGATAACAATCTATTTCTTCTATTAAATTCTTCAGTTCTATCCTTTACTTTAAAATTCATGTAACTTCTATGCATTCTCAATTCTAGGATTTTTCTTCTTTTTAAAAAACCTACAAATGCTCTAAAATGTATAGAGAAGTATAAGAATGTACAGAGAGCCCAATCATTTTTTAAAAGAAGATAAAAGATATACTTTAGTATACTATAGTATTAGTTACATGTTTTAAATTTTGACATTTATAAAAACACACAGATAAACCAATTGAAAGAATAGAGATCTAGAAACTAGACCATTTGTATTTGGCCATTTCATATACAAAAAAGCATTACCAAAAATCACTGGGGAAAGATGGAGAGTTTAAGTAGATTGCAGCAAGAAGCTTAGTTCTCCATCTAGAGAACAAGAAACTTAATCAAACACAACATTCAAGGATTGAAACTAGATGGATTAAATATTTAATTTTGAAGGTTAAATTGTAGAGCTAATAAAGGAAAATTAAGGAAAACTTCATTTTGTCCTAGAGGCAGAAAAGGAACTTCTTGTATAAAACTTTTGCAGAACAAATGATAAGGTGAAAATTGATAAATTTAATTACATCAAAATCAAAGATTTCTCTTCATAAAGGACATTATTATCATTTACAATTTTATTCACTACCAGTACAGAATACAAAATATATTTTTAAAATGATACCAGCAATTACAACAAAAATATATAGTGTCTAGAAATAAATTAAAGATGTGCAAGAATTTTATGTAAGGATGAACTCAATATTTTGATGATTGTTTTTCTTTCCAACTTGATTTGTAGATTCATCTCAATGAAATTCACAATTTTGTGAAGTGGTGTCAATAAGCCCTTCCCAATAGACTTATATCCAAGAATATATAAATGCCTTCTTTAAAAAAAATAAAGGATTAGGACTTGTGTCCCAAATTATTAAGATTTATAATAAAGCTTAAGTTTTAAAAATAGCATATTTGGGACAGGGATAATACAATGAACTAATTCAATAGAGTGATGGGCCCAGAAACTACCCCTCACACATACTGAAACATGATTAACGAGAGAAATGGAGTGATCGGAACTGGAATGGGGAAATTATTATAATTTTAAAAATATATGCAATTTTTTATAGTACACATCAAATTACAAAACCACTTTGCTTAGTAATTGGTAGATATAGATAAGCAAGAATTCAGTACAAATGAAAGCTGTCTGTGGTTCATCAGGGATATAATTAGTAAATTGTTATATATGTCAACAAGCTGATACTACGAAATTTGTTTTAAGTCTTATTTCTTTATACAACCTCCAAGAATGAAGGAAAGATTGAGGTACAACTGATGAACTCTTGTACTGTTTATTTCTTCATTTGTAATAAAAGGTAACACATTATCAGTCATGTGTAATGTGGGTCAAATGTGTCAAAAGGACTTGCTAATTTCCAGGTTGCTCTTTTCTCTGTGCCTTTTGTTAAGTGGGTTTCTTTGGATAAAAACCCTTGTGTGATAGACAAGTAACCCTTATATTACATAATAAATTAGATGTATTAAGACTGCATGTGTCTATTGGCTGTTGTTTGGAGACATCATTCTTTGCCATATGATCTTGATCATAGGGTTACTCATAAAATATCAGCTTATTTTCCCCAAAGAGAGAGGTGGAAGCCACCATTTTTTTGGAACCTAATCTCAGAAATGGCATCCCTCCATTAGGTTGCATCGTCCTTGTTAGAAGTGTGTCAATGAGTCCTGCCCACATTTAAAGGAGAGAAAATTACACAGGGGCATGAATACCAGGAGGTAGAGAACACTGGGGACCATATTAGAGGCTGATTCCTACAGGAAGTAAATATAGTGATAAGGGCTAAGAAGAAAATAATGCAAAGAAGGAGATAATAAGTTTCAGGGGAAAAACCTGAAATTTTAGAGACGATGAGAGGACTGCCGTGACAATGACATTTGAAAAAAAAGTAAGGTTGGGTGACTCATATGGATATATGAGGCCAGACCATTTCAGACCAAGAAAATGGCAAAGAGATCCTGACATATAACAAATCAATAATGAGGAAATAAAAATTAACACAAACTGAGAAAGTTAAAATTGGCCATCTCATTCATTAGACTGGATAACAGACAAGGCCAGCTCAAAGTTAATATGAAACAATATGTCTCTAAGGATTCACTGCAGCTGAAGCATGTCCTAACGGCCACCTCGTTTTGTCACTATTGATTTCTTAAATACTGAGAAACTCTGTCCCCTGAAATCAGACCAGCAGAAATGTTGTTTGGAAACATATCACGAAGAATAAAACATGCCACTCTTGCCTGAGTATCTAAGTCATCTTGATGCAGATCAGTACCTCAATTTTTAACCCAGGTGCAAAGATGCAGATAATGGTTTTCTAGACATATTCCACATTTAAACTGACTTTGCAGTTTCCACGGAAATAGAATCCTTGGTCCACTTTCCAAACCAGACCTCATTTTGACCCCTTTACACAAAGCCTAGCTTTGTTTTTAGCCTCTCAAAACCCTCCTTCATTTAGATCTGGCCTAAATGCCACTTATCCCAAATCTTATAGGAACTTTCTCTTTTTCTTTGTGGTAACGTTCCATCAGTGCACAGTCTATCTCACTGAGATAGGTCCACAAACCTGACTTTTTGGAACTACAGGGTTGTCCCTATTGTCTTAGATTGATTGGACTGGCAAAGTAAGGAGTGTGAAGAGAATGAGGGGAGACAGTAGAGAAATACATTTTCTTCAGGGTAATAATGATAATAATAATAGTATAATATATATAATATATAACATATAATACAATATTTTTAATAATAACTCAAATGCAGGGTTCTATTACATTGCTGGCATTGCATAGATAATATCACTTAACTTCATTGAAGACAATTGGACAAACTAATTGGAAGAACATGGTTGGAGATATTTTGGATGGATGGATAATAAAACAGGAAGTGAATTTTCAGCCTTGGACACATAGTGGGATTAGAATTAATTTAATATATTATTTACATTCTGGGAGGAAGATTAGACAGTGTTCCATTTAGGAACCAGGATAATTACCTAAGGACCAACAATCTGTTGATGGAGCTAAGGGTAGCATAACCAGGAGAGACTTCTGTTCTTTTCTTACAAAGGGGATAACAAAGCCCTGGATGAGCAAAATTTGTAATAGCAGGTAAAAATATTCACTGATGAGTATGGATGGGGGCATGTTTGGATCTGAGTAATTTTTCAGGCAGCTTGTCTTTGCTCTGCTTTTCTGATTGGGTGAAACTAATCTATTACGGATGTGAGCACAAGGTCTGTCCTGCCTACCCCCTACAGGGACCAAGCAACAGTTTGGAGTAAGGGTTTCTACAGAGAAAAATTAAAACTTGCCCTCAGGAGCTCTGTTTCAAAGTTTAACCTTTTGGCGAGTTGAGGTGAGGCAGAACATGTTAGCAAGTCCATCTGGAAGCATACTTTATCCATATATTCTAACCTAAAATATACCAATAATAAAATGTTCCAAGATAATTATTATTCTAATTATTTGGTTACTGTGTCTGCTTCTAAATTAATTTTGAAATTGTGTAGGAAGCACATTATGGATTGACATTATAGAACCCCAACATCTCCTCTAGCTAACATACTATTTTTCTATTCTTCATCTGGAAAATGTTATCTGCACTTGCTATTTCCACTGATGCTAGCATAATGCTAGCAAATATGTGCTAGCAACATATTTCAATTTGCTTTCATTACCAAAAGTGTACTGAACTCTTTTTCAAGTTTACAATTACCTCCATGTTTTTAAAATTTGTTACTCAAACTCAGCATTTGAAAAATTTGATCATTATCTCCTTCATGATATGATTTCTTTTCTTAGCCTCTATATACCTCACCAACATATCTCAGCTTCTTTTACTGATATGTTCTCCAAAATCTAAAATCTGAGGTCCTTGGGTTTGGCTTTCAGTTCTTGTTTTCTTCTGTACTCCCTAGGTATCCTCATCAAGGCTAATGATCTCAATCTTAAATGCAGCTTACACATACACAGATAGTCACTAAGATATTTTTATCCAGATATAATATGTTTCTTTCTTTTTTTTTAAGATTTTATTTATTTATTTGACAGAGAGAGATTACAAGTAGGCGGAGAGGCAGGCAGAAAGAGGAGGAAGCAGGCTCCCCACTAAGCAGGGAGCCCGATGCGGGCCTCGATCCCAGGACCTTGAGATCATGACCTGAGCGAAGGCAGAGGCTTTAACCCACTGAGCCACCCAGGCGCCCAGATACAGTATGTTTCATGAGCCCCTTCAGACCCAAAGTCAAATAAGCATCTATTTGCCACCTTTATCTAGATAACTATCAAGTACCTCAGATTTATCATTTTTAAACTTGACTCCAAAACTGTTCATATTTTAGTTTTCCCCTTCATATTCAGAGCTTCCAATACTAACCTAAAAGTTATTCTTTTCTGTGGTTACCTGTCCCACCACTCCTGATACACACTGGAATCCATGTACAGAGATCATCTCTGTCTTGAAAAAATGCAGTAAACAGCTACCAGATCTCACTCAATGATTCTTATTTCCCTCCAAATAATTCTATTCACTGGGTTCAAATTTTTCTAATCTAGATTGATCATATTTCTATTCATATGGTAAACCTTTTTTTAAAGATTTTATTTATTTGACAGAGAGATAGAGAGCACAAATAGGCAGAGCAGCAGGCAGAGGGAGAGGGAGAAGCAGGCTCTCTGCTGAGCAGGAAGCCCAATGCAGGGCCTGATCCCAGAACCCTTGGATCATGATCTGAGCTGAAGGCAGATGCTTAACTGAGCCACCCAAGTGGCCCATAATATGGTAAATCTTTAAAGGTTCCCCTTTTTACCTCATAATCCATTTTTTTCCTAAGTCAGAGTCATCTTTTTCTAAAAAGGGAAGTGAGTCATGCCATTCTTTCCTTAAAATCATCCCATAACTTTTCCATTATGGACAAGCTTTGGTAATTTTAGCATTGACCCTACGGATCTCCACAAGAGGATCCAATTTACATTTTAATCCTCCATGTTACCCACTACTTAATCTCTACCCTATGCTCCAACAACTGGACTACTCACCATTGCCACAAATGAGTTGCGTCTTTTCTAATACTGTTTCTCGAAATCTCTGTCCTCCTATCTCAGTGAGAAAATATCTAAACCAAGTACTTTGACTTTGAGTCTAACTCAAATATTAACTCTCTAATAAATCCTTCTTCCTCTTTGCTTTTTCATGATCTCTTTTGTGGATATTTTTCACAGCACATATAATTTATAAATGGATGAGTATGTATCTACCTTTTTCTTTATTTTGGACCCCTGGAGTTCTAAGACTTATTAATCTACATATCCCCAGGTCTTAGCAAAGTATCTGGTCCAAAGTGAGTATCTTGGAACTGGTGATTGAGTCACATTGAGAAAATACTAATTATCAACTAATAAGTGGTTCATAAAGGTAGGTAATTTAGCCTTGAGATTTTGTACACAATAAATGTCATTGTGAACTCCTTTTTCTTTTTTACTTTTGAGTATTCATGCTCCAAAATTTTACTATTATAAATAAGTAACAAGAATATATTTTACCCTATAGGTTAGACAACAACAATGAAATCATTTTCACATGGATTTCTGAATGTGTTTAATAGTGTAGCTACCTTGCTATCATTAGTACAGAGGACATTTGAAATAGTGCTATGTATTTCCTTTAGAGGCAAAACATACTGACATTTGGGAATTAGTCTTTGCTACTTAGTACCATGATAAAAATGACCAGTGAAGTCAACTTATACATAAATAAAACATCGATTTCTTAGAATTCATGAAGTAAGCACCTATTGTTAATATTAATATCATTATTATTGGTCATAATATAATTTCCAACCATGTCACTTAGCCTACAGCATGAGTTGAATAAATAAGCCTAACACACTTTCTTTCCACTGACCACAAATTTCCATCCCCTAGTTCTGCATGGAATATACAGAAATTGCACATCTCTAACTCATTGCCTAAAGAAACTGGCTTTATTTAAGCAACTGATAGGAATATCTCTACAACACATGAGCTGGTTAACATTTATAGGTTGCACACCATGACTTCAGTAATGAAATGATACAAAATTAGAAAAACAAGTTAATATGCACTTATACCTTTAAAAGTTTAATAATGAAAATGTGATGCTCTATAGTGAGCCTAAAGAAAAGAGTTAGAAAACCTAGATTTCCCCATGCATTAAGTGGCCTGAGGGCTATATTTACCATATGTCATTTAACCAGTTATCCCTGAAGTGCTTTACTGCTTAATCATGTGATGGTCTCAATCTATGTGGCACACAGCCTATTGACAAACAAATTCAGATTCTTTGATTATAATTTTTCCCTTTAAAATTTTTAATCTCCCTTATCCCAATATGTGTGACTTGACCCCCCATCTACATACACGTTTCCCCAAAGTGATTTTCTATAAAGCTTTGTCAAAATATGACTTGTAAGGGAGATTTTGAATATATTTCATAACATAGAGCTGAATCCTGAGGAAAAAAAAAAAGGTAAGAAAACTCTCCTCCACAAGGATTTCATTCAGCCCACTTTAAAACTTGATCCATAATTTGATCGAATGCTCTTGGGCACTATTAAATAGTAATAATGAACTTCACCTAAAGCCCTTAGTAATTTTGTTCCACATTTCCTTCTCTAATTATCCACTATTCCCTATTTATTATTACTTCATTCTCTGCCTTGAGGCTGTCTAAAAATACTAAGAATGATAAATTAAACAATACATTTGGCACCAAGTTAACCTGTGGGGAGGGTTATAATTTAATGGGTTGTCTTCTGAATTAATTATTTCTGAATTATTTAATTGCAGTTTCTAAACAAATTTCTTAGAATATGTGACATTAGAACTTGCAATATACTTCTAATAAAATTATGACAAAATAACAGATATATTAAAATTATCTATTAAGCTAAACTTTATAGTAATTCAACTATACATCTATAGAGATTTACCAATTATATTTTTACTAGCAAGCATTGTCTTCTATAGAAGTTTAACAACATTTTCATTAATATCTCACCAGTACAGACATTAAACTATTGGAATTTTGAAGCCAATGCCTTTTCCCCCTAAGTAACAATAATTATTGACTTCTATATTAAAGTCTTATGAGTCTCTTAGATTAAGTACTACTTTAAAGAACCGATGGTACATTGTACACTGTTTCCTTAACCCTATCATTCTCATTAAAATTCTCTGATAGCCAGTTTCTTAATCTCTGAGCTAAAACCTCCACAATTTATGTGGAAAAGTTGTCATTTAGAAGAATACACACTGCAAAATGGCATCCATGATATTTGTGGTTTGAAACTTAACCCATATTGCATAATGTTTTTTTTAGTTTTCTTCTTGGAGAAGCAGAACTCTTGCGGAAGTTTCCTTCCATAAACAAAAACTTCTCAACCATTTATCAGCAGCAGCAGGTCCAGAAGAAGTGAAACAGCTCATCTGGTCTTAACCTCTGGAATTTTCCCAAATTAATTACCTACTACATCCAGCCCACAAAAGCCTTCTCAAATTTCATGTATGAATGGCTGCAGTGGTGATCCAAAGCTCTTTACAACCTTCTTTAATACTCTGAACTGCTGGACAGCTGCTTTTTAATGCTTTAAAAAGCTCAGTGGTAGAAAGTTTTCACTGAGTGTTAAGATATTATTCAACTGTAAAGTCTTAAATTCCAAGTATATCAAGTCTTTTAATATATAATGTTCTTTTACATATTGTTTAATCTTAACTACAAGAAGTAGACTAAGCTCATTATCTTTAGTTAATCGTGGACTAATTTTATTCTTATACTTAGAATAATATAGCTTCTGTGTGTCTTAAAAATATTGATGGTATAACTGTCTCAGAAAACATATTTAGGAAGGCAAATGCATTTCAAAAGTAAAGTGGAATTTTTATCCAGTACAGATAAGTAACATAATTGCTATAAGGACTTTGGAATACTATTTGACATTATCTATTAAGTTTAAATACCCATGCACCCAATGACCTAGCAATTTCATAAATGGGTATAAAAGTGCACCTACAGAATTGAGCAAGAATATTGACCAAAAAAATGTGTAAAATCCCCACACTAATAATAAAGATAATAGTAAATTGGGAAAATACAAATTATAGTATGTACATACAAAGAAATACTATGTAATGATAAAAAATAATTATAACTACATATAACAATATGTCTGAATCTTACTAACACAATATTGATCAAAATAGGCCAAACTCAAAAAATATATTAATTAATTTATATAATATTCAATAACAGGCAAAGCAGTCTGTAGAATTCAAGTCAAGACAGTGATAATTTCTGGGGCGTATGAATGGTATGGGCAGAAGGTTGGATTCTGGTGTTTGGCTGTTACTTGACCAAGGTGGTGGTTACACAAATGTGTTTACTTTGCCCATTCAAGTGTACATTATGATTTATGCACTCTTCTATATGTCTGTAGTGTTTCAATTAAAATAGTAAAAATTTCGGGTTGCCAAAATTTGGAGCGCCTATGTGGCTCAACCAGTTAAGCATCTGACTCTAAGTTTTGGCTCAGGTTATGATCTCAGGGTCCTGAGACTGAGCCCCACATCAGGAATCAGGCTCAGTGGGGAGTCTGCTTGTCGCTCTCCCTCTGCCCCTCCCCCTACTTGTGCACGCTCGCTCTCTCTCTCAAATAAATAAATAAAATCTTTTAAAAAAAGACCAAAATAGTAAAAAAATTTTAACTTGACATATTAAAACATACACTTTGAATATTAACATCTTTTTGACCATTATATCATCATTCCCTCTGTTCTCTACCTGTTCTCAAATTATAGACTATAATTTGATTCATCTCTTTCCCTCATTTCCTAACCCAAACTGTCATGAATTATTTAATTTTTGGTCTTGAAATATGTTTTACAATTTTCTTTAATATAATTCAATTTGATCTTTATGCCCATTGTTATTCTCCTAGTGGAGATTCTCCCCAATTCAAGCTTAAACAATTGAAATCCTTTGGATTGATTTTACTGATTTACATTTCTTTTATCTGTCATAGATAATTTTCTGGAGCCACTACTTTTAGAATTTGACACTATGATCAAATAGTTTCTTTAGTGACTTTGATCACTTACCAGAACTTGATTAAACTATTTTGCTTTGCTTTGAAGACCCTTCATTTTCTGACACTCACAATTTCATTATTATTTACCTAGGTTTTCTGTACAAAGTACCTTCTTTGGAAAAACTTCAATTTTCTATCATCTTGTGGAAAATATATTCATATGGCAGTTACTTTATTAGTCTACATGTTCTTTCATTTTCTTTTTTTTTCTGTATTTGTCCATATTTCAACTATTCTTCAAAGGTATCTTTGTTTCAGTAATTTCTTAAAGTTTTATTTGATTACACCAGATTGGCTGATCCCCTTTCTTTGTAACATTTCTATCATTCCTACAAAATGCACAGTATAATGATTAATTACATTCCCAATTATTTAGAAAGATTCTATTAATATTATATGTCTCAGAGTCTGCACATACACATATGGAGATGTACAGAAAAGCTCAATACCCTGTTCTGCAGAATCACATAGTCATGAAGAGATAAACGTGAGGAAATACATAGCAAGAGTATCACGGAGTGTTAAAGCTTGTGATACACTTTTTAAAGATTTTATTTATTTATTTGACAGAGCAAGACACAGGGAGAGAGTGAACACAAGCAGAGGGAGTGGAAGGGGGAGAAGCAGGCTTCCTGCCAAGCTGGGAGTCCAATGTGGGGTTCGATCCCAGGATCCTGGGATCATGACCTTAGCCAAAGGCAGACGCTTAACAACTGAGCCACCCAGGTGCCCCTAAACCTTGTAATATTTTTGAATTCTAAGGGAATGTAGGACAGAAAGCAATAAGAAATTTCTTGAAATAAGCACTGTGAGCTCCACAGAGGGGGCTATCAAGTGGATTTAGTAGGGAAGGATAAGAAATTTTCCATTTGTTTAGGTGAAGGATGGACACTGAAGTCACTGAAGTTAGTATGTGGTGATTTAATTTTCACATGGATTTGGCAAGATTTTAAGGACCATACCTTTATCTCATCACTTTTGTGTATTTCCCACAATGTTTTGAGACAAATTCAAGCATAGTAGTACTCAATAATTGTTTTCTTTTTTTATGGATTATATATATTATAGTGATTATATATGCAAACTTAAAAAAAAATGCAAACAAAAGTCAGGCAGATTCTATTTCTGGTTCTCTAGTTGCATGCCTTTAAATTCCCTTAGGTAGAGATAATAACAGTATTTTGTGTCCAGGATATATATATAACTATCATATATATATTATCATATACATCAACTATTACATATTTATTATTATTATATATATAAGCCATTATATATTATTATATTTGTAAACTACATGAATCCAGGTTTTTGTAGTTTTGATGTATTATTTTGCAGTCTATTATATATGTAAAGATAAATAAATATATGGCATTGTAAAGATATCATTTCCCTTAATAGTATACAATTAAATGAGAAATTGCTTATCAAAGAATTAACACTATACCTAATAAATAGCAAGTTCACCAAAGATTATTGTTGTAATTTTTTTAAAAGATTTATTTATTGGAGAGACAGAAAGGACACGAGTGAGGGGAGAGGCAGAGAGAGAGACTCTCAAGCAGATTCCCCACTGAGCATGGAGCCCAGCGTGGAGCTGCTCCATCTCACTATCCACGAGATCATGACCTGAGCTGAAATCACTGAACACTTAACCGACTGAGCCAACCAGGTGTCTCAATTGTTGTCAGTATTTTAAGGATGATTCGGTCAATGCATTTATTCTATTTTCTACTTTGTAGTAAAATCTAACTTTGAATTCAGTACAAATATAGAGGGCAAGAGTAGAGGTTCAAAGTTTTTAATTAATTCTTTTCTATTTCCATTTGGCCACTCATTTTTTATTACTTTTGTCTAAACAAAGCAAGAGTTTGCTAACTCTTTTTTTTTTAGATTTTTTAAAATTATTATTTGCCCCAGGGGTACAGGTCTGTAAATCATCAGGCTTACACCTTTCACAAGAGTTTCCTAACTCTTAAGCCTTAGCACAATCAGTGGGGTTAAAATGACAATGAGTGGTTGATACCAGCAGAAATAAGCAGCACAGGCTTGTAAATTATGTGTGTGTGAAGCAAGTGTTATAATTCCACAAAGTACATGGATTCTTTTTTAAGAATTTTTGAAGGAGCGGGGCTTAAACTGCACTTAATATGTAGGAAGAAATTTAATAGTAGGAGAAAATGAAGAGATAGATTTCCTATTTTTATCTAAAAGATTTATGCTTATATTCTCCTGGAAGGAAAAGATTAATTATTCATAAGTAAGTTGTCTTATATTTCTTTTATGTTCTATTAAAACATACATTTTTATCCCTTATGGAAATATTAGTGTCCTATATTTTAAACATGAAAACTCTTATTGTGCTTATTAAATTTACCACTGTGCTGGGCATATTTTAAATACCCATAAAATATTTTATAAGACACATACATCATAAGAACTATTGTAAGATTTTAAAAAATTGAAAAATTCACTTGTAACAGATCTTAACTAAGGGGTTTATATACCTGCATGTGTTTCAATTTCTTTAAATAACTATTGAATTTGGGTCCCTAAGATGAATTTGTGAGGGAAAGTATAAAAAAGTCAACACAAAAAATAAAAATACTTGTTTAAAAATCTATTTTAAATAAGTATTTATTTTTCATCAAATGTTATAAATTGATGACATTTCTATGCCAAATAAAAAAGGACTTTCAAACTAGGTAAATGTATATAAAACCCTGCAGGTGACAAAAATTTCCAAATGTACATGCATTTTTGCATAGTATAATTTAAATTGGTTTTCACTAACAAAATAAGAAAATAACAGTGTGGCATTTGCAGATAACTATGCCTGAGTTGCTGTGTTAATTTTGAAAAGATATTCATAATTGTTTTATGTTAATTGTGTTTGAAATAGCAACCATGAAATTACAGTTTTATATTTATTTATTGTACAATTATCTAAAATTATTTTCAGTCAAAGCCACCTAGCGTGTAAATAATACCCTAAAATTTAAATCTATAGAAACAAATCACGTTCCTACCACTTTATTTATTTCTAAGAAGCATCATATCTGCATGCATAATAAAAGTTTCAGCTTTTTCCCCAAAGTTAACAGTCAATTAGCTATACGAATGCAGGATTGGGTAGCGGTTGTTTTGATATATTATTTTGCATTCCATTTTACAAGAATACAAATAATACATATATGCTTTAATTCACACCCCTAAGTAGTAATATGTGATATTTTATAAATATAATGTGTACCGTTACTACCAAATCTACAATTTACACATAGAATGTGTTGTTAGGAAAGTAGAGAAAAGATAAAACACAACTTTCTTTTACAGATAGTTCATTACATTAGAATTTGTTTCTTTTAACAAACATTGGAATTTCATTTTCATTTCAATATTAGGGAATAAAGCCTATTATATTTTCTTATTCAGGGTAGGTGTTTTGTTTTATTATCATATGTTAGACACTTGACGTAGATACACAAATGGAATGAAGGACCCGTCCAACTGATTTTTTCTGAACATGAATTATATTATTTTAAATGGGAAACTCGAAGCCACAAATAATTTTGTTAAATTGACATATTTTTACAACTTAAATACTATGAGTACATAAAAAATTCTATAGTAATCCACATTTCATGTGAATTTATTTGAAACCTAAAAATGAAAATACATTTTTTTACTACTATATACATGGAAATCCACATGACACATATACATAAATATTTATGATCCACGTAGGTAGAAGAAAAAGTCATATAAACAGTAATGGTAATTATATTCACATTGAGTTAAGTTATATGTGTCTCTGTCTGTATGTGAGTGCAAAATCTTTCATAAACTTGGACACAGGGCATAGCTGGATTTGCATCCAAGCAAGCTTTGGCATTTATTTGCTGGCTCAGGAAACAAATATATTGTAAATTCCCTTATCCTCATTTGCTTAATTTGAAAAGTGAAGTTAGTGTTGTTGTAAGGATAAATAAAATTAAATACACAAAGTGCTATGCATGCAGTTAAATATGTCATCATTGCTCAATAAGTTGTACAGCTATAAATATGTGAAATGTTAAAATCGATACCTGCATGCAATATAAACTTGTTTCAAATTGATATATTAATTTCCTAAATGTTTAATATCTAAGTACTACACAAGAAATACCAATGAAAACTATTTACTTCAAAATAGATATGTAGGGACGCCTGGGTGGCTCAGTCGTTGAGTGTCTGCCTTCAGCTCAGATGGTGATCCCAGGGTCCTGGGATCGAGTCTCACATCGGGCTCCCTGCTCAGCGGGAGGCCTGTTTCTCCCTCTCCCAGCCCCCCACTTGTGTTCCCTCTCTCGCTGTCTCTCTCTCTGTCAAATAAATAAAATCTTTAAAAAAATAGATATGTAAATTCTGTCTTTTTTATACTTTTATATCCATACAAATAGATATAAATATGTATATATATATAAATCAACAAAATGTCTTTAATAATCATTTTTATAGTGCTAGAGTAAATAAATAATAAAATTAAGATGACTTTTAGGAATACCTCATGTGTGCTAATTACAAGGTTCAAAAAATAGAGACAACATTTCTTGGGAAAACTGTTAAATCATACTCCTTTCTATTACGCACCAATTGCAACCTCTCCTTTTGTACTATAATGCACATACAGAGAATTTCTATTTGCCTTGATTAGATAATTGTAGTTTCTTAGAGCTGAACAAACATGATGAATTTTGAAAATCACAAATACACCAATTTTGTAAGTCATGGCAGTTTATGTCTATCTTTGAAACTACTCTCTGTGCCATTGATATAACACCTTTTAGAACATCGATCCATATTTATTATTTGTGTGGATGAAAATATGTGGAGCAAAACTAAGAAAGTGTACATATAATGATCCAAGTTTTTTTTAATATCTCAAATCTTTATGATATTCACCATCTGTATTACCACCACCTGTTAGTTCCAGTCCCCATTACCTCAATGCAGGTGAGAAATTGCATTAATGAGACAAGTGCATAGTTAGTAAGGTTCCTACCTGAAATTCAAAGTCAGGTTTCCTTCCACTACAACATTCTCAAGATGCTGCAATCTAATGAGAAAGAAAATATTGACACATAAATATGCATAATATAAGATTGAACATTGTACATTTCTAAGAGGGGTGCAAAAAATATTAAAAAGGCTGAAAGGAGGGAGTAGTTGCATATGGAGTGCAATACAAAAAAGAACATTATTAAGAAGTTGTCATTTTAATAATTAACCTGAATGGGGGCTCTTGGGTGGTTCAGTCAGTTAAGCGGTTAAGAGTCTGCCTTCAGCTCAGGTCATGATCCCAGGGCCCTGGGAGTGAGCTCCCCATCTGCTTCAGGCTCCCTACTCAGTGGGAGGTCTGCTTCCCATTCTTCCTCTCCCTCTGCCTCTTCTCTTCTCCCCCTGCTTGTGTTCTCTCTCTCTTTGTCTCAAATAAATAAATAAAATATTTTAAAAAACAATGATACTAGATAAGGTTTATTTTCATTGCCAAGTAGGAAAAATTTCAAACACTTTAAAACCATTTCTTCTAAAAATCCTTATAAGCCAATTCCACCCCTAAAAGAAAAACAGTTTTTGTCTAACTCTTGAGACACTTAGAAATCTTATGGTCAAATCCATCTCCCTACTGCAATAGCGTCCTTCTCATTCCTTGCAATATCATTTTGAATAAAGTCTCTCCTTACTAAGTGCTGATTTATTTTTTATTTGACATCACATTTGAATGAGATCAAAATTCTTGACCAGAAAAATATTCATCTAGAGGGAACCATCACTACTTTGTTATCTTATGTTTTTCTCCTCTGTATATAATTTCAAGAGTAAAACAGAGAAAATGTTTTGATCAATATCTTGAATAAATAAAAAATGTATGTTATAAATAAAATAAAACAGGAAATAATTTATTATAATAAAAGCTCTTCAAAAATCAAAAATAAGTTACTTTCCTTTACATTTAATTGGAAATACTAATTACTATTTCGTGACAAGCATACACATGTAACACATGCTCATGTCTGGCTCTATATACATTCTAATGCCATTTTCAAGGAATACTGGAATATAAACATATTTTTGAGGTGCCTGGGTGGCACAGTCAGTTAAGTGTCAGACTCTTGGTTTCATCTCAGGTCATGATCTCAGGGTTGTGAGATCAAGCCCCACACTCAGCATGGAGTCTGCTTGAGATTCTCTCTCCCTTTCCCTCTGCCCCTCCTGCTTATGCTCTCTCTCTAAAATAAATAAATATTTAAAAAATATATTTTCACTACAGATTAATTAACCTACAGAAGTGAATTTGAAATGTATTTACATTGAAAGGAAACAAAAACTCAGGCATAGCTTAAGAAAATGCTAGCTAAGTAGAGTAGCAAACATAATGAGTCCATAGGTTGTATGGAAAAATCAATCAAGCCATGTACAGGATCAAAAATAAAAAATAGATAACTTTGCTTAGGTCATTTTTCCTATGTTTTAAAATAAAACTATAAAATTATGATTAAATTTTTCTTGCTCATTATTCTTATTTCAAAACTAAGGTTTATCATTTTAGTTTCAAAACAAGAGAAAAATACTAAAATTTTTAGTTTATTTTATGAGTCAGTTTTCTTTAAACTAAAGCTTCTCAATATGTTTTAAGCTCATATTTCTAAAAATCACACTTCTGTTTTTCATTGTATGTTTTCTCCAAAAATGAGTTACATTATCAAGAGACTGGATCATTTTAGTGCATTACTGATTTAGAAAAAGAGAATAGATATGATTAATATCTACAAATGGAAATATTTACATTAATATTATACAATTTTTCCTGGTTTAAACAAGCAATCAGTATAGTATTTTGTTTCAGCAACCAGAGATTGATTTTAAATTAACTGTAGCATTTTAATGCAATAGATTACAACTTTAAAGGAGAAGGAGAAAAGCATCAGATATCCTACCCACTTTGTAGTAATGTTACAGTAATAAGCCTCAGAGAGAAGAACATGTATTTCATATACTTTAACTTTACTACTGTACATTCACTGAGGAGATAAAAGTATTTGTAGCTTAGTAAAGGTAAATTAAAGTTGTGTTGTGATTCATAGACAGTTGGTCATACTCTACTCCACAAGTTAGTCTATGACTGATCCTTTTATTTTAACCCATACCATATGTGATTCTATTGTCTAATGCTTTTATTTGTGAGCATTAGATTATTACATTCCCTAGTTACCAACATTATAAAGTAATCATATATTTACATTTATTCCATAATTATTCATCTGCAAATGTTGAAACTATTGCAGGTACTTTGTATTTATGCTTTTATGAAAATATGTGAAATGAATTTCCCCAAAATATAGCATATATACAGGTGAAGAAAATTTAATGAAAAATTTCACCTCAAATTTATTGCTAAATTATTTGTCAGGAAATCCTTACTAGTCCATCAGCTGATGCTAAGGCTGATGTTAAACCCCACATGCAAAATCCACTTATCCCATTACTTCTTCTTCACTATTTTGCTGTTTCCAAGCTAACAGACCATGATTTCATTTCCCAGGGAACAAGAATCTTTTTCCTAGGGAGCCTTCTAAACTCCAGCAGGCCTCATCAGAAAACTGATAATCAATGAAGTGTGTGCACGTAAAATCTCCAAAGAATTCTGATAAAGTCATGCATTTTTATAGCTTGCCTGTCTTCAGAGAAGCTTTACGAATGAAGCCAATTGCTTTCTCCATTGAGAGTTCTAGATGGTAGAGATCAAGGAAGAGGCTGATATTTACTGTTTAACAAATTAAAGACTACATAGTAAGTTTAGTGTCAGACAGCTTTAACTATTTTTCTCTGCTTTGTAAGTTGGATAGTTTAATCCGGGTTTCCCTGCAGCTGACAACTTGGAGTGAAAAACCAAGCAGAATGACAACGTTTGCAGAGGCAGATAATGTAGCTCAAAATGTAGACGATTTTCTGGGATGCAAGACAATGTTTTGCATCCCCTTAGCTACCCAGCTGAATGAAAATTCCAAAATTCATCTAATGCGGAGAACATGGGTAATGATACAGTTTCCTACACATTTGATTGAGATAGAAAATATGTAAAAATAACCTGACATAAAATATACAATATTTATTAAAATTATATCACTTATACTGAAGGATATAGAGATTCAATGTATATTTTGAATGCAGTGCCCAGAACACATTACTGTTTGTACATTACATGTAATTTATGGACTGTTTTAATGTATTCCTATTATTTTTATTGTTATTTTTTACAAATAATATTGTAGACGGTTTAGGAATGTGAAAAAAATCAGGATGGTGTTCTTCTGATCCTAAGAAAGAGCTTTAAAAGATTTTGATTCTAATTGGGTGTTATACATTTTCAAATTTAAAGGATTAATTGTTTAAAAACCTGATACAGCCCCATTAGGAACATACCATTTTTGTAACGGAGGGAAACTGCAAGAAAGTGGTTGGTTGGAAATTCATTTTCCTATTCTTTTCTAACAGTCTCTAAAGAGACCCATTATGAGCAATGAGTTAGATTCCTGATCTTTGAATTTCATACTTGCATTTTCTCAGTATATATTCTCATTAATTCATGAAATTTTCCTTGAGCCTCTTATGATCCCTTGAGGGTATTAATTTCTTATTGAATCTCCAATACCTAATAGAATCTACTTATTTCTGGATGGCCATTTATTCAATCATTCATTCATCCATACATTCACTCATTCATTGACCAACCCATCAGTCAGTGGATAATTATTGATTATCAATTATGTGTCATGCTGCATATTAAACCTTGAGAATTCAAATATAAATTAAATTTACCCACTGCCCTAAAGAAGTTTATTGTGAAGTAATTGCTACTCATCTTAAAGTCCTTATTGATTTACTTTCAAAACATACAATAGGGTCTTTAACAAGACTTACTATACTAGTCAGATTTGCTGTTATAAGAAATCTCAGTGGGTTGAACATGAAGTTTTATTCCTTGCTTATGTACAAGCTAGGAGCTCTGCACATGCTCCGTGTTCTGTTTTCATTTCAGGATCCAGGAGATATCTGAATGAAGAAGAAGCCTCCATTTGGATTATGACATTAATGTGGTGGAGATTAAATTGCCAGAGAATTAGCAAAAACACACATGGCATTTCAAGCATCTTCTTAGAAATGGTATGAATTTACTTCCTCTCCTGTTTTATTGGCCAGAGAAAATTGTATGATTGATAAAAACTGACAAGAAAGTAAGGATCAAGTCTCTGGGTCATGTGGGAGTATGCAGCAAGTAGGTATGGACAAATCCCTCTGGCAAAGGAAGGAAAGGGACTTGGAGTAAGCATGCAATCTGCCAGTTTATCTGAGAGCTTACTCTTTATGGGGGTTGTGATTTTGAGATGATATTTCATAGTTGTTGTTCTAATTAAGTAGTGATCAACAGTTATTTTAAATATTTTAATCCAAGACATTTCATTCCTTAGGTAACTTTTAACGACATCCCTCAAACCAAGTCCTCACAGTTTGTATCATAAACATTAAATTGCCAGGAGATGAAAGAACTGCAAAATAGTTTCTATTATGAAAAAGAACATAAAAATTAGTAGAGAATACGTTTCGGTATTTTGCCTGGGAAACAAGTCGGATACTGCTACACATAATTCTCTCTGTATTAAAAGGATCATTACACATGCTAAAATATTTGCAGCATGCTGTTATATAAAATATTGCTAAGTAAGGTACTTAACTTTTGAAAAGCAAAATGTTTATTTTTTATATATACCTATATATACCTGTATATATGAATAAGTTTATTCATTGAAAATTAGAGTTTCTGTCTCAGAGAAGCTTATCTTCTATATTCCTCTCAGCTAGTTAGAAGCCTAAGGAAGAGAAAAATCCTATGAACAGAACGTTTTAGGTGAAATACAGCTGCAGGGTTGAAATTTCATTATGATTCTATTCTATTTCCATCGCCCCACAGGAACACATATACTTAATTCATCAGAGCCCCTTTATTATCTTTGCAACACCCCCAACATCCACATCCACCCCAAGCCCATTAATACGGCCAGTTATAACATTTACAAAGTGAATCAGGCTTTGAAATAGAACAGTCCTGGCAGCATGCTTCATATGCTTCTAAAACATATACAGAGAAACTGCACAGCATGATTTTTCTCAAAAGAATAACAATAGTCTCTTTATACCTAAAATAAGAAACCTGTGTTCATGCTGATACAGTTAGGTGGTTTCGATTCCCATTCATAAGGTGATGTATTGATTTGAAGATGAAATATATAACAAGTTCCTCATTTGGAAGAAGTCATCTCTAACGCCAGCTACTGTAAAATACTCTACTTTGTATAGGCAGAAGCCAGTAACTCAAAAACAATTCCAAATTAGCTTAGAAAAAAAATTCAATGTAGAGAAAATGTTATACTTCATTGTATACTCTCTTGACACTAACCTACATGCATATATTCCCCCCCTTTTCCCCTCTTTGCAAACATTCAGAAAGTAACATGTTCATCCCACTAGTGAATGAATGTTAAGGCAATAATGATTTCATTTTACAAGCCCATTTACAAATGCAAGTTTTTTCTTATGTTCTCAGTCTTAAATAACCTTCTCTATTTTCTTTCTTACATGGTATATCTTATATTATATATCCTTATTAGTTTTTTCTTTTTTCTTTGCCCCCTTGGATTTTTTCTCTTGCTTTTACTGAGTCTCCTTTGTGTCTTTCTTATATTCTTTAAATGATATAACAAAGGTTATTTTTAACAGTTTTATTCATAATAGCAATACTCATAGCAATAGAAAGAACTAATGTGTATGGAACACTTACTTTAAACCTAGAAAGCCCCAATGTCACTTACATGTAGTGATTCATTGACTATCCACAATAACTACAAAATGTAAAAACTATCATCATCTGCCATTTACACGTGACTGAGACAAAACAATGTTAAATGACTTGCTCAAGGAAATTCATCTAGAATAAAGTGTACCAGGTTTCATATCTGGAAAGCCTAACTCAAGGATAAGTTATCCTGTATATATGCTTCTCACATCACTTGCTCTTTGTATAAATATCCTGATAAAACTGACTCCAAATTTATATTTCCAATTCAAGTATTTCACAAAAGCTCCAGATTCATGTGTCTAACTCCTTACAAAAAATGCCCTCTCATAAAAATTGCTGAAATTCAGTAGGTTGAATACTAAACTGATATCTGTCCCTCCACCATAGGTCCTCTGTGATGTTCTCCATCTCAGAGAGACACACCACTGACCTCCCAGTTGCCCTAATCATAGACCTGACCTGATTTCATTCATTGCTTCCAATCCAAAAACAAATCCTATCAATGTGGTTTCCCAAATATACCTCAAATCATCTACATCTCTGTCTCCATGGCCACCACCATGATTTTTGAGGAATCTAAAATGTCTTCATTTATCTACCTTAATTCCATTCCATTTTCCATAATTTGACAAGAGGGATATTTAAAAATTCAAAACTGTGTCATTTCCCTGCTTAAAAGCTTTCGATGGTCCCTCATTGTCTACATAAGATAAAATCCCATAGTCGTAATGTACCGTACAGCTTCTTCCCCAGATTTTCTCTTGGCATATTCCCCAGCCCCTTAATGTCACAATACTGAACTGTAATCTTGGGTTTCCTCTTCTTCACATCTTGTTTCCTCCTTTTGCTTTGCCTCCCTGTTCATTGAGCTCACTTGATATTTCTTGTAAATTTAAACTATGCCTACTCTATGCTATTCCAGTTCAAGGTATGCACCTAAGAGAAATGAAATATATGTCCAAAAAAGATTTGTATAATAACCTTCCTAGCAGCTTGAACAATAAGAGGTGAAAACTGAAAATAACCCAAATGTTCATCAACAATAGAGTGATGGGGTAGTTTGTCCCCAAATACGACTATTCAATTAACCAGTCCTCCTATTACTCATTCTCTTACGTTCTCCTCTTCCTTGAGTTTTGTGTTGCTCTGGTAATTTGCTTTTGATTAATGGAATATATACCAGCGGTAAAATTTCATTATTTCCAATACTGGTTCATAAGAAGCCTTGCAACTTCCTCTTGAGTCTCTTACAACATTCTCTCTCTCTCTTTTTAGATTTTATTTATTTGACAGACAGATAGAGAGTGCAAGTAGGCAGAGCAGCAGGCAGAGGGAGAGGGAGAAGCAGGCTCTCCACTGAGCAGGGAGTCCAATGCAGGGCTCAATCCTAGGACCCTGGGATCATGACCTGAGCTGAAGGCAGCCGCTTAACCGACTGAGCCACCCAGGCACCCCAAACATTCTCTCTTGATATGGCCCCTCATAAAACCCAGTCATGATGCTATGAGAAATCCAAGCTACATGAAAAGCCATCTGTGGCATTCTGGCTGACAAACCAGCTAAAAACCTGGCCAATATCCACATGAGACTGAGCTATTTGGGATATCCAGCCCCAATATCAATCTGACCATGACTGTAGGTGAAAACCCTGAGCTGACTACTGCCCTAGAGGTAATAACTGTTGTTTTGTGGCAATTACATAGAAATAGATAACCAGAACAAAACCATAGACAAAATATTGTGTATTCATGTAATGTTATGCTTTATCAAACTAATAATGCATAAAGTGGTGTGCAAAAGCTTCTTCATACAAAATAGTACAGTGTGCCTCAATAATTAAGATTAATTTTTTCCCTTTACATTTTATATTATTTTTAAAAGCATCTTTCTTTTTTTTCCTTACAAATTTTTATTTAAATTCTAGTTAGTTAAAATTAATGCAATATTGGTTTCAGGAGTAGAATATAGTGATTCATCAGTATAACACCCAATGCCTATCATAACAAGTGCCCTCCGTAAGACCCATCACCCATTTAGCCGATCCTCCACCCACCTCCCTTCATCAACCTTCATCAGTTTGTTCTCTATCCTTAAGAGTGTCTTATGGTTTGCCTCCCTCTCTCTTCTTTTTTTTTCTTCTTCCCTTACCTCATGTTCATCTGCTTTGCTTCCTAAATTCCACATATGAATGAAATCATATGGTATTTATTTTTCTCTGATTTTTTCACTTAGCATAATACACTCTAATTCCATCCACGTCATTACAGATGGCAAAATTTCATTCTTTTTTATGGCTGAGCAACAGTCAATTGTATATATATATATATATATATATATATATATATATATATATATATACACCACATCTTTTTTTTCCATTCATCAGTTGATGGGCACTTGGGTTTTTTTCCATAGTTCAGCTATTGTTGATAATGTTGGGGTTCATGTACCCCTTTGAATCTGTATGTTTGTATCCTTGGGTAAATACCTAGTAGTGCAATTGCTGGATCATAGGGCAGCTCTATTTTTAACTTTTGAGGAACTCCATACTGTTTTCCAGAGTGGTTACACCAGTTCACATTCCACCATAAAAGGTATTCCCCTTCTTCACATCCTCACCAATATCTGTTGTTTCCAGTGTTGTTCCTGTGTTGTTCATTTTAGCCATTCTGACGGATGCGAGGTGATATCTCATTGTGGTTTTGATTTGTATTTCCCTGATGATGAGTGATGTTGAGCATCTTTTTGTGTGTCTGTTAGCCACCTGGATGTCTTCTTTGGAAAACTGTCTATTCATGTNAAGTAGGCAGAGAGGCAGGCAGAGAGAGAGGAGAGAGGAGGAAGCAGGCTCCCCGCTGAGCAGAGAGCCCGATGTGGGCCTCGATCCCAGGACCCTGGGATCATGACCTGAGCCGAAGGCAGCGGCTTTAACCCACTGAGCCACCCAGGCGCCCTTTCTGCCCATTTCTTAACTGGATTACTTGTTTCTTAGGTGTAACGTTTGATAAGTTCTTTACAGATTTTGGACACTATCCCTTTATCAGATAAGTCATTTGTAAATATCTTCTCCAATTCTGTAGGTTGCCTTTTTGTTGATTGTTTCCCTCACTGAGCAGAAGTTTTTTTATCTTGATGGACTCCCGATAGTTCATTTTTGCTTTCTTTTTCCTTGTCCCTGGCAACATGTCTAGTAAGAAGCTGCTATGGCCGAGGTCAAGGAGGTTTCTGCCTGTGTTCTCCTCTAGGATATAGATGGTTTCCTGTCTCACATTTAGGTCTTTCATCCATTTTGAATTGACTTTGGGGCATGGCATAAGAAAGTGATCCAGTTTCATTCTTCTGCATGTTGTTGTCCAATTTTCCCAACACCATTTGTTGAAAAGACTGTCTTTTTTTCATTGGATATTCTTTTGTCAAAGATTAGTTGACCATATAGTTGTTTAAATTTTTAAAAATACCAACTCGTCTATGGTGACAGAAGTCAGAACAGTGGTTGTTATGGTAGGTAGGGATGAACTGGAAGTGGTCATGATAAGTTGTCATTTGTCAATAAATATTATTTATTGTCTAAAGGCTGAACATACAATTCTAATTTTCTGACATGATGAAAATATTCTATATCTTGATAAATGGTTTGTTACCTGAATGCTTATATTTGTCAAAACTCAACTTGTGCACCTAAGATATAGGAGTTTCAGATTGTACCTAAGAAGTTGCCATTAAGCCAAAAACAGTCTTTTTATAACAATAGCCACTAGTTGGTCCTATGTAAGTTATCAATAGCTACACATATTTCCCATATCAATAAAACAGCTATTGTAATATTTAAGGTAGCTATGTATAGTCTCAAGAATTTCCACTTCCAATTTAGCATACCTTATTTCCTTAACTATTTCTCATACGACATATTTTCAAGTCTTTTCAATACCTGTATATTTTCCTCTAAGTTGTCATTTGTCAATAAATATTACTTATTGTCTAAAGGCTGAACATACAATTCTAAAAGAAAGAACCATTGTGGAGAACCAAAGGATTATTATCTTAATTATGTACAATAAAATCATTACACTGGTACAAACTGATTTGTTTCAGTTTTGGCAAACTCATGATACCCACAGTAAATTAGAAAAAAAACTGAGGGTCTTTGTTTACTTATATTAATTGTTCTCCCTGATAATTTTAATCTCATTCTTGAAATAAGTGACTCCTTCTATATAGCAGTTCTGAAATATTTTTTTTCATGTCCAATTTGCTGACATCCCAAACCACGTTACATGTCCATGCTTTGGGCTCTGTACATATCTCTGCTTTTGAGCTTAACATATTGTTATGAATTGATTCAGCAAACGAGTAGTGTATTGGCCATATTTCATCTCTAGCATTCAACACCATCTTAAAATTCCCTTGTTACAAAAAATTGTTATTATAATTTTTGGATATTCACCTACAAATTATAATGATCAAAATTATGCCATAATGTATACAGACAGGTTTTGACCAGTAGGTCAATATTAGACAAATGAAATAATAACTAAAAGCAAAAACCACAGGCTGTAGAATATTTATAGGTTTTATTTTAAGAAATGTGTGATTGAAAAAACATGAAACATATGTATGCTGGGAAACTGGAATAGCAAAAACATTATAACAACATGCTTCAGATTTCTCCCAGTTCCTTAAGGGGATTTATGGGCATTATCTTCAAAAAGCCCTTCAGATAACCATGAAGTCTATGAAATTCCTGTATTAAAAACACTGAAGAAAAATGCTTCCAGGAATTAAAACACATTTATTAGATTTAGATATTGCTTATTTACGTTTCTATGAAATTTCATGGTAAATGACTTTACTGGTAAATATTTTTCTCCACATCTGATATGAATCTAGCATCATTGGGTTCATAGAAGTTTTGAATAATCACTTTTATATCTGTAAATATCCATTTTCTTTTTGTCTCAAGAGGTATTTTTCATTTCAGTGTCTTTAAATTGGTATCTACCAGTCACCTCCAAATGCATCATTTAAAAGATTAATAAAAGGAGTTATATGAGTGAAATACTTAGATAAGTTTGGGAATATAAATTAAATTTTTAACAAGAATGAGATAACCATAATTATCTCTCAAGATACCATTTGAAAGCACATTAACTGAATGTTGCATATAGAAATTTTTAAAAATCTAAAAAATGAAGGAAATATGTAATATAAAAATAACATAATTGAAAGACCTCAACCATCACAATTTAATATGTATGTTATATCTAAGTAAATAGAACAGTTTAAGCTATAAAAGACTTCTAAAACAAAGAACAACCTGAATAAATCACTTATTTTGGCAATACTACATTTTCCATGAACCTCACTCAAGTATTAGGATCCACAGTTTTCCAGAATCATGTAGCATAATAAAGTTTCCATGACCTGATTTTTTTAAGCTTACTTATTCTGATGACATATAGAAAAAAGAAAAAAAAGTGGAAAAAAGGAGGGAAGGAATGGAGGAAAAAAGCCAAAAAAAAAAAAAAACCCCCCAAAAAAAAAACACCAGAAAGGAAAGCCTGGTGTCAATCTACACAGACATTTATTAAAGTTTCTAGATACGTAAATAACATATCTAAATAATAAATTATAAACTAGGCTGGTCTGCAATTGGGTTAATTATTTCTTCTGCTAAATTATGTGTATTTCTTGTAATTTTATATTAATTTTCATTTGAAGCCAATTACACTTCCTCTTCAAATTACTAAGCCAGATGATTCAAAACAAGGATTTTCTAAGCTTTAGATTAACACATGCTCAATAGCTCATTTGAAATGAAATGAAAGATTAACTTCTTTCCAGCACCTTTCAAACCTATTTCTCTCACTGAATCGTCCATCCTATTTAGTGGCATACAATATGGTATTCACCCCAGAAGAAAGCCTATAATCGTTCTTGACATTTTTCCACTTTTTTCCTTATCCAATTTACAACAAATTACTCTGTATTTCATCTCCTAAATATCATTCAACATCAATGCTTATAATCTGAGCCACTGCCACTAACCTAATAATATCACATATACGAAAGTCTTCTGAAATTTATCCTCTAAAATGAAAATCAGACCTTCTCATTTCTCTTCCAAAAATGCTTCATATCTCTACATTGTATTCATGACAAAAATCTAAATTATTTTGTAGGATATAAAGCTTCCTTGAATTGCATCCTCTGTTTCTTTAGTCCATTTGAGAAACAAAAGTTACCTTTGATCTAATTTGGTATTTCTTACAATTTACTCTTGGATCAACTCCCACACATGAATTCTCCCTCACTTTTCTTTACCTGACTAGCTCCTACTCATTCAACTATCATTTCTAATTAACTCCTTAGGGAAGCATTCCCTAGCAGCCCCAGCTGATTTTGAATACTTTCATAATTCTTCTTTAGTCTTCAGTGCCTTTATTTGCATAACACTTATCAAAATATATAGTAACTTTCTGAATAATTACTATGACAATAAATTCCTAAAATTCTTGAGAAAGATCCTGTATTTTATTTCTGAATTCCTAGCATCTGTCTCCATGCTACATAAACACCAGTACATGGAAAGGTATTTTTGAATTAATAAAGAAATCCTCAGATAAATAAAGAATTGAATAAATAGAACTGTGCATTAAAAATAGATTAAGGAGGAATTCTATTTAGGATAATGACATACTACATTAATTTGACCATCTCTTTGTTGAAGATTTACTAAACCAAGATAACAGAAATACAAAGGCTGACATTGTTAAACCTGACATTTATAACTACCGTTATCATCTGAGGATTTCCCAATTCAAGTTGGGCAGCCTTGATGCATGAAGGCTAAAAGAAACTTTTGACAGTCTTCAGAAGCTAGGGTGACAGAACTGGAAGGCAAACCAAACAAGAGACTCTGAAGGACTGAACTCTTGAAGTAACGAAAAAAACAGATATATTTCAAATGTTCATAGGGGATTGTAGCTCATCTTTAATGATACCAATCTCTAAGATTAGATCCTAACAAATAAAAAATACTGTAGGGCGCCTGGGTGGCTCAGTGGGTTAAAGCCTCTGCCTTCGGCTCAGGTCATGATCTCAGGGTCCTAGGTTCGAGCTCCGCATCAGGCTCCCTGATCGGCAGGGAGCCTGCTTCCTCCTCTCTCTCTCTGCCTGCCTCTCTGCCTACTTGTAATCTCTCTCTCTCTCTGTGTCAAATAAATAAATAAAATCTTTAAAAATAAATAAATAAAAAATACTGTAACAATAAAATTAATTCCAACATTTATATCTAATAAACCCAACTGAAACAGGTTAATTTGTCTGGCAAATATAAACATAGATCTTATGTGGAAGAACATATCATCATAAACCTCAAGTTATTTCCATGGAAATCTTATACTACAAAAGCCATCATAACAAAAAAATAAATAGAAAAGAAAAAAGACAATATGAACCAGAAGGAGCAGAAATTATATAAAACACAAACTCATGGGACAACTCCAGATTTTAAAGTTAGGAAAAACAAACAAAAAACAAAACCACAATTTTAGAAAAATGTTCAGAATATTGAAGGGTAAATTAAATTTATAATAGAATTGTAATCTATTAAAATCAAATGGGAAATCTGAATGAAATGATAATATAAACCAAAAGAAGAAATCAATAAATGTTTCTAGTTATCTATTAGACAGAATTGAAAAGTGAATTAGTAGGGTGGAAAATATGTTAGAATAAAAATATCAATATCAATCACAGAAAAACAACATGAAGGTAAACACATACAAGTATAAAAGATTTAAGAAGACAAAAAGAAGGCCCAATATATATGCAACTCAAGCTCCAAGAGGAGAGGAGAAAAAGCAGTAAAAGTAATTGCTGAAGACATACTATATGAGACTATTCCAAATGTGAAGAGAGAGTTTCAAGTAAGCAACAAGTAGATTGATAGTCATCTTTTCAAATGTAACAATAGAAGCTAGAAAACAATATTTTTTTAAGATTTTATTTATTTGACACAGAGAGAGAGATCAGATCACAAGTACACAGAGAGGCAGGCAGAGAGAGAGGAGGAAGCAGGCTCCCTGCTGAGCAGAGAGCCCAATGCGGGCCTCAATCCCAGGACCCTGAGATCATGACCTGAGCCGAAGGCAGAGGCTTTAACCCACTGAGCCACCCAGGCACCCAGAAAACAATCTTTAAAGAAAATAATTGCAAACTCAGAATTTAACACACAACAAAATATTCTTCAGGATCAAAATAACACAAAAAATATTTTCTAAGAAACAATAACTGAAATAATTTGTCCAAAGTAGTCATGAACAGCAACAACAAAACTATAAAAGAGGGGTGCCTGGGCAGCTCAGTCAGCTAAGGATCTGCCTTTGGCCCAGGTCATGATCTGGGTACTGGACTCAGGCCCCACAATGGATTCCATGCCCCCATGAAGCCTGCTTCTCCCTCTCCCTTGGCCTGCCACTCTCCCTGCTTGTTTTCTGTCTCTGTCCCTCTCTCTGTGTGTCAAATAAATAAATTTTAAAAGATTATTAATAGTGCTTGTGCTTCAAGTGATGGGAATAACAGAATATGGAAGGAGAGGAATAAAGGGAAAATGAAAAAAAATTGAAAAATATATTTGGTAATGATGAACTTGGTTGTTCAGACTAACCCTTCCACTGAAGCACCTAAAAAACCTTTATAAAGGGGGCCTCTGGGTGCCACAGTTGGTTAAGTGTCTGACTTGGTTTCTGCTCAGGTAGTGATCTTAGGCTCATGAGATCGAGCCCTGCATCAGGCTCTGCACTCAGCGCAGAGTCTGAGGTTCTCTCTCCCTTCCCCTCTGCCCCTCCTGCTCATTCTCTCTCTTTCTCTCAAATAAATAAATCTTTAAAAAAAAGAAAATCTTTATAAAAATATAAAGATCTTGAAAGGTTCAGTGAGCCAAACAAAGAGTGAGGGCTGGTGGAGCTAAGATATGTAAAAAGAACAAAGCTTGAAAAAGTCAGCCTGGCATTTCCCAATGCTTTTGTATTAGCAATCTCTGACAATACCTGTCTATTTAGAGTATACTGAAAGAATCACAAGTCTAGGGTAAAAATCTTGTGTCACACCTCATGATTAAGCTCCGATAGCAACACTGTGAGAGTAATGGTTGAACTAGAAAGGAGAAACTTTAAAAATTATTCATATGGATTAAAGTTCAGGTTTGTTTCATTATCTTATTAAATTTCTGATTGAATTAAAATAATCTTAACACCTGAAGTCCACTGTCAACAGAAAGCAAGAGTAATTCCTCTATAGAGGAATATAACAAAATATTCCATAGTTTTAAAATACTTATACAATCATTAAAATAAAATGTATCACTGTCAAATACAATGCACAAAACTCAAAAATAATCATACATGCAATGGCAAAAAGTGTGACTAAAAACCAGGAAAAATGAGTATCACTTGACACAAATATACAAGAGAGCCAATGGAATTATCAAAGAAGTCTATACTCAAAATAAAATTTAATGATTTAAATGCATGCATACAAGAGGGTTGGAGGCCATATAAATTAATTAAATATCTATCCCATCTAAAGAATTCAGAAAAAAAGAATACTGAATTTAGCAAAAGTAGAAAAAGTTATAAAAAATAGTGCATAAATTAATTAAAAGTAAAAATATAACAAAGTAATCAGACTAAATGTTTATTCTTTAAATGAATAAGAAATTTTATAGTCTCTTGCAGTAAGATCAATAACAAAGAGTACACATATACAACATCAATATAAGAAAATGAGGGCATTGCTACAGATCCTAAATACACTAAAAATACCAGAGGCTTTAAAAGCAACTTTCTTCCAAATAAATTTGAAAATTTAAAAGAAATGAAAGATTTCTTTAAAAAATCTATAACAACTGGAACTTACAAGGAAAACAATAGAAAACCTGAGAATTAAAAAAAAAAGCCTACTAAATAACATTGTATTTATAACTAAACCCCTCCTTATAAATGTTACAATTCCTACATGACTCTTCTATCTCAGGGATGAGGCATACCTCAGAGGAGGAGAGCAAAGAGGAAATACACATTCAATTTTTAATTTCAGTTTCAAAATGAGTATTTCAAAACTTGTGACAAGAGATAAGAGTTTGAGAAAAATATTTTTGCATTTCCAAAGGCTAAATTTCCAAAAGCCTAAATCTGAAGGTCCAGGGCCTAATATATATTTTTAAAAAATGCAAAAGGGACAAACTATAAGTTAATAAAAACCAGTTTCTCAGCAATAGGCAAAATAAAATTAATTAAATTGGGAGTATGGAGAAGGAAGCCAGAAGAACATCGAAGATAAGACAAATTTAGGGAGATAAAACCAATTTCCTAGTATCCAGGCAAGAGTAGAAGATTAAAATTCTCTTATATGCGAACTTGCAAAGGCATTGTCTCTCCCTCCAGGAACTATAGTTTATTTATTGCTCCTTTCTACAAATCCCTAGGAATTTAGATCTATAAATGGGAAGAAGGTTGATGGGAAACAGGCACATTGCCAGAACAAAATGACTCACTTCTTCCTTGACTACATGGAAATGGTCTGCCCTCAGCACAGTGATGCTTGAGATAGAAAGTAATAATCACTGGACAAAGTTACATTTTAGCAACAGCCAAATTTATAGTCTGTGAAATTTATACAAAGTTAATAGTTAAAGAGATGTGATAACTGCTTTCAAAGAAATACACAGGGTAATGGAATGGAGAGTACTAAAGAGATCTATGTTAACTGTTGGTTAGACAGAGTATTATCTCAGGATTCTCAGTTGTAAGCAATATAAACTGACTTTAATAAATAAATAATAGAGAAAAAAATAGAGAAAGGATATTGGCTAGGTCAGAATCCTTAAAGAACCAGTTAGAGGATAAACTTCCAGAACCAGAACAAAACATCACAACAAAACATGGCAAAAGAGATCTAAAGATGAAATTGGGAATGCCAAGCAGAGTTCTAAGCCAGGAATGACGCTTGACTGTTTCAGCTGTGAGCACCAAAGCTATTGTGTGCAACAAGCAATACTGAAGCAACCTGCTGTCTTTTTTTTTAATTTTATTCACTTATTTGACAGAGAGGGAGAGAGATCACAAGTAGGCAGAGAGGCAGGCAGAGAGAGAGAGGAGGAAGCATGCTCTCTGTCGAGCAGAGAGCCTGATGTGGGCCTCGATCCCAGGACCCTGAGATCATGATCTGAGCCGAAGGCAGAGGCTTTAACCCACTGAGCCACCCAGGCGCATGCAACCTGCTGTCTTAAGAAAATGGATACCTCACTTACAGCTTTTGCAAAACAAACAAGCAAAGAGCAAAACAAAACAATAAGCAAATAAAGCCTAAAGAAACAAAAAATTTAAAAATTCCTTTTTTTTAAGATTTTACTTATTTATTTGACAGAGAGAGCAAAAGCAGGGGGAACAGCAGGTAGAGCGAGAGGGAGAAGCGGGCTCCCCTCTGAGCAGGGAGCCAGATACAAGACTGGATCCCAGGACCCTGGGTTCATGACTTGAGCCAATCAATGGCAGAGCCTTAACTGACTGAGCCACCCAGATGTCCCGAATTAAAAGATTCTAAGCAGCAGCTTTTTGCATTCTCATTTGCTCACAGCTTTACTCAAAAATATTAATGAGGGTACATATACCAGCTGCTGCAACAAAGATGCAAATATAAAAGTGGCTTAAAAAAGAATGAAGTTTCTCTAAAGCATAGAAATCTGAGTGCAAGTATGCTTGAGCTGACACGATAGCTTCATTTCAAGAGACAAATTCCTTTATCTTGCACTGTGGTCTTCTCAATATAGGGCTCCATTATTGTGTCTACAAGTTTAAAGAGACACGAAAGACAGGAAAGGTGGATATCTTCCTTTCCTTTCAAGGGTACTTTCGTTCACATGCCATTTGCCAGAACCTAATCCCTCAGTGTTACCACACAGGAGCTTGGACAGCATGGACAGATAAGCTGTGTCATGTGCCCAGGTAAATTTTGCTACTACAGAAGAAGGAATGAGGATAACTGGGGAGAAAGCATTAGCAATCTCAGGCATAAGAAACCTCACAGGGGGGATGTTTAACTGGCAGGACTGAATCATCCTCAAGGGAGCTGAGTAAAGTGGGTAAGTGGAAATCACAAGTATGAAATTCTCCAAACAAGAAACGTGTTCAAATGGTGCTGAGAAGCCAGAAAGGATGGCAAATATTCACTGGATAGGAGGAGACTCTAGGAACGCAACATTTACAATGAGACCTAGAGGAACAAAATGAAGCAGCTTTGAAGAATTGTAGGAAGATCATTCTAAAAAGAAAGTGCATCAAAAGCAAAAGATGTAAGGCTTGAAAAAGGCTTGATAGGTTTAAGGACTATCATGTAAATCATGGTTGACAGAACATACTTTCTAAAGTAGAAAATTAAGTTGGAGAAATACGCAGGAGCCTTTAGGCTAGGTCAAGAAATATAAGTTTAGTATAAGATGAATTGCAAACCACTAAAGATTTTTATAGAGAGTAATATAAATATAATTTGTTCTTTAAAATAATCCCCCTAAAAATAAAATAAAATAATCCCCCTGATTTTGCGGGTGGAAATGGATTATCGATGGGCAAGAGGAGAAGTGGACAGGGTACCTGGGTGGCTCAGTCGGTTAAGTGTCAGACTCTTGATTGTTGGCTCAGGTCATGATTTCAGGGTGGGGGGGATCAAGCCCTACATCTGGCTCCCCGCTCAGCAGGGATTCTGCTTCAGATTTTCTCTCCCTCTGCTTGCCTCATGCTCTCTCTCTCTCTCTCTCTCTCAAATAAATAATAGATAGATGATAGATAAAGATAAAAAGTGGAGAAATCAGGTGGGAAAGTGTTGTTGTAATCTTGGTGAGATGTGATGGTAGTTTGGCAGATACATTCAGTGTGTCAAATCTGTACAATGACATAGAGGTCAAAGAAAGTATTTTTAAAATATAATACAAGCCCCCTTGTAATTTGTATTTATATTCTCATGTTAATGTAAAATATCCTTTGATTCACAATGTTCAATTCAAATGATTTTATTCTAAGTTCATCACAAAAACAAAACTACACACTGTGTGTTTCTACTGAGTCAGATGCTATCACTCAAATTTTTATGGAGATGGAAGGAAAAAAATAAAACTACCTATTCAAGGTCATTTAGCTAGCATATGGTTAGTCAGCATTTATTTGACTGGTAGGAAGAGAGAGTTCAATATCAAACCAACTGTCTTCAAGTTCAATATTTTTTTCCAGGGAAACAAACATATCTCAATAAAGTAAATTGTTATTTGCCTAGGTTGAAAGTATTTTTAGAAGTTAGTATCTTAGTCTCCTCCCTGTCTGTATTAGCAATAATTTTATGATGAAATATACACAAAATACATTATTATAATATAAAAATTATGAATGCATTTTAATTCTTCATTATTAATACATTTTAAAGTTTAATGTTAGATCAGCATACAATATAAAGGATAGAACTGTAGATAGACCAAAGGGTGTGTGTGATTGTGTATGTATATAAAAATCTAAAAGAGAAAGTTCAAAATCTGTCTCTTTTTCTCAATACAAAACAATAAAAGAAGCAAAATATACGGGTTCATTCATAGTATTTGGTTGTTAGAGTTCCTTTATCATACAAGGTCAGCATAATTGGGGGGAAAAGGCAAGTATTTAACAGTTTTCATATAGTGCCACATAATATACCATTATTCATTTGTGCATCAATTCAATAAATCTTTGTTGGTTGTCCTATTCTCTAAGAAAAATGGGAAAGCAAGTCAGTCAAATTCAAGTAAATAAATAATAAATTGATAAATTAGCAATTAATTAAAAATAAGGATTCTATGAAGTGAGAAGTTCTAAGGAAAAAATAAAGCTGAATAATTTATTAGAGGCTGGAATAAGATATGTTTCACTGGATATTCTAGATACTGTTGTCTTAAAGTCCACTCCTTTAAGTGACAACTGATGAAAGTCCTAAAACATAAGAGATGCTTCATGAAGATCTAGGGGGGAGGGTTTCAGGATCTGGGAAAGTACCTACCAGAGCCACAATAGAGGGACAATATGGAGTAAGACTGAGAAATAGCAAGGGATTTCAGGGGGCTGGATCACAGTGTGAGTCAGAGGAAGATAAGTGCTTAAAGAATTAAGAGGGTTGAGACCATACAGAAGAAAACATTTGAACTGTATTTCTGTTTTATCAGAAATCCTTTGGCAAATCTTAAGTCGAACAGTGACTGATGTGATTTATGTTTTTACATGCACACTTTGGCTGCTATATGGAGTGTGGAAGCAGAGCAACAATTTAGGAGGCTCTCTGGAATTGTCCTAGATTAAAGACGACAGCCAGAGGCTGGGACAATGATGACAACTTTAAATGATTTAGGAAAGACTGGACAGGAACAGGTTTGGTCCTGCAGAGGGTCATAGGTAGGAGGAAAGCGAAGGTGCAGTTCAAATGATCTACATGGAAGCTATTTAGACTGAAAATCTTAATTAAATTATATGATTGACTATCACAAATAACTAAAATAGAGTAACTTGTTTATGCCATTTTAAACACAAATTAGGCACATATGCATGGAATAAATCATATTAACATTTAAACCACAGTTTCAGTACAAACTATTCACAATAAACAAGCATTCACATTTTACTCCTTATACACATTACTTGAACTAAATGCACAAAAGTGATAAATATATAATCTCCAAAGGACTCTAATCCTTTGCCCTACTGTCGTGGAGATATTAGCCTATTATATCCTTGAGACGGAATTCTCATCAGTGCCAAAGGCTGGCAGGTATACTCGGCGTATCAATTCTGCACAACTAAATAGAGGTCAGAGAAGGTTTTTTGTTTTGTTTTCTTGTTTTTAATTTTTTTAATATAACACAAATCCCCTTGCATTTGTATTTATATTATCCATGTTAATGTAAAATATATTTCAATTCACAATGTTCAATTCAAATGATTTTGTTCTGAGTTCCTAAATTCAGAGTTGAGATTATACCTAGAAGGACTTGTCCTTTGCTGAAAATTACATATTTAATCTGAGATACAAAGAGAATTTACTTGGTTATACTAATTTTTAAGGCTTTTGGCTACACAAATCATGTTCCCTCTCTTTGAGATTACTGTAAAATAGAATGGCACGTAAAAATATTAAGACCATTTTATTTTTTGCAATATGGAATAGTTATTACTGTACACAAATGCAAAATAGCAAGTCTAAATCTATCAGAATATTTTTTAACCCTCTAATTTTTCACAGATGTTTTAAATCACAATATTTAAATAAACCTATATTCCTTTCTGTTTCTTGATTTCCATACTTGGTAAATATTCCTGCTTTTACTTTTAGAAAAAATTAAAGCCTCGCTTGACTTCACACTTGAATTAACAAAAACCGACACTTAAGATCCCCAATTTTTTCTTTTCCTTTTTTAAAAAAGATTTTGTTTATTAATTTTTAAGACAGAGTGAGAAAGAGCACAAGCAGGGGAAGGGGTAGAGGGAGAGAAGACTCTGTACTGAGCATGGAGTCTGATGGGGCTTGATCTCACAACACTGAGATCATGACCTGAGTGGAAACAGTCTTATGTCTGACTGACTGAGCCATGCAAGCGCCCACCCAAAATTTTCCTTATATTATGATCATTTGAGAAAGTCTTACTGACACCAATATAATAAATTCTGCTATAATCTGCATGTAGGGGGATTTTAAGCAAGCAATGTAAGATAAATAACCTTTCAAGCTGATTAGAATTTTTCAAGGTAATTATTAGAATGGTAGTTATTTTTCACTTAGAAATGTACATCTTCAGGCTTAAAATTTTACCAAATTCTTTGTTTCTTCTGTCTTCAATATCGTTGATAATATTTATTTTCTTTATCATTCGTGATTATGTTTTACCTTTCAGGAATAACCTCATCCTGTCAATTTCTTTATGAAGTCTTTCTTAATTGAAGTTAATTTGTCTACTTTCTCTCTTGTGCTTCTATAGTGGCATATACAATGTCTATTTTAAAATTTATAACAATTAACTACATTTAAGCAATTACGTGGTTTTCTTTCCATCTAGACTATAAACTCCTTGAGAGTGAGGCATATAACTTGTGTTATCTCTCTAACTCTAAAAATAAACACCATTTCTGGTAGATGACCACTGAATGAACAAAAATCTTACACTTAAATACTTTAGTTATTGTGACTATGCATAGAATATATTATTTGGTGGAATTTTTTTCAATTTGATAAGTGTCAGTAAATGATAGACAAAGAAACTTGAAACACTTTTTATGTGTTATTTTATCTTTTTTTTTAATTTTATTTTTCCTATCCATAACTACAACTATCCATTAGACAGAGCTTTTGTTTTTCAGGAATTCAGGAAAAAGAAAAAAATTTTTTTTCTTGTCCACTGTGATCATGCATTCCCACTGACTGTGATTCCTTGAGAGAATTGTGACCATTATCATTAACATCGAATACTACTGCATTTAATAAACACCTGCGTATTAAAGTGCCTCTTGGAATTTATGTGCATATTTGATGATTTAACTGGATTTTGCTTGTCTGTTTGCTTGCTTTGGGAACTGTGATCATCATACCATAGGTCAGTTAAAGTAAACAGACTAAGCGTAATATACAGTGGATATATAGGTAGAGTGTGTATTGGGCACAAAACCAAGTTATTAAAATAATTAGGTCTTTAAAGTATTTAGTTCTTTAACAACGTTGGCCTTCATTCTGAAAATGCAACTTATTTCAATGCTATTGTTTAAACTTGACTAGAAATCATTTTCATTTCCTTAGGAATCACAGGCAGCTGTAGCTCAGGGCATCTTATTTAACAAATTAAATCCCCTAAGTACAGAAAGACTCAATAGCATTATAGCTCTTATAATCATAATGAAATAACAGCTGTAGGAGACACTGGGACTTCCAGAGAAGGTGGCTGTGTGTGCTATAAAAACTGCTTCTTTTACTTTGTTCTAAGCTTTTAAAATTTTCTTTCCCTTTTATCTTCTTAATAACAAAATGTTTGGGCATTATGACTAATTGAACTATATGCTTCAAAAATTAATTTTATAAGCTGTATCATAATAATGTATTAATGAATTATTCTGATAAATTTTAAATTACTACTATAAAATAATTTTCACCTAATATTTATGTTCCATAATTATAGAAAGATGTCACCTTTAAGAGAAAATAATATTTGGATTAGATACTTTCATAATGCTTACTGTTGATTTAAGACTAATTAATGAAAAGCTTCATTCATTTTATTATTAAAAATTAACTTATAATAAGTAAGAACTTATGCCAGTATCTTTTTTAAGTACTTTTATATATATCATTTCATTTAGACTCATTAGACAAAAAAACAAAACCAAAACACCTATGAGCTGGGTCCTATTATTATCCCAATTTCACAAATAAAAAAACAAAAGCATAGAGAGGTTACATTCTTCTAGAGAATGTTTACAGAGGTACCATATGTCCCAGCTAGGATTTTAAATGGGACAGTTTGACTTCAGAAACAACACTCTTAGTAACTATGTTAGAATATCCATGTCATGAATAGCAAATTGCTTTTCAGTGGACTTCTGTATAAATTTGAGCAATTGTGTCATATATTTCAATAATTATAAAAGGGAGGATGGATCATTAATCCATTACTCAAATTTTTGACTGAAAAACATTTTTTCATATTTATATAATAAATTCCAGGTTTTCAAGTATTTTAAATTTATGCACCTGAGGCACTCAGTTTCTGTGTGCTATAGTAAGGCCATATACACCTAGAACACAGTTATACTCCTAGGATAGATTGTTGATGAGAAATATTCCATAGAATTCTGCATAAAACTCAATCTATCAACTATTTAAGATTTCTGTTACCTTTACTCACTCACCCACTCGTCCTTCCTCATTTATAAAATATTCAAGAATATTTCCCTGTATTTAAAGCAAACAAACAGAAAAAAACGTAATATAACCACACACAATATTAAAAGAGGGTAAGCAGGGGGTCCTGGATGGCTCAGTTGGTTAAGTCTCTGACTCTTGATTGGTTCAGGTCATGATTTTATAAATTCTGGGATCAAGCCCCAGGTTGGGTCCCATGCTCAGTGGAGTGTCTGCTTAAAGATTCTCTCCCTCTGTCCCTCCTCCTACTCATGCATGTGCTTTCTCTCTCAAATAAATAAATCTTTTTAAAGAAAGGGTAAGCAAGAGGGAAAAGCTAAATAATTGAAATGATACAAAAACAAAACACATGTATGCATGTATATGGTCAAGCAAGCACACACATTCACACTATAAAGATTATGGCAGAGAGAAAGTAAAAATATAAACAAATGTTATTATAGAAAATTAAATATATTAACATAAAGATATCTTTGACATTATAAAACTGTAGAAATAAAAAGCTATCTTTCTAAAAATGATAGCTCAAGGAAAGGAGATAACAACCGAGTAGGCACAGACAAAATAAGGAACAGAAATTAAGGTCATATTAGAAGAATGTGAAAGAAAAGTAGACACAGATTTAACAAAAAAAATGTTAAATATAGGGCGCCTGGGTGGCTCAGTGGGTTAAAGCCTCTGCTTTCGGCTCAGGTCATGATCTCAGCGTCCTGGGATCGAGGCCCGCATCGGGCTCTCTGCTCAGCAGGGAGCCTGCTTCCTCCTCTCCCTCTCTCTCTGCCTGCCTCTCTGCCTACTTGTAATCTCTCTCTCTGTGTCAAATAAATAAATAAAATCTTTTAAAAAAATGTTAAATATAGAACAAATATGAAGAAACAGGAAATTAAAAAAAAATAACAGTTTATGAAAATATTAGAAAGAAATTTATAGATACAAAGATGACTCAAAATATTAATTTTAACATCTCCCCCCAAAAGAAAACAAATGAAACAAAGCAGGAAAATATACAATTCATGATGATGTACCAAACATGGAGGAAAAAAATCTTTGGATTAAAAATTCAAGAGGAAAAAAAATGATACAGTTCAAGCAATGCTGATGTACTGCCTGGGCAGTTAATTGACTTGAAAGATAAAGAATCTCAAAGGCAGCCAGGTGAATCGTCTAGTCAATTATAAGTAGGATAAATCAGACTTAGTTCTAACTTGTTCATAGTAACATTCTCCACAAGAGGACAACTAGAGCAAATATCAACAGGAATTTCAGGGAACAGAACAAAATGTGACTAAAATTTTAAACTTACCTAAATTGCTATTCAAGTATAAAGGCAATGGGTAGATAATTTCAAAAAACATCAGACCTCAAACTCATACCATTTTTATAAGTAAATGATGTCTTAAGAGTATGGAGTAATTAGGTTAGATTCCACAAATGCAAAGCCTTCTTGATATTTGTAACAATACAGCATATGAGTAGCAACTGAAACTATTTGGATGAATATAACTTCAAAGCTACCTAATAAGTTATAAAAACAATGTTACAACACTCAGTCCATCTTGACTAACTCAAAAACTTAATCAGATACTACTGATACCTCAGCCATGAAACTCTTCATTCCTGTGTATTACTCAAATTTGAATCCAGGATACCATGGTAATAAGGATAACACCAGAATTTTGGTTTTCATTAAGACCCCATCTATTTTGAAATTTTCATTCTATAGAGAACAATGTGGGGTATTATTTTTTTAATTGGGGTAAAACCACTATATAAGTTTCAGGTGTACAACATTATAATTCAACATCTGTATGCACTATAAAGTGACAACCACAAAAAACCTAGCTACCATCTATCACCATACAATTGACCTTCACCTATTTTGCCCATTCCCCAACCCCCTTCTCCTCTGGCAATCATCAATTTGTTCTCCTTATCTATACATTTGTTTTTGTATTGCTTTTTATTATATTCTACAAATGAGTGAAATTATACAGTATTTGTCTTTTTCCCTCTGACTTACTTCACTTTATGTAACACCTTCGTCAGGGTTCAAAATGGTCCCAAATAGCAAGACTTCATTTATGGGTGCATAGTATTCCAGTGTGTGTGTGTGTGTGTGTGTGTGTGTGTGTGTGTGTGTGTGTGTGTGTGTGTATTCTGTATCCTCTTTATCCATTCATCTATCAATGGACCATATCTTGGTTATTGTACATAATACTGCAATAAACATAAGAGTGCATATATCTTCTTGAATTACTGCTTTCATATTCTTTGGATAAATATTCCAAACTGGAATAGCTGGATAATATGGTAGATCTATTCTTAATTTTTTGAAGCATCTCCATATTATTATCTACATTGGCTGCATCAATTTACATTCCCATTAACAGTGTTCAAGTGTTCCTTTTTCTCCACATCCTCTCCAACACTTATTATTTTTTGTATTTTTGATAACACCCATCCTAAAAAGTATAAGGTGATATCTCATTATGGTTTTGATTTGAATCTCCCTAATAATTAGTGATGTTGACCATCTTTTCATATACCTGTCGGCCACCTGTTTCTTTCAAAAAATGTTTAGATCCTCTGCACATTTTCTACTGGATTATTTTTAATTGTTGGATTACATGAATTCCTTATATATTTTGAATACTAACCCCTTATTAGGTATATTTGCAAATATCTTCTCCTATTTAGTAGGTTGTCTTTTCATTTGGATGATGGTTTCCTTCACTGTGCAGAAGATTTTTAGTTTGATGTGGTCCCTTTTGTTTATTTTTTGCTTTTGTTATCCTTGCCTTTGGAGTCAGATCCACAAATACATCACTAAAACTAACAAGGATTTAATTTATTGTTCTCAAAACATAAAAACATAACATAAAAGATAATAAAAACAAAACTTCTCTTTGGTATGAATTATTTAGATTAATGATGCTTTGTGTCAAGATCATTATCTTTTCTGTTTTCACAATTATGACCTGTGTCCAGAGAAACAAACATTTAAAGATGAAAATGAATTACTTTATGGCCAAACTCAATGAATAATTGCTCCAAAAAAGTGATTATTAATATTTAAGAAACTAATATATGTTGGTATTATAATTTATTGTCCAAATGATGTTGTGAGAATGAGTTAATATTTAGGTGTCATCCCAGATTTTCCAGAGAAAACTGGGACATATGTTTAGCCTAGCTATAAACCAGGTTAGATAATTAGCATTAATTCTCACAACAACCTTATGAATCTTATTATTATCCCCATTAGATAAATGAGAATATTAAGCCCTACAGATGAAAGATTCATACATAATTTAAGTCAGGAATTCCAGTCAAGTACTTATTCTGATCCTAGGGTCTGCAGTCTTCAAAACAGTCTTGTGTAGATCAATGATTAATTCACAATAATAGATATATATATTTTAAGTATCACAGTGATGACATAAATTTTCATATTTATCTTTAATCTCTAAGCCATAAACAGAACTGTGCATAAAAAAAACCTCACAAAAAATCTCACTTTTCTCCTCAAAAGCAATGTAGTAGATTAAGATGAATGAACAGACAGTCCCTGACTTGTAATGGTTCAATTTACAATTTTTTTATTTTACAATGCTGCAAAAGTCACACACATTCAGTAGAAACCATATTTCAAATTTTGAATTTTGAGCTTCTCCCAAGCTAGCGCCTGGATGCTGGGCAGTAGCAGTGAACACAGTAGCGGTGAGCACAGTAGCGGTGAGCACAGTAGCGGTGAGCACAGTAGCGGTGAGCACAGTAGCGGTGAGCACAGTAGCGGTGAACACAGTAGCGGTGAGCACAGTAGCAGTGAGCACAGTAGCAGTGAACACAGCTCCCAGTCAGCCATGTGATTACAAGGATGCACAACCGATACACTGACAAATTCTGTTTTTCACTCTCAGTATGCTATCCAATAAATTACATGACGTACTCAATATTTTATTAGAAAATAGGCTTTAGATGATTTTTAGATGATTTTGCCCAATAGTAGCCTAATACTAGTGTTCTGAACACATTTAAGGTAGGCTAGTCTAAGTTATGATGTTTGGTGTATTAAATGCATTTTTGGCCTATGATATTTTCAACTTATGACGGGTTTATTGGTACATAAGATCTGTATCCATGTTAAGCATCAGAGTTGCTGAGGTATCTGTAGTTACGTGAATTGTCAGGGGGGAAATTAATAAGAAAAGTTCTATGAAATATAAGCTATTTAGGTTTGTAGCATGACTACTTTAGGGGAAAGTCTATTACAACACAAGGTTCTTGTTTGATTTGGCGACTATTTGTTTTATCATTTAAGCCTAAACAAGTCAAATCCCTCGTTGCTCCTAGAGTGGGGAAAGCTGCTCTATTTATTTAGCAGATTTTCCCCCTATTTAATAGAACTCTCAAGGCCTGTTCTATAAAGGAAAAATTTTTTTAAATTAAATTCAATCTGTTCGAGAAGGAAAGAGGTACATGACTGACATTGAAATTTAAAATCAGTCAGAAACTACTGGCCTGTCTTTTTTCTTTCCCCCAGAGGATACAGTTATGACTTCTGTTTTTTGAGTGTCTTATTCAAGTATGTCCTTCAATCTCTGCAGTCTTTCTCTGTTATATCAACAGCTCAGCCTGTAATACAAGGCAAATAACTGTATCATTTTATTATTATTGTTATTATTATTATTTTTTAAAGATTTTATTTATTCATTTGACACAGAGAGAGAAATTATAAGTAGGCAGAGACGCAGGAAGAGAGAGAGGAGAGAGGAGGAAGCAGGCTCCCTTCTGAGCAGAGAGCCCGATATGGGCCTCGATCCCAGCTCCCCACTGAGCAGGGAGCCTGATGTGGGGCTCAATCCCAGGACCCTGGGATCATGACCTGAGCCAATGGCGGACACTTAACCCCCTGAGCCACCCGGGCCACCAAGGCAAATAACAATATTCAGCAACATCATCAGATCTACAAAATATCTCAGAAAAGAACAGATGACATCGGGCGCCTGGGTGGCTCAGTGGGTTAAAGCCTCTGCCTTCAGTTCAGGTCATGATCTCAGGGTCCTGGGATTGAGGCCCACATCAGGCTCTCTGCTCAGCAGGGAGCCTGCTTCCTCCTCTCTCTGCCTGCCTCTGTGCCTACTTGTAATCTCTCTCGCGCTCTGTGTCAAATAAATAAAAAAAATCTTAACAAAAAAAAGAATAGATGACATCAGCTTTATTTCTTGTCCAGATTATTCACACAACTGGGTACCAGCTTGGAAAGTTATTGTACAATATTCTAGACCTTCCCAAAAAAATTTCCTTCATAAAATCAGAAGAGCACCAAATAAGATTTCAAGGAGCTACGAAACCATGTGTGTTGGTTGGGTGGGATAGAAATGAGCTAGTATCAATGGCTTGCCCTGGATTAAAATATCTATCTCAAATCTAGCTCTTTGGACTATAACGGTATTCTAAGTTCACATCTCCATACATACATATGCTCTGCTCTAAACAAGTAGCAATAAATAGAGATAACCAACAAAAATCCGTAAATGTCCTTTATAAATTCCTCTGACTACTAGAAAGTTCACAGAAACACAAAGCAGTGAGTTTTGCTCACTGTGGGACTGCTGGGCTCTTAGTCTATGGAGAAAATGGTGAACAGGACTTCAAATGTATTAACAGGGACTAAATTTTCTCTAAATCATATGGGGCTCCAAAACTCACTTCTTGAAGCCAGCATTTGGAAATCATGAAAGAAAGTGGAGTACATCACTGGCAACCTGCTGCCAGACTCATCGGTTCTTGGAAAGCTGTGGGTGAGGAGACAGAAGGAAATGGAGAGGCGTGCAGCCAGTGTTCCTTCCAGCAGTAACAACACCTGGGGTAAGGGCTCAAGAAAGACTCATAGAATCTGGAACCACTGTAGAAGTGTTTGGAAACTAAGAGAATGGGACATTAAAAAAATTGCTGTCATGGGAGAGACGAGAATGAAAACTGATACAAATAAAAATTACCCACTCAAAATTGTCCTGCTAACAAAACTAGAAAACATATTTTTAAGAAGCTAATGTTAAGAAAGTTAACCAAGTGAACAATCAGAGCTAGTATCTATTTGAATGAAGCTGTCTTTATGAATCTAACAATAACTTTGAAAATCACACGTTTAGGATGCTCAAAGAGATGAATATATAAATAAGGCCATGCAATATAGTTGATTTATTATTTTGGCAATTCTACTCTCCTACCAGGTACCTTCCTATATTTCAGAGATAGAAAAAATTTAAATATCACCTAGATCACTTTGTGGTGTTACAGATTATAATTATAGATGAGAGTACGTTTTGTTAATCAGGCACTGGCAGAGACATGAGTCAGGACTGAATCAGTTGGCAAGGCAGTGCAAGAAATGTCCTTTGTGATAATGTGGGTTGTAGCAGGTGTGGTGTGGCCCTGGGCTATGAGCTCAGGTGGGGGCTACCTAAGCCTTTAAAAAAAAAAAAAAAAGTGGTGCTTATTCCTGGAGTCGAAGTTAGTTATATTTCTTGATCCTTATCATGGCTTAGTTGACCCTAATGTCAACCCTTGGGAATTGTCTTCCTAATTTCTTGAATCTCGTCAAGGTGGTAACTCTGTGAATCACTTTCTTCAGTCATTCTTATTCTAATGTTTATATGAAAACAACCAGTCACACTCACACACAAACATACACACCACAGACAAGCAATAATAGCAAAATAAGTTTATAAACATAAGAAAATGAGGGGATAATCATTCTTACAATTATAAAAATACCATTAAAAACTAAAAGGTATTAAAACATATGGAAATAATTCATAAATATACAGACAGACCAATGGCGCAGAACATAAGAACATAAATGAATCCAAATAACTTTAAGAACTTTAGCATATGTTGGCTTTTCAAAAGAGCAGAGATAATTATGGACTATTTAATACATAAGGAGAGACTATATATTAACTGTTTGATAAAAAAAAGGCAAGGGGCGAATGAGTGGCTCAGTTGGTTGAGCAACTCACTCTTGATTTTGGCCCAGGTCATGATCTCCAGGTCATGAGATTGGGCCAGCATTAGGCTGCACACTCAGCAAGGAGTCTTCTTGTCCCTCTCCCTCACCCTCACCCTCGTCCTGTGCACAGGTGTGCACACTATTTATTTCTGTAAAATAAATAAATAAAGTATTTAAAAAAAATTTTTTAAATAAGTATTGAAAAGGGCAATTTAGGATAATTTCTCATGCCATCCACCAGGATAAACTGCAAAACTTTATCAAATTATTGCAAAATGAACAATACAGGTACTGGAAGAAACTATGAATCAACTCCCTTAAAACTGGTGGGAGAGAGAAGCATTCTAATTATGAATAAAAACTGAGAAGCAATAAAAAGAAAACGTTATGTTCAACTGTGTAAAAATAACACAAGAAAAATAATTCTGCCTGTAAAATATACCATGGCAATTAAAAAATATAGAAAACTGACAAAATTACTTACAACATATATCACAAATATATGGCTAATATCCTTTATTAAATAGATTCCCTAAACTGAGAAGAAACCAATAAACATTGTTAAAGGCAAAACACATGGAAACGGGGTTCAAGAAAATAAAATAAATGTGGTCCTTAACAAAAGATGCATAATTTTTCTACAGTTTTACAATAAGGTACATCTCCCTCTCCCTACTAAAAAAGCAAACCTTTGTTAAAACACTCATGATGGTAAAGTCAAAGGGGCACTCTCATTTGTCACGGGGGAAATACAAAATGCTACAACAAGGAAGTGTGATTTGGTCTTACTGACTCATGCCTTTACATTTTGACTCAGCGATTAAACTCATGAAATAAGTCCTACCTATATTCCTGCCCATGATTAGAATATCATATTAAAAACAAAACAAAACAAAACAAAAACCTCCCATAACTTCCAAGTTTTGTTACAGCAAAAGAATAAAAAAAATCCATATTAACATCAAGTAAACTGCAGTTATCTACACAATAGAATATCAAACAGCTCTACAAAAAAAATTAGTGAGGAATATCTCTGTATATAGAAAAGAACATATTCTAGGATATGTTTTTAAGTGGAAAAAGTTGGTGGCTCAGTGGGTTAAGGATCCAACTCTTGATTTAGGCGCAGGTCATGATCTCAGGGTCATGGGATCGAGTTCTGTGTCAGGTTTATCCTCAGCACGGAATCTGCTCAAGATTCTCTCTCTCTCCCTATCTCTCTCTCTCTCTCTCTCTCTCTCTCTCTCTCTCTGCCTTGTACCCTCCAATTTCAAAAACTACTGCTACAGGAAGAGAAAATGGGGGTGGGAGCTACTGGGAAGGAAGAGAAAAAAGGAATAGTTTTCTAAACAAATATAAATCAGGGACGCTAGGTGGCTCAGTGGGCTAAAGCCTCTGCCTTCGGCTCAGGTCCTGATCTCAGGGTCCTAGGTTCGAGCTCTGCATCGGGCTCTCTGCTCAGCAGGGAGCCTGCTTCCTCCTCTCTCTCTGCCTGCCTCTCTGCCTACTTGTAATCTCTCTCTCTCTCTCTCTCTCTCTGTCAAATAAATAAATAAAATCTTTAAAAAACCCAAATATAAATCAACAATTTTTTTTTAACAAAGGAAGAAAATACACAAATTAAAATTTTAAAAATAATGCAGAAAAAGGACACATGGGTGGCTTGGTCAGTTGAGCATCTGCCTTTGGCTGTGGTCATGATCCCAGAGTCTTGGGATCGAGTCCCGAATCTGACTCCGGGCTCAGCAGGGAACCTGCTTCTCCCTCTGCCTGCCACCTCCCATGCTTGTGCTTTCTCTCTCTCTCTCTCAACAAATAAATAAATAAAATCTTTTTAAAAATGCAGAAAAGCACAACATAAAAAAGCGTGTTAGAAATGTTGAGCATAAAGTCTAACATAATCTGGATTGGAGTCTCATAAAAGAAGCAGAGAGGATGGAGCAAAAGCAACAATTTCTTGTTTTTTGTTTTTTTTTAAAGATTTTATTTATTTATTTGACAGAGAGAGATTACAAGTAGGCAGAGAGAGAGGAGGAAGCAGGCTCCCTGCTGAGCAGAGAGCCCGATGCGGGCCTCGATCCCAGGACCCTGAGATCATGACCTGAGCTGAAGGCAGAGGCTTTAACCCACTGAGCTACCTGGCATCCACAATTTCTTGTTTTATGTTTTCTGTGGTTTCATTAAAATCATCAAAGAAATCAGAAGACAGTTTGAAACTCTATTTTCATATTGGAGTGCCTAAGAGCTAAGGTGAGCACTTTTGTTGGCATGAGTCAATTCATCACATGATATACTACAAGAAGCATGATCCTTGGTAAAATATGCTATAGGAGGTCAACACATCTGTACACAAATTTCCCCTTTTGAATGCCCACAGGATTATTTTAGTTCTAACTTGTGAATCAGAAAAACGTAATTTTACTCAGTTTCATAGACCAATCAAGAGAATGATATTGCATGCTCTAGTTGGTGTAGCATACACAGGTAATTCAACAGTTGCTATTTCCAACTAAGCATTGGTGTTTTGGGGGGAAATGAGTAACCTTTTGATTTTTTTCTAATTTAAAAAAAGAAAAAATATTTTAGGATGGTAGAAGAAAATACTTCAATGATTACAGTAATGGAGTATTTATTTTTAAAAATTAAGGAATTAACCACGTGGTATGATTTGGCAGAATTAGAGGTAGGTGACTTACATGTTTCTGATACATTGTTTTTTTTTTCTATTTGCTGTCAATTCACAATAAAAAATTAAAAACAGTACAAAGAATTACCCAAAATGTCCCATAAAACAGTGTTGGTTCCCAGGATTCTGATGTAGGATGAGCAGCCATCACAATGGGAACATGGAAGCACAACCCAACAATGGGTCCTTCTTAGGGCCCTGTCCAATAAGTTTCACTTTTGGCTATTATGAAAAAGTAATAATAATAAAATAAAACATAGAGTTTAAATAGTTTTTGATTGTTATTTCTTAGGAAACCTACCTTTCTAAACAAATATAGCCCTGATTCAAAACTTATAACTATCATTAGTTGCATTACCACTCAATAGAGAAAAATTAATCATCCCCCATTAAAACAAAACTATCCCCCTTTTAGTGATAAAATTTGTTGCTTAATGTAATTCATTTAATTACTTTTAATAACTCTGTAATCTGTACTGTATACATAACTTGTGATCATTGTAGAAAATACGAATGTGGATGAGCTAGTGACAGAAGGTACATGTGACTATGTTCTCAAAAGTGGGGACTGCTATTTACTACTATAAGAATACAATCATAGTTAATTATTCATTAACTTTTCATATACAACACAAGTGTAGACATCACATATAAGGTATGTGTAACACAAATATGGTCACTGTACATCAACTTTTTTTTTTCCCTTGAAAATATTTTAGTAAAGATATTTCCAGTGCCAATAAATACTGGCATTAAACTATTCTTTCCAATACCCAGAAAATATTCACAATTTATTTAATATTTGATTTTTAATTAATTTAATACATATTTGGACACTTTGGTTGATGCTGATTTTCAATATTGTATTACATTTTCTAATGAACATTTGTAGATTTACATTTTAATGTAAATATTCTAAGTAATTAAAGTCATATTATAAATTTCCTTTCATACTTTAATTGGCACCTGGTTATATTATAATGTTCAAATTCTTATAATTCTAATTACAAGTTCTGAATAACAGTTATTTCTGATAGTAGTTTGCATTTAAAATTTTTTCATCATATTTGTGTAATCTATTGGAAAATAACTATAAAGTCATTATATTCTACTTTTTTTAAAGGTTTTATTTATTTATTTTAGAGAGATAGAGAGTGCAAGTGGGGGGAGGGTAAGTGGGAGAGGGAAAGAGAATCCCAAGCAGACTCTGTGCTGAGTGGGGAGCCTGATGTGGGGTCCCACCCCAGAACCGTGAGATCATGACCTGACCTGAAATCAAGAGTCCAGTGCTCAGTGGACTGAGGCACCCAGGCACCTCTATAGTCTACTGTTTTAATAAGATTAACATGACAAAACTTCTCTTAAAAATTACTGTTTTATAACTATAGTTCTGTAAAATTAAATTTTATTTTATGTTTATTTACTTGACTTGAATAATGGTGGAATATTTGTGACTCATGGAGTCATCACATGAAAATTCATTTTTACTGATAAAACATCTCAAAACACTGCAAAAGTAATGACCCCAAAGAATAATACTCATAATTTTACTTTCATCTCAAAAAAAATCATAGAGTTCTAAGAAATAATAGCCATGAGAGCTGTACCACCTGCTCCAATGCCCAGACCAATGTAATATCTTTAATAAATATTAGAAGATTATTATGAAATTATAATTAAATTTGTAGCAGTTATTATAACATACTCTTAATTTTCTTAATTTTTTATTAGATTCCATGATGTATTGCGGAAAACAATTTTCTGAAGCCTGAGGTGTATCCATTAAATTCCCTATCACTTGCTTCAAGCCCATCTTTAGCTTACTTAATCTTGAGCCATGAGTTTTCCACTTACAAAAGATGAAAGCAATACTATCTAAACCACAGGTTGTTATGATAAATAAAAAACCATAAAAACTAATCAGCATATTATCAGATAGTCAATGAATGTACAACTATTATTATAATTTTAAATATTCATTCATATTTTATAATGCTGAATTGCATAAAGGATTTTTAAAGTAGTTTTTCTACCCTATTAAGATAAAGGGTTTTTTTGTGGTTTTCTTTTTTTTTTTTTTAAGATTTTACTTATTTATATGAGGGAGAGAGAGAGGGAGAGAGAGAACAAGACAATGGTGAGGGATGGGCAGAGGGAGAAGCAGGCTCCCCACAGAGCAGGGAGCCCAAGGCAGGTGGGGCTAAACCCTGGGACTCTGGGATCATGACTTGAGCCAGAGGCAGATGCTTAACCACCTGAGCCACCCAGTAGCCCCAAGATTAAGTATTTAATCTAACATTGCACCAATCTTTGAATATAATGGAGAGTCTGTGATTAACTCATCTCCCAACCCCAATATCCAATGAAATAGAAAAAAATAAAATATTAATGTGGTTATGTATTCAAACAGTTCCACAAAAATTAAGAAACTATTATGGCATGAGGATGGGAAACAGGAGAGAGTGCTAGGAGATGTGATTAGAGACCTGGAGGAAAGGAGGTTATTTAGAACTTTATATAGCCTCCTAAGGATTCTGCCTTCAATGGAAGTCATTGGGAGGTTTTAACAGGGGAATCATATGATTCAATTTATGCTAATTTTAAAAATCACTCCTGTTGTTGTGTGTAAAATGGATTCTAGAAAAGCAAGAGCAAAGTGGTCCAGTCATGAAGTAATTGCATGTTGTGTGAAATAAAAAAACAAATCTGGGTTTAGGGAAGAAGAGACTTTACTCAAAAGGATTATACGGACTATGATATATACAAGTGCCTCAAACATCAGAAAGAAAGGGGATTTTATTTTATAGGAAAGAGTAAACAAGACTAAAGAGAACTCTGTATGAGGAAATAGAATGGAATGGAGGGGAATGAAAGGGTGGAGGAGGAGTGACTGGACTATAAATCACAGAAGGTTTTTATCTTAATGTCGGTTCATTCTCCAGAGAGGCCAATAAGGAGGGGTTGTTTGCTAATGAGTTGTAAGGACAGCTAGTATGGCTCAAGACTGTGGGTGGGTCAAAGTGTAGGAATCTGGGGATAAAGAGCTTAACTCAAGTTTAATCAAGTTAGTTTTATGGGTGTTTTATTACAATTGATTAGAGGGGACAAACAGTTCAGCTAATCACTTAGGAGGCAAATAAAGGGAATTTGAAAGGTCTATGTCTAGTCTTGTCATAAGAGAATAAAAAGGCATCCATGAGTCCTGTATGTCATATGGATAAGGATGATTCTTTGCACCAACTGTTTCACAGAACACAAAAAGGTGAGAGGATTTCCTTACAACATTTTTCCCAGGATCATAGAACTTCAGTAAAGTTTAACATTGTCAATTGACAAGGTGAAAATGGCAAAGTTTAATTAATTTATATGTTAAAAATGCTTATTAAGAATGTATAATGTTTCAATAACTATTACAAGCATTGGTGGTATAGAAATTAGAAAAATAGAGAAATCTTCCTCCCTGATGGGGCTTTCATCCTATAGGGAGAACACAGAATAAACAGATAACAATATATAACATAACATAATAAGTAGTAAGTCCTATGAAGAAAAATAAAGTGGGCTATAGAAAAATGGGTGGGAAATTCTATTTAAGATAGATTAGTCAAGATAAGCCTATGCAGAAAGGTGATATCTGAGCAGAGATATGAATGCCTAGAGGGAATAAAACCATAAAGATATCTGGGGAAGATTGTTTCAGGCAAGAGAAACTGCAAATACCATGGCTCTGAAGCATTAGTATGTATGACTTTGATATAGTGGGAAAGAGTCGCTGAAAGAAAGAATGATGGATATATTTAGGGTACACATGATGCAAGATCTTGCATATTTTGGTAAATATCTGCATTTTATTCTAAATGAAATAGAAAATAATTGGAGAAAATTTGGCAGAAGACTGACATAGGCTGACTTGTTTTTAATTTTTTTAAGATTATTATTTATTCATTTTTGAGAGAGAGAGAGAGTGAGAGAGTATGAGTAGGGGGGTCAGAGGGAGACGGGAGCAGGGAACCCAATTTGGGACTCGACCTCAGGACCTGGGGTCATGACCTGAGACGAAAAGGCAGATATTTAACCGACTGAGCCATCTAGGTGTCTCAAATGACTTGTTTAAAAAAAAAAAAATTACGGTGGCTGCTGTTGGAAAGAAGACAAACAAATAGGTAGACCAGGAAGATAAATTAGGAAGTCTTTGGATTAGTACTGGAAACATCATGGTAACTTGTATTACAATGTTAGCAATAATTTTAAAGAAAAGTGGCAAGAAACAGTTAATTGTAAGCTATGACTCAAAGTTAATTCACGGTGGTAAAGTGATGGTAATATGGAGAGCTAAATAAGACTAGAATCAAGAATCACTCTTTGATTTATTATTTTAACACTTGGGTGGATATAAAACCAGGAGTGGAAAGTGTTCGTGATAGGGTGAAAATTGAGAATTCTGTTTCGAGCATATTATGCTTGAGATTTTGAGATGGCTATTAGACTGCCAAGAGATAAGTCATCCAAAGTATATTTACTTTTCAAATGATGAGTTTCTGTTGCTAAGCATGAAGATACTTAATATATGTAATATTCCATTCTGGCACTTAGTTAAAATGTCTAGGAAAAAGCTACAATTTTGAATTCATTGACATATAAGTGAAATTTATATCCATGAGACTGAATGAGGTCACTGAAGAAACTAGCCAGAAAAAAAAAAGTCCCAGGTGTAAGTTCAATGTTTAGCAGATTTAGGAAAAAGGATGAAATAATTAAGATGATGCTCAATGATGATGATCATAATAATAATAATACTGAAAACAATATCCATAATGCAGCAGAATGGAATTCTCGATCCCCTTCTTCCCTTTGTCTCCCTAACTCAGATTATCATACCTACAACACTGAAAAGAAAGCAAAATTACCAGAACAAATGATTTTTTTTCTTATACATATTTCACCACAGAGCATCTGAAGGAACCCTAGAAGGAATCTCCAGCTGTTAAGCTATTATGATAGTAGATTCAGAGGAAAACTGCACTGATAGGTGACCTCATGTGAAAAGTTGTGTGTGTGTGTGTGTGTGTGTGTGTGTGTGTGTGTGTGTGTGTGTGCGCGCGCGCGCGCACATTATTTGGTACCATTTTCTAGACTATTTATGTTTTTTTTCATTAAGAATTTACTATATTTGTATGCCCCTCTAGATATGTTGTTGCAGGATTTTTTCTCTGTCGGTGCCCACAGTTCTTGGTCAAGCAGCTTGGTAGAATGAAGAGGTAGACCAAACTGTTGGGTTGCAAAGCAAGGCTTATTGAGCGATAGCAAAATGATAGTACAAAGCTCCCAAAGAAGAAGAGGACCAGAGAGGGTTGCCACTGGAGTTCCTAAATCTAGGGGTTTTTATGGGCTTGTTGGTGGACTGTTTTAATCTGATTAGACCTCCCTGAGCCTGTCATCCAACCAGGTTTTTGTCATCTGTCCTGTGAGAAAGGGTGGAGAGCTCCTTCCAGGGTGATGTAAAATCCTTTTAAGGGTGGTTTCCTCTTAGGGCAGGGCCCCTTGCCCTTGCCTGCCTGCCTCCCAATTATCCTCCTTCATCAATGTCAGTGCACAATATAATAATATCAATAATAATAATAATGGCTAACATTTATTGAGTCCTGAATGATGCTGCACTTTTTGCTAAAAACTTTAAATGAATAAGCATATTTAATCTTCATAAAAAATTTAGTTACAATTATTTTTTCCATTTTCAGTTAAAGGAAGTGAGATAAAAAATGAGAGACCAATTTGATTGTATAATTTTGTTCCCTGCTTTCATTATCTGTCAAAATGAAGGGGAAAACAGTACTGCTCTTAAATGCAATAAAATTATAAGGCAGGAAAACAGAAAAGCAAAACCCTGTGTTTATTGCAGTCAAGTTTACACCAGAAGCTTTGGTCGATTGTAAGGATAATGTTGACTCCATACTTTGAATGCTTACTATGAGGTAGGCCATATCCTAAGTGCTTTACAAGCACTGACTCCTTTAATTCTCAAATTACTTCATCTAGAAATTCAGTCTTTGAGAAGATAATACATTACCCAAGATTATGCAAGTTTTGAATGGCAGGGTGGGGGAAGTAAAATCCAGACCCTGGTTTGAGCCGCCGTGCCCTTAACCACCACCTCATATAGCCTAAGTAAGTTTGTTTCTTTTGTTGTTGTTGTTTTGTTTGATAAGAGAGCTGAAGTACAGAGATCCTAAGCAACTTGATCACACAGTGGTCTCACGTTCTAGAGTGTCCATGTCTGACAGTGATTGCAATGGATTTAAGTCTCCAGATGAAGAGAACACTAAATATCATCAGTACTCTCGCTGACTCTCCCATCTCAGCAGATAAGCACAATAAAACAGATGTGTCTTACACTCAGTTGGTTAGACCAGAGATACTAAAATGTGTAGAAAATCAGTTTTACAATGGAAAGTTTCTCACTAAAATATTGAGCTTCCTAGAGAAGACCTTTGGCAAAAATAGAAGTTGGAATATAAAATAGCAATTATTTCAACTCCTGTGTTACCCGTTAGGGATCATCAGTCTCTAATTAAAATCTACATTTTATTGAAATTCTTTGGATTATTTTACATTTGACAAAACCGTTGATAATATTCTATGATTTTTTTAAACATAGATACTGTGATAGAGGAGAAGAGATCAGAAAGTATATGTCATCAGATATCACATCATCTGTTGTTTGTCCGTTGCCTAAGGCAACAGGCAAACTGTAATCCTCTTCTGATTTTAATTTATTTTATTTAACTTGACTTGTTTTCTGGGGTTAGTAATTAAATTATGTGTTGTTACTAAATAAAAAATATCATTATTTTATACTCTAGAGGGAGGGTAGAGGATGATTTGAGTGATGGATCATTTGACTTACTATTTGTCACCTGAATATTGATATTTCTTATGTAGAAATCCGGTCAGTTCTGAAACTATTCTATGCTTAAATGGCTGTAAACTTTAATTTCTAGGGTAACCTCCTTTAATCAATGTGCTAAACTAAGCCCTTTTCTAGTATACTGTGATATGTAAGGCCCAACCATGATTACTGATTAAATAATAGGATTTAAAGTCAGTAGAGTATTATATCAAAAACAACCAATTTGTTGCCCTTTGCTAGTAATTGGCTTGAATTCAACTTTTAATTTAAGAATTTGTCTGTATATACATAAAGTATATGTGTCTTCTTAATATTTTATTTTTACTAATTATACATACCATATTAAAGGCAGCTATTACTCAAAGAGACAGTATCCACTGACTGATTCGAATATAACCTTTATGTTCCCTAACAGTCCCCTAACAATCAGGATTTTATAAATTAGCAAGATTTATATATCTTGGAGGGTTTTTCCCTCCTTTATCTATTGGTAAGAGTCTCTTTTGTTTTTTGGGGTTTTTTTTGGTTAGGATTTTACATGTTATACGAGCAGATGTTATGCTATTTTACATGTCATGAAATAGTAACATTTTGATAAATGAGGTTAAAAGATCATAATTGTTTTAAACTTTATTCTGGTGAAATTTTCTTAGGTGTACCATTCTGGAACATCATCATTTACAAACCAGGTCCATTAAAAGAAAAAAAAAGAAGGACGATAATGCTTGCATTAAGGAGTATCATATTAATTATGACACATGATGGATGGAGAGACATGAAGATTCAGCTGAAACTCATATCTTTTCTGCATGTGAGTGTGGGCATTTTGTCTGATAAGTGAACTAGTCTTGTTTCTGTGTTTCTAAAATCTTGTAGAGCAAATGGTGTGTCTTAAATCCATCTAATTTAAGTCAGGCAGAGTGAGTAGATCCAGTTTACAGAGCATTTTTTCAGGCACCACATAGCCTCTGTAGAACCCATGTTTCTTGAGCTTCTCATTTGATTTGAAAGCCAGAAGCAATTCAGAATGAGTATTTGTAATGGTTAAATACTATAAATATTATGGTGATTCAGTTGCAAATGACACAAAAGCAAGGCTCCTGCATAAAGACAATAACAAAAACAAAAACCCCACAATGCATTAGGTTACTTAAATTAAAAGTCCATAAATAGGACTTTCTTCAGGCATGGATGAATTTCAGAACTGATTATCATTTGAACTTCATGTGTGTCCATTTTCAGCTTTTTCCTTCTAAGGTAACATCAAATAGAATTATCTCCAGGCCCTAAAACTACTCAGCCTTCACATCCGGAATAAAATAACCAGAATCATTTTCCCAACAGTTTCCCAAAAGCTCCCATTGTGTCTCCTTAGAATTGGATCTCCTGATGTCCCCTCAACAAATCACTGTGGCTAGGGGAAGGAACTTTCACGTATCAAGACCAACACATATATTCATCCCTGAGCTAAAAGGAACCAAAGTAATGATGTTGTTTATGCCCCAATTATAAGAATTTTCAAGGAGCAAATTTTAAAGACATAGAAACTGTATCTTCTAATCAATTGTGTACAACTAAACCAATGTTAATTGAGAATCAACAATATACCTAGTACTATGTCTGGTACTGTACTAGATAGAAAGAAATAATTCATAATTTCCTCATTTAGTTTAGGAGACAGATACTCACAAGCCAGACCAGATGGACTATATTACAAAAGTGGTACAAAATACTTTGAGAGATTAGGAAAGATAATTTATCCTTTTATAATTTATTATCAAATGTTGCATATTACTTTGTGCATAATAAAAGTATTGAAATACTTTATTTACTGTACTGAAATTCTTTAGTCCTCACAAAAAGTAGATCAAACAAAAAAACCCCAAAAATATGACAAACAATGTTTAGTGCAGTGTCCAGATAAACCTAAGTATTTAAATACCATCTGGCAAAACAATATTTCATCAGGATAATGAGTGAGACACCTATCTTACATGTAGTATTGAATAAATATTTTGCAACTTAGGGAAGTGAATTCAATTCTTTCAACTGTACCAATATACTATTTTAACCACAGCCTTCTCTGAAAGCTTAACTTTAAATCAGTAAATTTAATACCATAAAAAATAAAATCTCATGACTGAAAATACAGACATAATGGAAAATGTAAGTGCCAGTCTACCCAAAGGCAACTGAGGGACCCATTGTGGAGAATGAAGAAAAAAAAGAAAAAAAGAAAAGAGGTAAACGGAAAAAATACAGTAACCATGAAAATGAGGAAGAGTTGCTAACAAACACTATTACCAGTCACCTCTCAAAGAATAATAGGTTTAAGGAACTCAGAGTCAGAAATAGGTACCTCAGTCCTGGCTCTACCACTACAAAGTTATGGGAGCTTAGAACCTTTACTTTATCTCTCTGATCTGCTTACCTATCATAAAATAGGTACTCAGACAAAGGAATCCACATGAACCTTATGGTCACTATGTTGATTATCTAAAAATTAGGAGTTGTGAGAAAGCAGATTGGATTGGTACTGACAGAAATATAAAAAATATTTGAGAAGAATGATTACCTGAAGAGAAAAATACTTTCTAATAAATCAAGTTAAAGTCCAAAAGACACAGCCAAATGAAGCTGATACAAACTTACATATCCATGTTTGTATTGCTTTGTTAAAAATGCCATTACACGTATCTTGTTTTGTATGCAATATCTCACAGTTTCTGTAATAGTCCCATTTCTATAAATGTTTTAAAAGGAACTGGAGATAAGTGGTATCATTTAGCTGGGAAAGCAACTTGAAAATCTAGGCTAAATGTAATGTGTGATCCTGAAGCATTCTAAACAGGAATGTAATTAGATTTTGCTATTCTCTCTAGGAGGACTATACTTGAGGACAATTCCAAAATTTCTTTAGGTGAATTTTTATTCATAAGGGATACAGATGTATAAAAAGCACACACTCTAAATTTAATTACTGGTGGATGTTATTGATTTTTTGTTTGTTTGTTTTGTTTTTGGAGAAATCAATAGCATTTCTCAGAGGAATTTGTGAATTCATTCATTTAAACAGATCTTTAAAGGGCATGCATAGTAAGCATAATATGCCTACAAAGGTCAAAGATATACTGTCAGAATAAGTTCAAATTGTTGAGCTTTCTGGGAATATTTTTCAAAAGTGTTTTCTGCATTTATTTTTAATTTTTTTTATTTGCCCCAGGGGTACAGGTCTGTGAATCATCAGGCTTACACCTTTCACAGCACTCACCATAGCACAAACCCTCCCCAATGTCCATAACCCATCCGCCCTATCCCTACCCCCCCACCCCCCCAGTAACTTGCCATTAGCAATGATGTGGATGGAACTAGAGGGTATTATGCTGAACGAAATAAGTCAATCAGAGAAAGACAATTACCATCTGATCTCTCTGATATGAGGAACTTGAGGGGCAGGGCCAGGGGTCGTGAGGGCTAGGGAGGGAAAAATAATGAAACAAGATAGGATCGGGAAGGAGACAAACCATAAGAGACTCTTAATCTCAAAAAAAAAAAAACACATTTATTTTTTGAAGAAAAGAGTTGATCAAATTTGGAACAAGTTGCCAGGCCTTCTGTGATTCTTATGTCATCCAGATCAATATAAGCAATTCAAATCTCATCTTAGATATCATTCTCAAATATTATTTAATTAAGCAGGACCTGAGAGCCTGAGCTTTATTTTCTTTCTTACATTTAATAATTAGTTTCAAGTATACAACACAGTGATTCAGTATATGTATAAATTGTGAAATGATCATCCCATAGTTACATATATATTTTTTTGTGATGGGAGCTTTTAAGATGTACTCTGTTAGCAATTTTTGAATATATAATACAGTATTATTAACTATAGTTGCCATGATGTAAATTACATCCCCAGGTATTATATGTCTTATAAATGGCAGTTTCTACATTCTGGTCACTTTCACCCATTTCACCCATTCCTTACCCCGCCTCTGATAACCATGTATCTATTTTTTGTATCTGAGAAGCTGAGCTTCATATGTGTTACTAAAATATTACTTTCCAAGTTTCATTATTTTAATATATTTTGATTATGTCATCTGTAATGAGGTAGGATAACTCTGACTATCCCTCTAGTAAAAGTCATATCCTGATTCAAGCGTGCCTTTCTACAAGAGCCATATAAAATTTCCATATGTACAGAACACAGGCTTATAAACTGCATTTCAATGTTGCTTATTGGAATTTTAAGTAAGTCAAAGGAATGTATCTAATGGCTGGCAATCTTTATGTTGTTTTGATGCAAAATTTCATTGTTTCTCAGAGAGCATCATTTTGACACTCCAGGAATCCATCCTCTATTTACTGAAGAAAACGGTTTGACTATAATCTTTAAAACATACAACTCATAGTTTCTGTGTTGACAGAATATCATATTAGATGTAGCTAGCACTTGCTAAAATATCATTTCTATTTTTCCACCTGTGTTGTTTAGCATTAGAAGAGAAAACATTTTTTCTTAAGCTTGAATAAGAAAGTATTTTTTCCCTTCAGTTTTGTAAAAGCCAACACAATTAAATAATGGAAATATACATTATTAATCTAAGTGAATCTGCTGTTACATTCAAACATCCCACATTTTGAAAAAGAAAAATACTCCCAAATAAAGGGTAAATTATCAAATATCATCAGCTATTAAAACTTACTATGAATTAGATATTATACCTGCTTATATACATATAAGATACATTGGTAATTCCGCTATAAAGAGTTAAAGGGCACTTACAGTATATAAGAGTAGTTACGTTTTTATAAACCAATCAAGAGATGCCTGGGTGGCTCAGTCAGTTTAGCTTCTCCCCCTCCCTCTGACCTTCCCTCTGCTCATGCTTTTGATCTCTCTTTTTCAAATGAATAAATTAAAAAAAATCTTTATAAACCAATCAAAACTTCCAGAAAAATGGAAGATAGAAAAGTCAAAATGAAGAATGAAAATGCCATGAAACATTAATGTACTGTTGGATGTTTTTGGCGTGGTTTTGAACTTTTTGAGCTTTTAAAAGAATTTCACAATGCCTTCATTTTCCTTTTTGATGAAGATGTATTCTGGGTACTATCTGCAGTGTGCCATATTCCTCTTATTCCCAATTACCAATGAACGTCGAAACTATAAAAATCTCAAAATCGATGCTTTTAAAACTGTTAGAAAAATTCACAGAAATAATTTTCCATGAGAGGAAGGTACAAAGATACCCCAAAAGAGTTTAATGAATAATTTTCTTTATTAATTATAAACATATGGGCACCTAAATGAGCCTTCTTGTTTTTCACTACAAGTGAAACTGCTCCTTCTACCCCAAATCAACAAGTTCTCAACCCACATTGGATCCACTTTTCTCAGGACAAGTACTTCCAGGCTATAAGCACAGAAGACAAGCACACGATAGACATAATGAGGCCCTAAACATTGAGAACTATACTACGTTTAGTGGTAATGCAGGGCACCAGTGAATAGAATATGTATATTCTGTATCCCAAACTTTGGAAGCTACTTCTGGAATTCAGAGAATTCAATCTTTCCCTGGGCAGAATATTTTATTAAATAACAATTAATTATTGGGGACCCTGTTTGTAAAGACTGACAATAATGGTACAAAATAGATTACTATGATAATTGGCAAGATGCAACTATGAACTGCATATTAAATAATAACATTGTATCAATGTTAAAATTCTTCCTGAATCCTATGAAACATAGAGGTACAGGATTGTAATATCTGCAGTTTACTTAAAATTTTTGAGCAAATAATAACAGATATTGTTAGATGCATGTGTCTGTATTGAATGGAGAAAGGAGATGTGTCAAAATATTAATGTTAGTAAGTGACATATATATCTCGAAAATTCTAAGAAAAAAAACAAAAAGAAAAAAGTTATTTCACCTCTGCGAATAAGTATTTTCATTAAGTTTTTAACAGGCCAGTGAAGTCCAACTCATGTCTGTGAAGAATAGACATTATTTAAAACTTTGGTCGACCTTTTGAACAGAACGAAAAATAAATAGTAATTTACAAAAATACCAAGTTATGTTTTTCATGTTGTATTTTAGTTTGAAATACTAATTAGTACTAGTTTACTTTTTAAATTGACAACATACTTGGAACCAAGGATTTTCTTTTATCATCCTAGTAGAAAAAAAAATCCCACTTGTTTCTTTTCAAGATGTGGGTAAATGGACTTTTGCCAGCATAGCAATCATCTATTGACAGCAAACATGGCAGATTATTATCTGTCTTGTCATATGAGAATAATGACATCACTTGGAAGGAAGTGATTTACTTGAACAATCAGCCGTATTCAATTAAGGTGAAAGACAGTTATTCTCATTTGGAATGTGAAAGATACTAACTTCTCAGTAAATTAAAACCAACATTTTCTGCTTAATTCTATTGTAAACCTAATTGCATTTCTAAATCTAATGCTAGTGCAATAGTAAATGAATTCAAAAAACACTTGATAAGATTAAGTTTTTTCTCTAACATACGTTATTTCAAATTCTGATTTTATTGAAAGAAAAAATATTAATAGCATAGAGATTAAGTTCTTTTACTTATTTCTTCATTATTTTAAATACATATTAAATACCTATAATTTGCTAAGTCTGTGCAGGTCTCTGGGGACACGAACATGAATTAGATTTACTTACTGATCTTAAGTGGCTCATGGACATAAATGAAATAGAACTGTCAATGTGATTCTACCTTTGTTGATTACTAATTTATCTCTTCATTCATTTATTTATTTGCACTATTCACTGTAAAGTATATATGATGAGTGTTGGGAGCTCAAGAATAGTGCAAATGGTGTGGGAAGAGAAAATTATTACAATCCATCAAATAAAGTATTAATTTTATTTATCAATAGTATACATTTTTGGTATTTTATTTAAATAATGAGATAAAACTATACATGCTTTTATTTTCTATAAAAATAACTTAAATAACTATAACTTTCCTATAATTTAAATAAATTGTAGTTAATATTTTAAAGTGGTTAGAAAAATTTTCTATGATAGGAAGGTCAAAATATCCCGAAGGAATTTAAAGAATTATTTTCTTTATTGGTCAAAGAGGTATTGCAAAATGTATCCAATTTTCTTTGTTGTTATGGTACTCACCCACAGTCTCATTAAATATTTGAATTTCTTCCTAGATTGTTTTACTTCAGTGTATTATGTGTGCTTATAGAGTTCAATTTTCTTTTCTTTTTTTTTTTTAAAGATTTTATTTATTTATTTGACACAGAGAGAGAGAGAGATCACAAGTAGGCAGAGAGGCAGGCAGAGAGAGAGGGGGAAGCAGGCTCCCTGCTGAGCAGAGAGCCCGATATGGGCCTCAATCCCAGGACCCTGAGATCATGACCTGAGCCGAAGGCAGAGGCTTTAACCCACTGAGCCACCCAGGCGCCCTAGAGTTCAATTTTCTTAAAAATAAATATACCTTCCCCAAATGTATTTTTCCTTAAAAAGATCTACTTAGCTATGCAATATAGGATCATTTCTGAAATAATATCGGTAAGGTTTAACACTCAAAACTGCATACTTTCTAATGTGTCAGGGTCAAAGTGTGTTGGCTCATTGAATTTAAATAAAAAAAGAAAACAGTAGCATCGCACTTGCCTTGATTGAAATAAAACTTCTCACATTGGCTTTTTTTGCCATTAAATATACAGATAATTTAACATAATCAAGTTTTTAGTTTTTATTATTTTGATTAACATAACTGCTTTTCATTCAACATATCAGCTCAGTTTTATTCAATAAAATTTATCAATGTATCTTTCTGTTGAATTGCCTAGTATATAATATATTCCTATTAACAAATTTACTCACTTTAATATCCATAGAATTATCAAACTCTCGAAATATAACACAGTTTAGAAATGCAATGAAGTTCTGTAAAACAGTAAAAGACTGGGTTAACAAAATGGAGTTTTAGACTTATTTTCTACAATGAATAAGTTTCCATGTTTCAATCTTGTTCAGCATTTATTTTGGTTTAAGTCAATATTTATCTGAGAACTAAATGGTACACATTCACTGGAGACATCATAAAAATTAACTTCATTAAATAATCCTCCACATGAAGTACTCAGGGAATTTCTGATGGCATTTGAATCAACAATGTTGTTACTAATAGATCTCCAGAGTATAAAGATACCGCGGAAGAACCTGGAATCTCACCAATAGTGTCTTGGATTATCCATTCCACAACAACATCCACAAAAATAAACAGTATTTTTAAAACTTAAGAGAAACTCCCTCTAAAACACATAACAGAAAGCCCAGGATATCTGTCAACTACATTGCACTTAGTAAGTGAATCTGCTGAATGAGGCTTCTTACATATACACGTCGTCATAGTTTTGCCGAACTAATCACAATTTTTCCCAACAATGGAAAAAAGACATTCATCTGATGCAAAGGCGAACTGCGGGCTGGAGTAGAGCTTTCTGAGGTGGTGAGATGCAAGTTCTTGAATTAATAACGATGCTCTAAAGTAACAAAAATACCCAATCCATTTTTCACACTTGGGGAATTTCAGTGTGAGACACACAACAACAAAGCCAGTAGGAAGAGCATAAACCAATATAAACACCATAGAAACTGCACCAAGCAGAAATCCTACCTTAAGTATGAAGCAACAGAAGGAATAAGCAGAGGAGCAGAGATAAGAGAAGCTGAATCAGAAGCAGAACAGACAACTAGAACTGTTGTTGGATATTAACGATTTTTACTGCAGCCTGAACAAAAGTGATTTTACTCTATCCTGATTTTGCAACTGACTGTGCCAATTTCCTGTGCTTTCTTGCCTTTCTGGGCATCTTTACAGTAACACCCTATCACCTGAAGAAACCTGATTGTCTCTCTATTTCTTTCAAACTTAGAGCCAAATAACATACATTCACCTCAAAAGCTATTTGAGAAAAGAAGTCTGTACTAAATAAAATATGTAGCTAGTCCAAACTAACCAGTACAGAAACAGAAAACGGCATACACATTGATTTTTTTTTAACTATGACAATGCTATAGTTGGAAGGAAAAAGCAAAAACAAACAAAAAAAATCTGCTAAAATTTAAATACCAGAGAAGTCCAAAAAGGAATTTTTTTAAGTTTATTATTACATAATTTCTCTGGCTGGATATGGGGAGTTCATAGTGGTTTCTAGAGGCCATTTCACAGAATTCAGTATATCTAAAAAACCAGCGTAAACTGGTTTTCAACCTAGTGAGTTTCTTTTAGATCAGTACATTCTCAATGCAGTTGCAGTGCAGAGCACAGGGTATCACTTATTTATAAAGATGATCTCTCTCCTATAAAATGAACCATTACAATATATCTCATCCAGAATCCAGAGATTTAGGGCCAAACTCATCTTTTATGGACAGCTATTTTTAGTCATTTCAAAAAAATGTAAGTCATTTGAGAAATGTGGTAATACTAGAAATGAGAGGAACAAAAAGATAATTAAATGCTTAGCTCTAATTAGAGTTTCTATTAGTGTTTCTAACCATTAGTGACCTGACTCTGACATTTGATTTCCTCTCGGATTCAGCCATTCCAGAATTATATCTTAACAGAATAGAACTATGGAGAGCAGAGGCGATTGGACCACTAAGACTATAAAAAGATGTATGTATTGTGTTCAGGAATGTGCCGTCTTTGTATTTTCTTTGAAAATTCTTCAGGGGAATACTATTTTCGTCCATGTGCTTTGAGTAAATCTCTATCTCAAGTTCTTAGATGCACTAAAGGTATTAATTGTGTTTCCAGATGGTGAGGAAATACATCTGGATAATAATAATAACTATTATTATTAACAGTATATATATATTTCAATATACATTAAGCACTTTTTCAAGGGGATCTATACTTTAAAAGCATCTTTAGAGTGTATAAAGATTCTCAGGTATATTTTTTCTTTGGAAATATCTAAAACGGTTCTATTTACATTTTATTATAATTGTGCTCTCTCGTGTGAATGCTGGGATTGTATTTTGATGACTAGTTTATTTTGTGTCAATCACATAGCTATACATAAACACAGGTACATTTCAAACTTCATTACCTGGGGCTAGTTTAACAAATTTTAAATTTTCTACTTATAAAAACATATACATCAACATATTTCTTTCCCTATAATGTTGAGAATTATTATTCCTTACAAAGGGGATATGAGTTTGCTTATTTTATAATAGGAGGCTGATGCAAAAGATAAAACATTTTTTCTCCACTTTCTGCCTCTATTACCTTGTAAGCTTTCTGAACGAAAAGAATTATTCTTAACTTTCCTGATATTCATAGGACAAAGGATAGTTACTGGATATTTAGTGAACATTTGTGGCATGAATGAACATTTTCCACATAGTGAAAGCTATTTTGCATGAGAGCAAGAGAACTTATGTAGTAGCAAAACTCTTAAGGTATGAGGTTAGTTTTATATTTTAATATCCAAAAGAATCTAAGAGGAAATAAATATAAAGCTGTTGCTACTCCATTTTTTCAAGAGAGCTTTTGATGTGCTGTGTTTGATGTCCTTCAGAGGACACGAAAACATGCCCTTGCTTTTGGGGGTCTTGATAAAAATGCGCTGGAACCCTGAACTGAGGATCTGCAATAGTGCTTAATGCATAACCCCATAACTCTTCCTTCTGCTAGTCTCAGCACACTAGTCAACAAAGTAGGTGCTCAGTTCAATTTTTACTGATGATTATTATCCAGAATACAACTGGGAAGTGATTAATCACCTTTTTAGACATTACCAGGGTCAGGGCTTTACCAATCCTTACAATGGACTTAGGCTTCATTAAGTGTCTAAGTTAGAACACATATTTACAGAACCACCACTAGAGCTGATTGGTCAAGTAGAGATTTATTTTTTCCCACAAAATATGAAGCACAAGTAGATGGTCCAGGACTAATACAATGGTTCCATGATAACAAAGGGGATGTAGTTTCTTTCTTCCCTTTCACTCTGCCATCTTCAGGCTGTGGATTTTACCCTCATGCTCACAGTATGGTTTTTGTACCACAGGCATAACATGCATGTTCCAGGCAGAAGAGGAGAAGAATAAATATCAAAAATCCAATGCCTACTAAGAAATTTAACTTTTAATTAGGAAAACAATAGGTTTCCTCTAATCTCCATCTAGTAAATTTTTGTAAATTTCATTGCTCACAACAGAGTCAGGGCAATAAATAGTTACAGTATAACACTCTCACCCAAAGTTTTGGTCCAGGTAGAATCTCCCAAAGAACACATCATCAGGTGAAATATCTGGGATTTCAGAAGCAAGAGTTTAAACATTTCTCATAGAAAGAACCAACATTGTTAAAATGCCCATATTACCCAAAGCAATCTACTGACTTAATGCAATCTTTGTCAAAATACCAAAAAAAAATTTTTTTTCACAGAACTAGGACAAATAATCCTAATTATTTGTATGGAATCAAAAAAGATCCCAAATAGCCAAAGCAATCTAAAAAAGAACAAAGCTGGAGGCATCACAGTCCCAAATATCAAAATATACTACAAAGCTACAGTAATAAAAACAGTATGGTACTGGCACAAAAACAGACATATAGATCAATGGAACTAATAGAGAGTCCAGAAATAAATCCGTGTTTTTATGGTCAATTAATCTAAGACAAAGGAGGCAAGAATATACAACGGGAAAAGGACAGTCTGTTCAACAAATGGTGTTAGGAAAACGGACAGCTACATGCAAAAGAATAAAACTATACCACTTTCTTACACTTACACACAAAAAAATACTCAAAATGAATTAAAGTCTTAATCTGAGACCTGGAACCATGGAATTCCTACAAGAAAACATAGGCAGTAATTTCTTTGACATTGGTTGTAGAAACATCTGTCTAGAAATGTCTCCTCTGGCAAAGAAAACAAATGCAAAATTAAATTATTAGAGCTGCATCAAAATAAAGATCTTTACAGTGAAGGAAACCATCAATAAGGCAATGTATTGAATGGGAGAAGACATTTCCAAATGATATCTCTGATAAGGGATTAATATCCAAAAATAAATAAAGAACTTATTCAGCTCAACACCAAACAAACCCAAATAGTCCAATTAAAAATGGACAGGGAACTTGAATAGACAGTTTTCTAAGGAAGACATATAGATGGTCAACAGACATATGAAAAGATGGTCAATATCACTAGTCATTAGGGAAATAAAAATCAAACCACAATTGATACCATTTTACACTTGTCAGAATGGTTAAAATCAAAAACACAAAAAGTAAGTGTTGGGAAGGATGTGGAGAAAAAGAAACCTTCGTGGACCATTGGTAGCAATGCAAATTGGTGCAGCCACTGTGGAAAACAGTATGGAGGTTCCTCAAAAAATTAAAAATAAAATTACCATATGACCCAGTAATTCCACTACTGGATATTTACTCAAAGAAATTGAGAATACTAATTTGAAAAGATATATGCACCCCTATGTTTATTGCAGCATTTTTTACAGTAGCCAAGATATGGAAATAATCCAAGTGTCTATCAATAAATGAATGGGTAAATAGATGGAATATTACTAGGTTACAAAAAAAAATGAGATCTTACCGTTTGGGACAACATGCATGGATCTAGAGGGTATAATGGTAAGTAAAATAAGTCAGTTAAAGAAAGACAAGTACTATATCACTTCATTCATATGTGGAATTTAAGAAGAAAAACAAAGTAAAAAAAAAAGATGAACAAAAAACAGACTCTTAAATACAGAAAACAAACTGGCAGAGTGGAGGTGGGAGGGGTGGGTGAAATCAATAAAGGGGATTGAAGAATACACTTATCTTGATGAGAACTGAGAAATGTATAGAATTGTTGAATCATTATACTGTACACCTAAAACTAATATGACATTGTATGTGAATTATACTTGAATTTTTTGTAAAAAGTAAACAACAACAACAACACACACTAAAAACAACATTGCTGCTCCTAGAGGTCAGAAATGCCCGTATCAATAGGATATTTAGCATTGGAGTGGCAAAAGCATGACATTCAAAGATGTGAACCAGGAATAAAGCAGATTTGGCCAGAGACAAAGCAATGGTACTTGGCCAGAGACAAAACAATGGTATTTGGTCAGAGATAAAGCAACGGTCAAAGCAAGCGGGGGAGAAAGGAGTGTGAGAAAGAAAGGACAGATGTAAGATGGAACAGGGGTATCTGAGGTAGCCAATATGTACAGTGAAAAAACATTATTTTAAAATACAACTGGAATAAATGTTTCTATATTTGTCTCCGCAAATCATAAGACGCATGACTATGGATGAACTGCCTACTCTCTTTTGAGTCCCAGGATATGTTTGTTTGTTTGTTTGTTTTTACTGTGATTATTACTGTCATATGTTGAAATAGAATACTAACCTTAATTTGGTGACTATTAATTAAGAAAGCATACATAAAGTTCCCTGTAATTTAATAAACTGTAAAAATGACTTAATTTTATTTTTTAGAACTGAGATTTTGTGATGAATTCTTGAGATAGTTACAAAGTCAAAACAGATATATCTTTGCAAATAACATAAGTCTAATAGGTTGGCACTTTTATTTTTCCTGAACTTGCACCTGATGCAAATTCTGGAGGAATGTCATGGAATATAATAAAACATTTAATCCATGCATTACCTTCTTTTAATATGTAACCAAGTATAATTTTCAACAGCAACATGAAATAATTTAATGACCTGAATATTTTCTACTTTGGTAACTACCCTCACTAACCAAATGGTTTATTTATTCTTACTAAAGTGTATGTTCTTTATTTTTTGGCTATCTTCTCTATTTTCTGGAAACAGTCTCCATCTCCATCCATTGGAATTTCTACTCTGTATATGGTTTATAATATACAGCTATTCAAACTGCTATTTTTTTCATATGGTTAAGGACTTTCTATTAATAGACAGAACTGAATAGAAAGTTAAATATCTGTCCTCATCTTACCAGAAACACCAAATGAACTGCTTGTGTTTTAAACCAATGGTGATAAAAGAAGGAAAGAAAAAAAGGGAGGGAAGAAGGGAGGGAGGAAGGAAGGAAGCAAGGAAGGAAAGGAAGGAGGGAGGGAGGAGAGAAACCTAGTATAGCTATGTAAGAGAAAATTTAATCCAAAAGCATTTGATAGATCTGCAATAGTCCAGAGGACCACAGGAGAAGGGAGGGAAAACTGAATGGGAAGAAATTATAGAGGGAGACAATGAGAGACTCTGGACTCTAGGAAACAAACTGAGGGTTACAGAAGGGAGGGGGGTAGGGGGATGGGGTAACTGGGTGATGGGTATTAAGGAGGGCACGTGTTGGGATGAGCACTGGATGTTATATGCAACTAATGAATCATTGAACACTACATCAAAAATGAATGATGCACTATATGTTGGCTAACCGAACATAGTAATAAAAAAATTTAAAATTAAAAATAAAACGAAACAAAAAACAAATCCATTTTATTTCAATAATGTTTTGGGATTCCTGGCTGAAAATCCTTAATTGATCATCTGAATGGATTGTGGTCATGTCTTCAAGGTAAAGATCCAGGAAGGAATAATTAGGTTTCTTTTGCTAGATAACAAGGTCTAATTCTGCCACCACAAGTAACCTTATCTCGCAATATCAAAGCAATTTCTTTCTTTCTCTATTTTTCCCCTTCCTTGGGAATTTTAATTTGTCTAGACTATGGTAAATACTATTAATAAAGTCATATATAATTTTAAGAGTGGAAAGTAACCTGCCGCATCTCATCTAGCTCATGCCCTGTCATGTGCTCAGTGGATGACTACATATGTTTATCCATTATCAAGACTTGTCAGTAACTTAGGATGAAGTTGTGGTAAAATAAAATGTGGATTTTTAATAATGTAGCATCACTGCATTTATATATTGGGTAGCAGCAGAAGAAAGTATGCAAATATAATTTTCAGTAAAATGAATTAGTTCAGAAAGTCAAATATCTGTGTGATAAATAGCAATCCAGAAATGTTGACAAAACATATAGTCAGCTAATTATACACTTTTTGAAAATACAGTAGATTTTATGCCCTAAACTCATGCAGTTCTTATAACCTCAGAAGCCACAGGTCCCATAACCCCAAAGCACTTCAGAATTTTAGAATAAGTCAGAAAATGCCACCCTCTGTTAATGAATTGATACATTTTACCATACAATGTGATTGATTGACCATCAATATCCTAGCCTTCCCTAGAAGGATGAATGGTATTAGCTCATACTGATAAAGAGGCCAACAGCTACTTGAAATCAGATTGAGATATGCTGCCATTAGATTTGATAGGCAGGGTGAATGATGCAAAGCAAAACAACAACAAAAAAATCACCGCCTATTCAGCTGCACTATTACATCATATATCAACTGATGCTCTTTATAACACATTACTAACAATTTCACAAAGTATGAATTTAACCAATTTAACCAGAAGAGAGTTTGTACATATAAAATGTTCTGTGTCAATGATCTCATCTTAAATTTCTTTCTTTGTGGAGAGGGGAAATTCATTCAATAAAACTAGTTTATTTTGATCATCTAACTCTCCTTTCCTCAGTTACACTTGCAAAGAAGTCAGTTGGTCTTCAAGTATGCTTATTTGGTTATTTACTAGGATGTAGTAATTTACTAGGATAGTGTCTCAGGCAAATTTGTTTGTATTTTGGTTGATATATTAATCTATTTTGGCTTAGGTATTTCATCTGAGTTTGCTTATAGTGCTCCAGTTCTTAGATGTTTATTTACTTAGGGAAGTAATAGAGTAACATTTCAGTATCTCAAAAGCTACATCTAGAATATGGGCTCTATACTAAGGATAACCACTCCTAGTTACTTCAAGCAGCCTGGTATGGATTTTTTTTTTAAGATTTTATTTATATATTTGACAGAGAGAGACAGTAAGAGCAGGAACAAGCAGGGAGGGTGGGAAAGAGAAAGCAGGCTTCCCACCAAGCAGGGAGTCTGATGTGGGGCTTGATCCCAGGACCCTGGGATCATGACCTGAGCTGAAGGCAGATGCTTAAGGACTGAGCCACCCAGGTTCCCCTCTTTTGACTATAACATTCTCCTCCCTCTTTCTTGCCCATTGTTCAATAATCTTTGATTCAGCACCAATTACATAAATGAAATTATACTGGTTTTGCGAGAAACAAAAAATTCTGGGATTCTTGTAATTTGTATGTGTTTCAAAGTATTCTATATAAATGGTCTTATTATACCCAAAATAATGCAAAGAGATACAGAGAGTTTTTGTAATCCCTTTTTAAAAAATTATCTTAAGTCACATCATTAGATTTTAATAGAGCTGGGGCAAACAACAACAACTGGGGCAAACAAACTGCCCAAAAGGCTCTGGTTTTTACTTCCCCACTACACATTCACCAAAATAAGAAAAACAATAAATAACAATACAGCTTATAATATAGTCAGAGATCTCTAATATCCTTACAGAAAGTAAGTTTAAGTTAAATAACAAGTTTTTCAAATCTTTTGAAATATTTTCCAGCATTTCCTTAGGTAACATTAATCTGTGTGTATACAAGATAATTAAACAAAAATTACTTTTTGTGATTAGACCCACAATGCCAGCACTCCATCATTGTGGAGTTGCTGGAGTTGCACTAGATTTTATTGGTGTTCTTGCCACTGTGCTGGTTAAAACACTTACTAATTGCAGTCTCATGCTGACCTGCTTCCTGCAGAATCCTAGTGGCCAGGTGGAACATATCACTCTTCCCATCAATGCTGTTGGCTATCAGAGCTGACTTTCTACAAAAGAAACATTTTCACTGGCAAGAGAATTTATGCTGCTGGCTTGGGTTTGCTCCCTCATGCCACCTTGGCTACCCATTCCTCTTCTTTCCTTGTCACACTTTATTATAAACTGCTCACATGGAATTAAACTGCACAGAAAGTTTTGATGATTCTTCCACTCTCAAGCTTTTCTCCACACACTCATACACTCTTGGCTCCTCCCAGCCAAAAATCAAATTTCTTCTTCATTCTTTTCCATCTGCTGTTGGTTTTCCTTTTGAGTTTCCTCACAAAGAACAACTGGACTTCCTTATAGATCCCCCTAACAACCATCTAACCATGAACTAATTCTACATACTTGAGCACAATGTTTTATATATCTTCCTGGTTTACAGTACAGAATTTAGTTACATATCACACACACACACACACACACACACACACACACATTCATGCACACACACAAATCAAAAATATGCTACTATCAAGACCAATACCACCACAAGACCAATACGAAGCATGGCAAAAATAAGGCCTACTGCCAATGAATGATATAAAAAAACAAAGACTGTGAGGTCAAAGGAAAAATATAATTTGATCTGGAATAGAAAGCTGAAGCTTAGGGAGGTGAAATTTCACTTTAGCATTGAAAAAAATCAGTAGCATATGAAAAGGTGGGAAAGGGGAAATAGAGCAGCCTTGGAGAGAAGAGTATAAGCAGTTTGGTTAATTGATTATTTTGAACTAGCCTGTATATTTAAATAATTATATTCAGATACACTTCGCATGGTAAATGGACTAGTCTGAATGAATCAGAGTCTGCATGACAGATAATTGAATGGTTAGGTTGGAAATTTAGAATAGTGACAGTCTATAAAGTAATTAAATGCCAACAGGAGAATTTGCTGACTATTACATGTCAGGTATTGGGGAAACAAGATGAAAAAGGCATGGCCCTGAATATTTTCAGTTTAATGGAAAAGAGAAACATAGGCGAAAATAAAAGTAAACTGCCATAGGAGAATGGAGGAGTTAGGAAGGGACACGAAGATTAGCCCATAAGGATGAGTAGAAATTCATTAGGTAGAAGAAACAAATAACATTCTAGGCATAGAGGAATTCTTCTTTGTGGATAATAAGACTAGCAGCAGGTAAATTAAATTGGGGAGAATTAGTAAAATCCTAAAATCCTGAAGAAGATATATATGGAAAAGAAGAATGAGAACTGATGGAAGGCCATTTCCTCCTTCAGAACTTTTCCTGAAACTCCACACTCATATAACCCAATTCTACCATAAGATTTTTAAAACTCATTTGGCAATCGTCTCCCACTTGAATTAGGGAACAATGGTCTTCATTCCTCATAGGCTCTTATTTGAACATGCCATATGCAAAGAAAATTTAAGTTATACACGTCAAAGCCAGAAAAAAAAAAGGTTAGATAATCCATTAATACAGCCTCTAAGCTACTGAAAACTTGAGAAGTAGGAAAAGTACAAAGTAATTACTTCATTACAGGTTATTTCTGAACATGGATGCAAATGTTTCAGTTATTTCCTCCACTTCCCATATTTCCATGCTCACTGGAAGGGTAAAAATGTGGAAGAGGAAAAGGACTAAAATGGTGTCTTCTCAAGATGACTCCCTCTGATCTAGTTTCTGCTCTAACTAGTGCTCAAATAAGTCAGACCACAAAGAAAAATTGAAAGGACAATTCAAATCTTTATGTATTCACATCCTCCAGACTGTGACATGCCATACTGCCATATTTTCCCTTTGCTCATTTTGTGGCTTAGCTCTTTCTTACATAAAACCAGTGTAGAGTCTGGCTCCTCTGTTTGCTTTTGCCTTCATCCACTCTTGATTCAGTAATCAAATATGTGTTGTTATTAAGAAGCAGATAGAAAATGATACTCATAATTTAAATCATTTTTCCTTTTCAATTATAAAGCAAAGAAACTTTGTGTTGGATAAAACCTACTTTAATTATCCAAAACATACAGCATACAATGATTAAGGATGTTAAATATGTAGTCATATATTCTTTGCCTTGAAAACATGTATGATTATTCATGTATCACTGAGCCTAAAATATTTAATCTAATGAAGATAGCCACATTTATATCTTGTGAATTTATAAAGGTTTAAATGAAAATGTGTAAAAATATAAACATATGTATAAATACATAACTGTGTATGTGTCTAGTAATGATATGAATACTACCTTATAGTTATAGCTAGTCTACTCCATGGGCTTCAGTCCTCTAGGAAGCAGATGCCAAGAATGAATTGGAAGTGGCAAATATTTATTCAGTGAAAGCCAGATGAGAAGAAGCAGGCATTAGGCATGGAAAGCCTAAGGACCACGGTTCAAGAAGACAAAAATTACAAGAGGTATTTATCCCATTATTATTCAGTAGTCCTTCCCATGCTATCACTGACAGATAATATTCTAAAACTTTCAGGTCTATGGAACACTTCTAAAACATGGTAGAATTTTTTTTTAAATGTTCTTAAATGTCCTTCTTTTGCTCAACATCTAAGGAGAAACTGTCAGAACTATGCAAACACTCATCTGTTTAGGTTTCTCCTTTCAACTGTGTAATATCCTTCAGGTATGGATTCTGTGATCAGGTCACAATTCAGTTGAGATCCATTCTAAATTCCATTTTAATAAAACATTATACATTTCAGTATCATAAAAATGGTGTATTCAAAAAGGACACAGCATATGTGTCCTACATATGCTGAAATTTTATTTAATATGTGCACGCGCACACACACACAGAAGTATAAAGTTATGCTTCCTTGTAAATTCCATTGAATCGTAATCCATCAGTAGTCTGTCAAATACAGTGGGCAACAAGTTACTTGTCAGCTACAAAAGGATATAAACCAATTGGCAAGTAAAGTAGGCCTATAAAGATAGTAAGACACTTTTGACCTTGAGGAGAAGAAAGGAGGGTGGAGAGAATTGCTGATTCATGAAGGAAAACCTTCCTGAAGAGTTGAGTGCTCAGGTTAAACTTCCCTTCCAGGCAGCACTAATTTGGCTGACAGATACCAAGCCATAGTTAATCTAAACTGACACTGACCTTGCTGGCATTACCTGCAAAATCCCCTCAGACAAATTTTCCTCAAATAATTATTTCAATGCCTTATACATAGAAAAGCTGTCCATCAACAAAACCAGGGATGTTTAATTTTCCTCCAGCTAAAATTCACCAATCATCATTTGATACTGAGGACAGAAAATTTCAGCTAGACTTTGAAAGTTTTTATTTTGTAGGAAAGAACAGTGGTGAAATGGAAAACCATACATTGATTATATGGGAGCTGTTTTACAATTCTGGAAGTTGTAGATGACTGAAAGAGATGCAAAATAATTATAGTATACAAATATGCAAATGAATTCTGTCTTGTGGAGGAATAACCATCCCTCCCTGTGGAAAAAATGATATTGTCTGCATTTATACATTCATTTCAATATTCCTGGTCTATAAATATGTCTGTTCTTCGGATTTGCTTTTGAAATGGTTTTAATATCTGCATGATTCCCTCACTGATTAACGAGCTAAACAAAATCTTTAACATGTGTTCATTTTTATATCCGCTTGAGTGTCTTAATATTATCTTTCAAAAAAAATCTTTGGGGCACCTGGGTGGCTCAGTCAGTTAAGCATCCAGCTCTTAACTGGTTTTGGTCAGCTCAGGTCATGATCTTGGGGTCATGGGACTGGGCCCCACTACAAAGTCTGCTTCATATTCTTTCTCCCTCTCACTCTTTCTCTCTCTCTCTCAAATAAATAAATAAAATCTTTAAAAAATCTTTGAACAATATGCATGTTTTAAATGTCGCATATTTATGAATATTCATTGTCTTTTTGAATAGCTTCTTTATATAAAACCCAATTTTAAGTCATAGAGCTATATATGTTTAGTTCACTTTTATTTATTTACCTCTTCATCTTTTAATTGAACATCTAATATATTCCTGAAACAGTGCTAGTATACTGGGAATTCACTGATAATTATATTGTGTGACACTATTCTTGCTATGATGCTGTCAGCTAAGATTTTCACGTGGGAATTATGTCTTATAAACAGATAAATTACAATGCAATAGTTAAGTGTTAAAGCAGAATAAAGAACAAAATGCTTTCAAAGGAGAAGAAAACAAGGTGAAACAGTCAATTTGCTTTTGGGCCCTTGGAAAAGTTATAAAATATGAAGTGAGATTAAAAATCAATTTTGAAAATACTACTTGATTGGAGAGATGCGAGGGTACTCCAGACAAGCTGCATCTTTTATATTTGTCCTTGGGCCAAGAACTTTATCACGAACTTTAACAACTACAATCAAATGTCATAAAAATACAGCAGTAATGAAAGAGATGGACCTTGCATTGTTTCTCTTATTTGACAGATTAGGACTTTAAAGCACCAGAGAGGTTAAGTGAATTGCAAAAGGTCACACCGATGGTAAGAGAGTGAGACTAAAGTTTTACCATTTTTATTCTTCCTTCCTCAAGAGAATCTTGACATTCATAGAGCATAAAAAATCAGAGCAGACACTGGGACACTCAAAGTATAAAAACACAAGCACTTTTGATAGCTGCATAATATACCACATCTTCTTTATCCATTCATCTGTTGATGGACATCTAGGTTCTTTCCATAGTTTGGCTATTGTGGACATCTTGCCATTCGCAACAACATGGATGGAACTGGAGGGTATTATGCTGAGCGAAATAAGTCAATCAGAGAAAGACAATTATCATATGATCTCTCTGATATGAGGAACTTGAGGGGCAGGGTGGGGGGCTGTGGGGGGT
>LNAC01000169.1:304745-530795 GCA_002007465.1 Ailurus styani | reverse complement strand
CAGAGAGCCCGATGTGGGCCTCGATCCCAGGACCCTGGGATCATGACCTGAGCCGAAGGCAGTGGCTTTAACCCACTGAGCCACCCAGGCGCCCACCCGTGAACCACACCTCTTTAAAGATCCTATCTGCAAATATAGTCACACTCTGAATAGGGGTTACTGCTTTAACATAAGAATTGGGGGGGCACGATTCAGTATTTGACACTTGGTTTATTCGCACTGTGTGGAAAAAAAAGAGTTAAATCAATTAAGTAGATAAATGGTGGAAATATTCTATAACTGATTTTCTCTGGACAGTCTAGACCCTCATCAATTCCTGGAGAACAGACTACACTAACAGTGGTATTTGCTCTAAACGGAGGGCTAATAAATAGCAGATGATTCAAATATTTCCAGGTTGGCCGTCCAGAGAAATGATCCACACTCTAAGTTCCCACAATGCAATGGGGAATTATGTCAGCCATGAGTTACAACCAGTGAGGGTAATAAATGGAAATGGAAGCCTCATTTATTTTACAATTTGCCTAAAGTCTAGTCCTATAAGAGGAAAATTTTTAAAGTTGAAAACAGGAAAATTATATTTGTCTCACTTTATCTGAAGAACAGTCTATACATGACATTTTGTTGCTAGAATCTCCTCTTAAAATTTCTCAAACTTCAAATGCTTTGGGTCTACAAACACAATTTATTTCTTTTAAAAAAATGTCTAGGGCACCTGGCTAGCTCAGTCAGTAGAGCACGTGACTCTTGATCTCAGGGTTGTAAGCTTTGAGCCCCACACTGAATGTAGAGATTTACTTACAAAAAAATAAGATCTTTAAAAAAATGTTTAACTGTTGTTCTCTAAAGTCATTATGACAAAGAACCACTTGCTTGTAAGCACTGTCAAGCCACTCAATTAAACTTTATTCCTACTTTTACTGAAGTATAACTGACAAATAAAAAATGCATATATTTAAGGTGTACAAGTAAGGTTTTGATATACAATGTGAAATAATTACAATGGTTAATTAACATTTAATTAACTAATTAACATATTAAATTAACTAACATATCCATCACCTCATAGATATTTTTTGTGTGAGAACAATTAAGATCTATTCTTTTAGCAAATTTCAAGTATACAATACAGCGTTACTAACTACAGCTACTATGCTATATATTGGATCTCCAGAATTTATTCATCCTGCATAACTGAAACTTCATACCCTTTATTCAATACTTCCCCATTTCTCCCATTACACAGCCCCTGGTAACCACCATTCTACTCTCTGCTTCCACATACAGATGAGATATGGCAACATTTGTCTTTATTTGTTTGGCTTATTTCACTTAGCATATTCTCTAGGTTCATCCGTGTTGTCATCTCAAAGAACAGAATTACCTTCTTTTTTCAGGCTGAATAATATTCTATTGGATAGATAGATACATATCAAATTTTATTTATCCATTCATCTATCCATGGATATGTAGGTTGTTTACATGTCTTAACTACTGTGAATACTGCAATGAACATAGGAGTGCAGATATCTCTCTGAGATATCAATTTCCTTTCTTATAACTAGAAGTGAGATTGCTGGGTCATATAGTTTTATTTTCGTTTTTTGAGAAATCTTCATATTACTTTGCATAATGGTTGTACCAATTTACAATCCCACTAAGAGTGTACAAGAGTTCCGTTTTTATCCACATCTGCACCAATATCATGTTTTGTCTTCTGATAATATCCGTTTTAACAGGTGTTAGGTGATACTTCATTGTGATTTCAATTTGTATCTCCCAGAGAATTAGCTGAGCAACTTATTATATACCTCTTGGCCATATGTGTATCTTCTAATGAAAAATGTCTATTTCAGTTCTTTGCCCATTTTTAATCATATTATTTGGGTGTTTTTTTTTTGCTATTGAATTAAATTCCCTATATATTATGGATATTAACCACTTACCAGATGTATGGTTGTAAATATTTTCACCAATTTCTTAAATCGTCTCTTTAAATGGTTATTTCTTATACTATGCAGAACCTTTTATTCTGAAACAATCCTATTTGTCTATATTTACTTTTGTTGCCTGTGCTTTGTGGTCATATCCAAACAATCATGCCCAGACTAGTGACAAGATTTTTTTCCCATGTTTTCTTCCCATGTCTTCTTTTCAGTCAGTTTTATAGTTTAGGTCTTATGTTTAAGACTTTAATTCATTTTGGGTTCAATTTTTTTATATGGTGTAAGATAAGGGTCCAATTTCGTTCTTCTGCCTGTGGATATACAGTTTTTTTTTTCCAATACCATTTATTGAAGAGACTATACTTTCCCTGTTCCATATTCTTGGCTCCCTTATAGATCAATTGACTATAAATGTGTGGATTTATGTTAGGGCTTCCTATTTTGTCCAACTGCTCCATGTGTCTATTTCTGTGTCATTACTGTATTGTTTGGGTAACTATAGCTTTGTGGTAAAATTTGAAATGAAGCAGTATAATGCCTCCAGCTCTGTTCTTGGTCAAGATTGCTTTGACTATTTGGGGTCTTTTATAGTTCATATGGAACTATATGGAATGAGGATTATTTTCTCTGAAAAACTTTTATTTGGAACTTTGATAGAAATTACATTGAATCTGTAGATCACTTTGGGTAGCATGAACATTTAACATTAATTCTTCCAATCCATAAACACAGAATATTTTCCCCTTTGTGTCTTCTTCAATGTCTTTCATCATTTTTTGTAGTTTCCACTGTATGGATCTACTATATCCTTGGTTAAATTTATTCTTAAGTATATAACTGTTTTTGATGCTATTGTAAATGAACTTTTTAAAAGTTTTTATTTAAATTCCAGCTAGTTAACATACAATGTAATATTAGTTTAAGGTGTACAATTTAGTGACCCGATGCTTACATACAACATCCAGTATTCATCGTAAGTGCACTCATTAATCCCCATCACCCATTTAACCCACCCCCTTACCTGCCTCCCCCCTGGTAATCCTCAGTTTGTCTTCTATAAGCTAAGGGTCTTTCTTGGTTTGCCTCCCTCTTTATTTTTTCCCTTTGCTCATTTGTTTTGTTTCTTAAATTCTATGTATGAGTGAAATCATATGGTATTTGTCTTTCTCTTATTTTTCTTATCATAATACACTATTGTTCCATCCATGTCATTAAAAATGGTAAGATGTAATTCCTTTTTATGACTGAGTGATATTCCATTATCTATCTGTCTATCCATCCCACGTCTTCTTTATACATTCATCAGTCAATGGATTTTTGGACTGTTTCCAAAATCTGGCTATTGCAGATAAAGCTGCTATAAACATCAGGGTCCAAGAATAGTACTTTTGTTTTCTTTGAGTAAATAGTGCAATTGCTATATTGTAGGGTAGTTCTATTTTTCATTTTTTGAGGAACCTCCATACTGTTTTCAAGAGTGGCTGCACCAGTTTGCATTCCCACCAGCAATGCAGGAGGGTTCCCATTTCTTCACATCCTCACCAACATCTGTTTCTTGTGTTGCTGATTTTAGCGATTCTGACAGATGTGAGGTGACATAGCTCACAGAAGTTTTGATTTGTGTTTCTCTGATGATGAGTGATATTGAGCATCTTTTCACTTGTCTGTCAGCCACCTGTATGTCTTACTTGGAAAAATATCTATTCGTGTCTTCTGCCCGCTTTTAAATTAGGTCTTTTTTAGGGGGGTGTTGTTTTGTAAGTTAAATGAACTTTTTTCTTAATAGCTCTTTCATATAGTTTGTTTTTAGCAGATTGAAACATCACTGAGTTTTTTATGTTCATTTTATATCCTTCAAATTTATTGAATTTATGAGTTTTAACAGTTTTTTGAGTTCTCTACATACATTATCACCTACAAACCTCAATAATTTTATATCTCCTTTTTCAATTCAGATGTCATTTATTTGTTTTTCTTGCCATATTGCTCTAGCTAGGACTTTCAGTACTATGCTGATTAGAAGTGGTGAGAGTAGGAATCTTTATCTTATTCCTGATCTTAGAGGAAAAATGTTAATCTTTTCACCATTGAGTATGATGTTAGCCGTGAGTTTCTCATATATGACCTTTATTATGTTGTGGTACATACCTTTGATACTTAATTTATTGAGAACACTTATCATGAAAAGATATTGACATTTTTCAAATGCTTTTTCTGCATTTATGAGATGATCCTATCATTTTTATCCTTCATTCTGTTAATTTGGTATGTCACATTTATTGATTTGCATTTTTGGACCATCCCTACACCAGGAATAAATTCCTCTTGATCATAATATATGATCAATTTAATGTCCAGTTAAATTCCATTTACTAATATTTTGTTTATGAGTTTTACATCTACGTTCATTACAGATATTGGCCTGTAATTTCTCATTGTATCTTTGTCTAGCCTTGATATCACAGTAATGTTGGTCTCATAAGATGAGTTTGGAATTCATTTTTGGAAGAATTTGAGATGAATAGATGTTAATGCCCCCTTAAGTATTTGGTAGAATTCACCCATGAAGCCATCTCATCCTAATGTTTACTTTATTTTTAATGTTTACTTTACTTTATTTATTACTGTAGTTTTTTATAGCCATTGTTGTTTTTTGTTGTTGGGGTTGGGTGTTTCTTGATTACTAATTCAATTTCCTTACTCGTTGTTAGTCTGTTTGAACTTCATTTTCTTCATGATTCAATATTTGTAGGTTTTACGTTTCCAGAAATTTATCCATTTCTACTAGGTTATCCAATTTGGTGGCATAAATGGACCATAGTAACCTGTTATTATCTTTTTTATTACTGTGCTATTGGTTATAATGTCCTCCTCTTTCATTTACGATTTTATTTGAGTACACTTTTTTCCTTAGATTATAGCTGAAGTTTTGTTAATTCTTTTTTAAAAAGCCAGCTCTTTCTATAGTTTTTTCTATTATTTATTTCATGTATTTCTTCAGTAATCTTTATTATTTCCATTCTTCTGCTAACTTTGAACTTAGATTGTTCTTTTTCTAGTTTCTTGAGGTGTAAATTTAGGTTGTCTATTTGAGATTTTTTTTCTGAATTTGCCGTTTATCACTATAAACTTCCCTCTTGGAACTGCTTTTGCTCCATCCCAGATACACCCAAACACAACACATTACATACCATGGTGTATTGTGTTTCCATTTCTATTTGTCTAGGTATATAGATAGAGATATGGATATAATGTTTCTTCTGTCTCTCTCTCTCTCTCTTTTTCTTATGTTTTTTGGTTTGTTTTGTTTATGGTCATACCACTCTGAACATGTCTGATCTCATCTGATTTTTCTTTTGATTTCTCCTTTGACCCATTTGTTGTTCATGAGTGTGTTGTTGCATCCCAGACAGATGGAAAAGCTGGGACCTCATTATACCTTCACTTCCCCAAGAGAGAAACTGGGGACTGAGGGTCTTAACTGGCACTGAGCTTTGTTGCCTTGGGGAAAGAATGATGCAAGTAAAGTGATATTATCCTTCTTACCCTCTTCAATGTGTCTATTCTTGTTTTGTTGTTGTTGTTGTTGTTCTGGTGGGCTGCTGAGACCTCTCAAATGGATTTCTGGGCTCCCACACAGGTACTCTCATCCATGGGTAGTTGTCAAAATTCGTTTTTCTGTGGGAGGAATAAAGGCTGAAAACTCCACCATCTTGCTGACATCTCTTTAAAGAAACCAAAATTCACCCTTAAAGTTGTTTTCAGCATGATAAAAACAATACTGGGTACAAACCATCACTTTTAGGGAGAATATTAGATCCATACAACATAATAAAAAATAATGTAACCCACGGCTTCATAAAGTTTTTAACTCATTTCCAAGTTCCTATTACTTGTACATGTTTTTTTTAGCCAAATTTTATTTTATTAATTTTATGAGTAATTATAACTTAGAACTCTCAAGACTTACCAAAAGAATAGACAAGTTTAGTATAATCCATAACATGAAGTATTCAATTGTGTTCTTATATCTATTAAGAAAATATATAATAGTTTAAGTGATGTAATATCAATTCAACATCTACTTTAACCTTTTAATAATTATTCATTGGATGCTTCATATATAGAAAACATACTATTGGTTGCCAGATGCAGAGCAAGAAATAAAATAAAATTCCATCCTCCAGGAATTTGTAGTGTATGTAAGAGATAGACAATAAATAAGTAAACAAATAAATATGTGAAGTATAGGTTTTGAATAAATACAGTGGAATAATAACATGTTACTTTATCCTTTCTTTCAAAGTCATCAAAAGTCACCAAAAGAATAAAAAAGAGAAAATTCATCTTTTGAAGTAAAGCCCCACTCATAGTCTCAAAGGAGATACTAAGAAGCTTGTTTGGCAAATGTTTTGAATTTGGGAACAAAGAATTAATCTTGAGAGCTAATACATACCTCTCAGACATTAGGGAGAATCTGTATTTCCCTGGAAGTAAACTACACAGGGCTGAATGGGCTATTCAGCGATCCTGTGGTTAAAGTAACTAAATGTAGTAGCATGGCTGAGCTGTGGTTATAGAGAGAATGTCCCTGTAGATACATTATTTGATCACAGTAAATGGAAAAGAGAATGAAACAGGCGAAGACAACTTATTTTCAATATCTATGGTGCATGCTTCTGATAGACTAAAGTGACAAAAATAAGTAGAATGAAGACAAGAAAGCAGCAAACACCAGATAATAGTACTAAGAGCCTTTGCTATAATGGCATTAGAGTAAACCACTGCAATCTCATAAATGCTAAAAACTAGGTGAAAAATATCCCAGTGCATCTCACGGATTGGTGAAAAAGTGTTTAAAATCACAAACCTGAATCAAAATTATAGACTGTCTGCCCTTTACCTGGGGATTATTCATCATCTAGCAATAATTATATAATGGTTGTAACAATTATAAACAAACTTCCATAGTACCTATGAACATCAAAATGCCAGGACTTGACCTAGCTTAATGTAGAATCAACACAAAAATCTATGCACAAAGGGAAAAATCAAGCTGGCTTCACTGGCTGCCGTTTAAAGTTTCTAAGTGTGATGCAGTATCTAGAATGTTCTTAAAAACTGTGAATTAAGTCAAATTGTCCTCTTTATAAAGGCAAAAAATAGACATTTCAAAGCATCAGGGAATGTAATGCTATCTTGACAAATCTGCATAACAAATTCAAATAACCCCCAAGAGCCATAGTATGAAGATATCTTTGACGAACCAGGCATTAGTGGTTGCAGTGTCAAGATAGGATGTGAAATTGTTCCATTTTAATGACAAATTCTTTAGTTCTATAAGGTTATTATGGCAGATCAGACATTGATTTGAATCAAATATTGATACAGGCCATTATGCTGCCATCATAGTATTTGGGTATGTACTTATCTAACCAAGATTGGAAGCTATTGGAACTATGGTAGAAGTTCCTTCTGCCTACTCCTCTACTCATGATCACTATTATAGAAGTAAGTCTTTGATTTTATTCAGTACTGGTATGTTTAGACTTCTCCATGTATCTTACGGCACTTGGTCTGTCTTATCTACCTCTACCCATGACTAGCTGGCTCAAAATATCTTACTCAAATAATTTCTGAAGGGGGTGGAGGACAATCTCTGTGGTCTCCTTAAGGAGCCATTTTCTTGACACAGAGCATTTGTAGCTTTACTTGTTTAGCATATAACAGATAGATAAGTACAAATTCTCATACACAGGTACCTTAACTTCCCTGACACATGTTACATGTTTCCATATTTGCCTTAGATGTTATAGACTTAAGTCTTTTAACTGTACTGTTGTAATTTGCTGGATCTTCTCAACAAAGTATATCAATACTTCAATAAGGCCCTAAGACAAAAGATAAAAGAAATCCCTCTATAATGGGAGGTCACACCTGGCTAGATTATGGTCCACTATCTGGCCCACTATCTTGTCAAACACTAGCATAGATGTTGCTGTGAAAGCATTTTGTAGATGTGATTAACATTTACTATCAATTAACTTTAAGTAAAGGATATTACTTCCCACCCTTCAACTAGGGTAATTCAGTTCCCGGGTTTCAAGTAAAAAACTGAATGTGTGTGCTGGGGTAGGGATTAAAGGGGAAGTTTCCATTCCTAAAAAATATTTAGAAAACCACTGCAGTAAACAGAGTATATTAAAAGGTAAGGCACAGGTCTGTCCAGCCAGGAAAGGTCATTTGTATAAGTGGTAAGGTCTATATGATCATGATCCAATAAAGAGACTGAGATCCTCTGCAAATCTGGTAGGGTCATGAAAATCCCATGATGGATACTGGCCATTTTCACTGGAAATGTTCCAGACTGCCTTCTGCTTCATTCATCTCTTTTGCTTCCCTATTTCTTCTATATCTTGTCTTCCTAGCCCTGGAAACACAGTTGCCTCTATATTCATGCTTGTTTCCATATTCCAAATTTTACCTAAGTTACTTCTATTTGTAAAGAACTATTTTGAATACTTATCCCACTACAACTTCAGCATTTATGTTCCACTGCCTTTTATGCATTGTAGATATGAAATGCTTCAAGAGTTCTTTGTTCCAGCCCTTCAGGACCAACTAACTGTCTAAACCTGTTCCCTGACACCTTAAANTTTTAAAAAAAAAAAAAAAAAAAAAAAAAAAAAAAAGCATTTTAAATTCTTAACATTTTTCAGTTTGTTAGGGGAATGTGCATAGCTTTTGAATACAAGTTCAACTATCACAACTACTTGAATTTATTTAATTGTATTTCCCTTAAGATAGTTCCCTTAAGATGTTGCTTAACAAACTGATGTAGCTAATTCTTATATATTTTAATAGTGAAACATAAAGCCACTTTTTCTCTTTTTTCTTTATTCATTACAAATCATATTATTTGAAGTGACTTGGTTATTTGAAGCTGCTATCAGAAAGAATAGCTAATTTTTTCTTGTGCCTATGATCACAAGTACCTTTCATTGGCCACATTTCATAGCCAATTACTCACTGTTTCTGTTTCCTAGGGTTATAACTAACTCACTCAAATATTCTCATGGTCAATTTTTTCTCTTTCATTTTTTGGGTATGACATACATCTTTAATGACCTTGTATTTTTTGGTTTAGTATCTTAATATATTTATACATCTTATTAATTTTATGGATGTGTCTCACTTATGAACTATAATTTATTGATAATTGATTGACATAGTACTTAGAGACTAAAAGAAATTTAATCACTATATGTACCTTCATGTGTAAAATGATCTTTTCTGCGTGTGTGTGTGTGTATGTTATGTGTGGGTTTAAACAACTTTTATCTTCATTTTCTTAGGAATCTCTTCAGTCTTCATTGATTGGTTTAAATATTTTTCTATGTATAATTCGCTTAGAATTATAGAAGATGTCTTGCTTTTTACTCCCTCATTAACGATTTTGTTTCTTCCTTTTGAGTATGCCCTAAAATGCTAACTTCCCAAAATTGTTAGGTACCTTAAATCCATTCATTGATCTTCAGTTTATATTTCTGCTTTTGCATCTCCTATTAAGTTATGCTGTCTTAGGTTTGCAGGCATAGAATAATAAATTTATTTTATTATTTTATTTTTAAAAATTCTAGTGTAATATTTGCTGTGCCAGCAAATCTCACAGTTAGTTGAAAATAAAAGGAACAACCACATCTCTAAATTCTAATTTTCCAATGGAATATAGTACATGCTGTTCCCAGTTGGACATTGTAATGTACCAACAATATTAATTTGGAAGCATTCCAAAGGTAGAATTACTCTAGCTCTTTCTTTGGTTTCTGGCTGCCAGAATTCTGTCTACCCCACACTGTACTTCGATTATGTGCACAGATCATTATTGCCATTTTACCATCTGATTGTATAAAGCATTTCATTCTCTCTGCTGTTATAACTAATCCATCCATGCTTTGTAGCACCAGATGGTAGGCATCCACAGCCAATCCTAGTTAATCTGCAAACGTTCTCCATGAATACTCTATTTTTATTAGCATTTGGAAGACATTAGATCAAGAAATCAACATTGCAGAACCTCACACATAGTCACCTTTAGTTAACAACAAATATGCTGATCAAGAGATTATACTGATGATCAGAAATTCATTTTGACTTGCAATCCTAAAGTTCAAACATTTCTCAAATCTAGTCCACCAGATTCCAGAGGATACATTTTTGGACACCTACACAAAAAGTTTATATAAAAATAAACTATGTGGTAGTGGGAAGTATCTCCGTTCATATCAAATGTGTCCCTACTGGCTCTCTGAAACACTTGAAACTGTCTCCCCTATTTACCACCAATGCTTGCTCTAGATGCCACTTGCTTTCTTATTTACCTCATTTGCTGCTTCAGGTCTCTGTTAATGGTTTCCTGATGTTGATGATCTTGAAACCTACATAATTCTGTTGGAGTTTTCTAAAGGTTCTGCTACTGTTGCTGCTGCTGACTCAAAAGACACACTAATACAATAACTATGAGTAGATACTAGTATAAATCTATGATCTCTGTGTAGTACATTAACAAAACTCTTTGGTATATCGTGTGCCCCCCCACCAAAATGCAGCCTGTTCCTTTGACATTATTCTAGTTCAGGTAATAAACATCAAGTTCTGCATACACTATTTAAAATTGTTTTTGAAATTATTTTCTTGGATACAGTTTTTTTTTCTCTCAAGATATTTATTTCCTAAAATACATCCAGTGATTATTTTTTTAAATACATCTCCCCCGTTCTTTCTGAATGCATATATGAGCCACAATGATTCCAGCAGGTTCACACTTCTCAACCCAATTCTCTAATCCCCTATGTTGGAACTCCTAAAGGCAGATAAACATACCCCAGACTTAGAGGATGCTTTGAAACATAGCTAGCAGAGGCCCCAGGAGTGTAGACTGCTCAGATGCCTCTCTGACTTTAAAGTGATGGCATCCAGTCCCACTCCCTTTCCTCAGCAAAGACTGCCTAAAATAGAACTGAGCTACTCTCCAGTAACATCTAGGGAAACAATTACAGCAGGCATCATGTATCAAGTTAAGAGGAAGGAAGTAAGGGCCAAAGTATTATTATTTCCTGTGCTCCTTCCACTAATGATGAGTTTCCTGTTCCTTATCCAGATCCTATTTTCTAGATTCTGGAGAGACAGCATCTTTATAATACAGATTCATACCTGTTCTGCCATAGCTGTCTTTGAGCCCTATTAGGAGGACTCTTAAGAGCAAGAAAAGTGAGAATGAATCTGGCCCCTTCTTTTCCTTCCTGCTTCTATGTTTCCCTATCCTGCCTCAGACCTCAGGCTGAGCACAAAATTGTCTCCATTTATCTTCAACAAGGAAGAAGAGACTTTAAAGCACAAGGAGTTTCTTAGCTTTGTCTGCATTCCTGTAACCTTAACCAGAGCTTGGAGCTTATCGCCCCGGCTTAAGGATTCTGGCCTGAGAACCCAAGCCCTTCCAAGTCCTTAAACTTCCTTATTAAAGCCTTCCAAGTTTTAAAAAATAAATAGCAAGTTATTTTGGTCTAATACTTAAAACCCTTTAGTGATTCTTTTGCTTTATTTATAAGGGAATACAGAATCTCATCTCTGGAAGTTTCCATGTATCCACTCTAAACATTGTCCCTTCATCTTCTAATAATCCATCTTTATGGATATGCACATGTGCACATGCACATGCACCCCTTTGTGGGTGAGCTACACCCAATGTGCATCTGCTTTCTCACTGCCTGGCAAAATGCACCTCATCATGAAGGTATCAGTTTATGCTTCATGACTACAGAAAACTTTCCAAGCCAAAGTGAGCTTTTCTTGCTCTATAGTGTCATAGTCTCTCCACTCTCTTAACTCTCATCATCCTATTGTAATTTATTGTAAAATGTCATTTCTGCCACTGAACACTTAAGTGTTCCTGACAGCAACAGGAGTCTCTGTCTTCTTGACTAGAGTATTTCCTATACTTAGCACACAGCTCCTAATGCATATAGAGCTCACTTCAAAAAATGTTAAATAAAAATGAAGTTAAATAAATGAGTTAAATGGATCAATAAATAACTGATTCTGGTTGTTTACTTTATGACAAGGTTGTTAACTTATCACATCTGAATTACTGAATTTGGTGTCCAGCCTTTCCTGCTTAACTTCTACCGAAACAGCTAGCATGACTGTTGCTAAACCTGCAACTCTCCATAGAGGCATGTAGTAAAACAACTCTTTAGTATTTTACATTATATATTTAATCCATTCTCTTCATCGTACATCTCAAACATAAGCTCTAGGTAGATAAGTGAAGTTTGGGCATAAGATTGTTTCATTCTCTACTTCTTGTTAACTTTTATTTCTAATTGAAAATCAAATCTTCTATAATTTCTATAATTAACAAGTCTAATCATGATATCTTTCTAACAACTGGGTGTGACATTTCAAACTCTAACATTAAGCTATAAATTTATATATAGATTAACGTCTAATTTTTTAGCAGTTCAGTCAAAATTTCCATCCATCTCTTTCTCTACCTTCTGGGAATTTGATCCTCTCTTTGATGCCACTCTTTTCTTCTTGAGTTATTTTCTGACCCCCATACCACAGCTGTTTTCTACCTCCCATGTTCTCCCCCACTCTGTAGCTATGGACAAATTTACAAGTAATTTCGGTGCTTCAGGGACTGGTACACTTTACTGGAACTTATGGTTCTTTGAAAGTAGCAACCATAAGGTTTCCGTTTAGTGCCCTATATAATCCTTACATAATGTATTGCATGTTGTTCATTTATGACAATATTTTGTTAAATGGCTGAATGTTCTTAACTATTATAAACCTGGAAAATACTCAACACTTGAATCAGAATGTAGGAAGTAAATTCTATATATTTAATAGGTAAAATGGAAGAAGTAAGTTTCATCTTAAATATTTTTACAGAGTTTAAGGTTTAAAATATCTCAATTCACTTAAGTAACAATGAACCAGAATTAAGTATGCTATAACTAAAACAATGCAATCTTCCTACAGTCCTGTCATTTTAATAATGAGGTCTCAAATTATCTCTGTATAAATTCATTTCATATAAAATGTATTTCATGTAAAAACTTTATTTCATGTAATCATTTCATGTAAAATTTTTATTCATGCAAACTCACCTTTTTAAAAATATTTTATTGGAAAAGTAACATTTTATAAAAGCTGGAAAAAAATTACAGTATATCCTCTTAGCTACTGCCCACCCTTCAAAAAATTAATGAAATTCAGTTAGAAAAACTAATAAGAATGATGACTGAAATACACAGTTTTAAATACAGGAATCAAGTTGCAGTTTATATCTTTTGAAAAGTGGCCAGGTAGGGAGTAATAAATGATAGATGGTTCTTTTGAGTGCAGTGTTTGCCAAGCATATGGACATTTATGCTAAGTGGGTATCTTACTTTGGGTATAGTGAAAAGACTCTTATTTTACGATGTTTGAAATTACATACACTGTTTTTATATTTGAAGACCATTTTTTTCTGAAATAAAATTAAGAAATTTATAAATGTGTTATGGTTATTATTTGCTTTATTATGAAGTTAGTATATGTTAATAAAATCATAAAACATTTTAATTATTCTCTTTAATATACAAGGAAAACTTTCACAGGAAGTTTTTTTAATCATTAATATCTTTAGCCATTGGAAACCCCAGTCACTGCCTTCAGATATTTACCTCAAAACAGAAATGCAACCTATACCTGAAGCATTAATAATTGGTGTTTTATTAAGCTATTTTGCCAGTTACAAAACAGCAAAAATGGAAATAATTAGCAACCTAGAAGTGTCATTATCATCGAAAGTAACTCAAAGGAAATACTCCTTTTTCTTCGTTTTCCTAAAAATTCTTTCCAACCATTATTTTCCAAAGTGTTTTACATATCACTGAGTATCAAACATAATATTGAATGTACTAATGAGTTGGAGAAACAAATATGTAAGCAAGTCTAATGGGCATGCTGTGAAAAGCATTCCAGAAATGTTTTATATGACAAAGCATATAGGATACTCCATCTATGCATTTATCTCAATAAAGATACCATTATTTCAAACATTTTGGAAACTTGTTTTAAAATTATACTCCAAGCTAAGGTTAAAAAGTCCTATAAGACTCTCTCCCAGTACTCTTTAGAAACATTTTTTTTTTTGGATTAATACTCATGTCACTTACCTGGAACGCTAACTTAATCTCTAGACTTTGGATTTATGTAATTTCCATTGTATATATATACATATATATTTTAAGATTTTATTTATTTATTTGACACAGAGAGAGATCAGATCACAAGTAGGCAGAGAAGCAGGCAGAGAGAGAGGAGGAAGCAGGCTCCCCGCTGAGCAGAGAGCCCGATGCGGGCCTCCATCCCACGACCCTGAGATCATGACCTGAGTTGAAGGCAGAGGCTTTAACCCACTGAGCCACCCAGGAGCCCTAAAATTATACTCCAAGCTAAGGTTAAAAAGTCCTATAAGACTCTCTCCCAGTACTCTTTAGAAACATTTTTTTGGATTAATACTCATGTCACTTACCTGGAACGCTAACTTAGTCTCTAGACTTTGGATTTACGTAATTTCCATTGTATATTTTTAAGAAAATATGACTTTATGGATAAAAATTATTCACTACTGGGCGCCTGGGTGGCTCAGTGGGTTAAAGCCTCTGCTTTCCGCTCAGGTCATGATCTCAGCGTCCTGGGATCGAGGCCCGCATCGGGCTCTCTGCTCAGCATGGAGCCTGCTTCCTCTTCTCCCTGTCTCTCTGCCTGCCTCTCTGCCTACTTGTGATCTCTCTCTCTGTGTCAAATAAATAAATAAAATCTTTAAAAAAAATTATTCACTACTAAAGCTTTAAAAAAATATAACAGAGGCTTCACTTCCATTTTCAAATCAAGTATTCCAAAGTTAGTTGCTTCAGAAATGAGAGCAAAATTAAATAAGTATTTAAAATTAAAAGCTCTCTACCTCATTGGGGATAATACTTTTTTTTGACTAGATATTTGGCACATTCTATAGATCAAAATCATATTAGTTTTTTTTTAGAAATTTTACACTTCTAAGTGTAACTGACAATTTAATAAAATATTAAAAACACCAAGTTAAAAATCATGAAAAGAATATCAAGGAGTTTTAAAATTTATATTATTTTTTGTTAGTAGAAAAATCAAACTGGCAAAATTTGTAATAGTCTGCAATCAGGAGAGGAAAGAATTAAGGAAAAATTCTTAAGATAAAACACACATTATCAAAAAAAATTCCTGGATGCAAAGGCTGTTTGTACATGTCCTACTTTCTAAATTTAGTTAAGGTAAATTTAGTAATATTTCTCCTGTCATCAATTTATTAGCTTCTACTTCTGCTGTTAAATAAATCATGTTTATACAGATAACAATTACTCCTTATGAATACATATATTTGATGCATTAAATATGTGTTGAGTGCCTTTGTATAAGCAATTATATCCAATACAAGGACACAGATAGTTTAAAGAAATCTGGACTTATTTTTACTATGTAGAGTAGGTTATCAGAATTAACAATAACATGAGATAAATTATCTAAATGTTTTAAGGAATAAACATAATAAAGTTATGAATACCAGAGGAAAAATGTGAATTTTGATAAGATATAAGAAGTTAGAGGAATGTACACAAATGAAGTATTTGAGTTGACCTTTTGAATGATGAGTGGTTTGAAAGGAAAGATCAGGAGAAGAAAATTAGAGCACAAAGAGTGACATAAGTAAAAAATGATAAGATATTATGGGTAAATAATAGGGTGAAGTGGTGTGAAATGACACAATACGTTGGCACTTTATTTCAGTAGGCTTTTGAATCATGCTCTTTGAGAAAGAGATGAGCAGATCTGTTTTAATTAGAATTCCTATTAGCATGAAAGATTTGTAGGTAAAAAATTAGAAGCAGGAAAATCAACCATTGGCTTTATTTCATCAGTTTGCTTTATCTACTGTTTTAGAAAGCATAGTCTGCATCTCTTTGTCATATTTATAATTTCACTTTAGTAGACACCACACACTCACACATTTGGAAGAAAACAGTTCTTTGGGTGTGTGTGTGTGTGTGTGTGTGTGTGTGTGTGTGTGTTCATGTAAATTATATGTCTCTATATATTATTTTTAATTTATATTTTGATATATATTCATTTAGTGATCAGTGATTCATTTAGCAATTCAGTCAAAGAAGGATATATACTACTGTGATTTTTTATTTTTATTTTTTAAAGATTTTATTTATTTGACAGAGAGAGAGATCACAAGTAGGCAGAGAGGCAGGCAGAGAGAGGAGGAAGCAGGCTCCCTGCCGAGCAGGGAGCCTGATGTGGGCCTCGATCCCAGGACCCTGAGATCATGACCTGAGTTGAAGGGAGAGGCTTTAACCCACTGAGCCACCCAGGCGCCCACTACTGTGACTGTTTAAAATAATTTTACAAACTACTAACTTGGGTTGTAGAAGCTGGTCATTCTCAATGACATCTGCTTTAGTTTTTTTTTAATTTCTTTATCATTTCTCTGGTGAAATAAAGATGCAAATCAGGAAGAGAAGTATTTAATTTGGTGGCAGCTGTATTTCTTCACATTGTTCACAGATGGGATAGAAACAGCAACAGGAAAGCTAATCTGTAGTTTGGTGAGGAAGTCATATACATTTTGAAATTCTCTCAGTGTTTTCTTAAATTGGCATCAGAACTTCTTTTTGAATATTTATGGCTACAAAATCATCTTGATTTTCAAAATCCCAAATTTAAGGATCTAATTCACTTTTTAGGTCAAAATTAGCAATTTGAATGGATATTTTGTATTTCAATGTCTTTAATTTTAAAGCAAATAATATTCCTTGATTTTACTTTAATGGACATAAAACATTGGGATTATTTAATTCCCATCAAACCGTTTTATTAATTCCAAGTTGGGATAATGGTAACAGTATACTGTTCACTCTATCTTTCATATGAAAGTATATCTCATCAGACCACCTAACTTGATAATAGTCCTGCCAAGCATTTTTATTCCTTCATACATATCAGTTTTCATGTGGGTTATTAACTATTTCAGAAGGATGAAGAGTATCTTAGCAATGGAAAATAGGTGCCAAATTGTGACAGTAATAGTGTTACTGCTTCTTGGGATTTTCCCTTCATTCCCCTCCCCTCTACTTCTTTTAGTCTTTCTTGATAACACTAACCAGTCATAAGTAACTTAGTACTACTTTTTTCCTCCAGAATTTCAAGTTTTCTTGACAATTTGCTTTCCTTACTTCTGCAATTTCTTTTCTTTCACCAACTTACACAGATGCACACACACACACACACAACTGTGGAAGTTAAAAGAATTTTATTAAAAACAGTGAGACTATGTGGAGAATGATCAATATGTTGTTTGAGCTCAACCTTAGTATCTTGTTTTGTGTTAATTTTGAAGTACTTTACAAATGCCAGGTAATTTGAAAAAAAGAATGTGTTTGCCAAAAGTTACAATACCCTAAAACCTAATGTGTATCAAATAAAATACAATTTAACCTTTAATTCAATATTTAATATAAATACCAAAATGTATGTATTTCAAAAGAAAATATCAATAAAGTGACTAGGTCTAAAACACAAAGTGATTTTGGTAACAATGTTTAATGGCATCATTCCATAGAAAATCTAAGTAAATAAATATTTAAACATGTTTGAAGTAAGTAGAGCATTTTGAATCCTTGAATAGATTAAAACTTTCTAATATTTAACATCTACTAAAACCTGGGGGAAGCTATTGCTTCCTTTTCATGGAAAAAAATAGAACTTCTCAGGAAAATACTGTCTCATTCTCCAACCAGCAAGCTACCCAATTCACTGGTATCGGTATCTATGTGCTTTACTTATCCTCAACAGAAAATGAGTGAGCTCTCTCTTCTCCTATATAAGGTTCTTATAGGTTAAAAATAACTGCACATCCTTTGCTATGCTTCCCATTAACAGGTGAACTTTTATTTCCCTTCCCTTGAATCTGATTGGGTGTAGGAACATGCTTAACTAATAAATCCCAACAGAGTGAAGTTCTGTGCATTTTGAGCTAGGTCATAAGATGCTATGCAGCTTCTGCTGAGACTCTCTTGGCCCTATTTCTTTCAAGTCCTCAAGCCACATGTAAGATCTTTGCTTTAAGACTGCTCTGTTGGATTGGCTATATAAGGCATTTTGGTCAACGGTCCCAGCTAGCCTTCTAGTCATCCCTGCCAAGGTACCAAATCTGAGACAGAAGTCATGTTAGTCCTCCAGATGAGCTTCTCTGCCAGATAATTAACACCATGTGATTCTAGTCAACAGCTCCTAAGGTAAGAGAACCAGCCAGCCCAAGCCTGCTCCAATTTCTAATTCACAAACCTGTGCAATATAATATACTGTTTCCTATTTTAAATCAGTATATTTGGAGTGATTTGTTAAGTAGCAATAGATGACAAGAACAAAAACTAGCAACTCGTGCACCTGATTTCATACCCTTTAGTATTTTCAGGTGTTTTGTTCCTTCATAACACCTTCGCCTTTCAGCATTTTTTTTTTTTGATTGCTACTGGTTGCCATTACCATCTAACAGGCTGTGGTATTTTTCTTCTTAAAAAAAATTCTTTCTGGGGTGCCAGAGTGATGCAGTCAGTTAACCATCCAACTCTTGGTTTCAGCTCAGGTCATGGTCTCAGGGTCGTGAAATCAAGCCTCACTTCAGGCTCCATGCTCAACAGGGAGTCTGAGATTCTCTTTCCTTCTCCCTTGCCCCTCCCACTCATGCTCTCTCTCTCAAATAAGAAAAAAAAATTCTTTTTAAATACAAAATAATAATTCTTCTTACACACTATGTCTCCTTCCATCTAGTTTTCATTTTCTGTTTGTTATTCTTTCTTCCTCATTTCTATTAAAGTTTATACCCGTTTTCAAAAAACTACATACAAATTATCTTTATTTCCTCACTTCCTATCCCCTTTTTAGTCCACTCCAAATATTCATCAGACTGTCTTATCAAATATACCTAATATTGTCTTTTAGTTCAGCAGTCATTTTTAGTTCATTGTCTTTTACTTACAGCAGTCAAAGATCTTACATGTGGCTTAAGGACTTGAAAGAAATAGGGCCAAGAGAGTCTCAGCAGAAGCTGCATAGCATCTTATGACCAAGCTCAAATTGCACAGAACTTCCCTCTGTTGGGATTTATTAGTTAAGCATGTTCCTACACCCAATCAGATTCAAGGGAAGGGAAATAAAAGTTCACCTAATATCTACCTTTTAGTTATGAATTTAAACTCTCAAGAATATTTTATACTATCTATATAAATATTTCTGTACTTACAGAAATTCTTTCTTTACTGTGTTTTTGAGGAGGCACACTATTCTGCTTATTCCTTCTACTTCGCTGGCCAATTCTTTCCCACCTTTTTTTTCTAATTTTTTCTCCTCTCTTTCTGAAAAGAAAATGTCGCAATGTCCCCAGACTCCTGTGCCTCTCGAGGGATTGCATTCGATTGGAGAATGTACATTTCCTTAGAAAGAGCAAAATGGTATATATGAGATAGAGTTGACAGAATAATCAGTGCAAGCTCTTTTCCTGAAGTAGGATGCAAATTCAACTAAGAATGACCATAGGGAGGAGATGGTAAAGAGTAAAAGAGTAGAGTATGGAATCATTTTCTAGGAAATGAAAGACTGAGAGGAAATGAGAATGAAAATATTGTTGGGAAGAATTGAGGCCCCATTTGAGGTTAATATTCATAATTTAAACTTGGGTCAGTCAGCATGTTTTAAAACAAGTTTCACTTATCCCCTCATCTATGCATGCATACAGAGAGACTGAGATAAAGCTTCTTTATTTTTGTCTAACAATATTTACTCTTTCCTCTAGCTTCTTTATTTTTTTTAAGATTTCATTTATTGATTTGAGAGAAAGAGAGCATAAGCAGGGAGAGCATGAGAGAGAGACAGGGAGAAGCAAGTTCCCCACTGAGGAGGGAGCTTGATGCAGGGCTCGACTCCAGGACCCTGAGATCATGACCTGAGTTGAAGGCAGATGTCCAACCAACTGAGCCGCCCAGGCACCCCTCCTCTAATTTCTTTATACTGCACAAAATTGAAATCGGTCAAAAAAGCACAATGGGAGATATACACATAGCATGGTATCTCTTCTTTAGCTTTGTATTTCTTTTCCTCTATACCATCCTTATTGGCACTGATGTCTTCATTTCCTCATGAAACAATCAGGAAATTAGATTTGGTAGATAAGCTTAAAATAATAATACGTTTGAAACAATGGTAGTGGAACACATGTAAAGACAGAACTATTGTGTACTGTGCACTATAAATAAATGTCATCAATCATTTCCTGGTACTTACAAGTAAACAAAAATAAGTTTAAAAATCCTCACATTTTTTCCTTCATATTTCAGATTTAACATACCATTTCAAGGCAAAGACTGAGACATGCATAGATAATAAGGATAGCATCCAAGAAAACTTACTCTAATTCTAATACAAATAACACACTCTCTAAGAGGTGAAATGTTGGATCCTGTCCCAAAGTCCTAGAGAAATAGTGAAAAAGATTCAACACTGAATTTATCGGAAAAGCATATGTAGTAGTTATCAAATTTTATGAATCTCCTTGTTAAAATCAATTTCATCTCTACTTTGTAGTTGAGCTCTTCTGTATGAGATATATAATAGCATAATGTATGCATAGTTTTCCTTTCAGTTCTCTCGTAGCAGGTCAGAGTGACTGGCAATACTAGTGCCCTAAATTACCAGGTATTATGAGACACATGCAAGGTTCCTTTTGGAAAATACTACATGAAACGTTGTCTACAGTATCATAATATACATAGCGATTCTATGTTCTAAGCTAAGCAGAATTTATGAAATAATGATTATATATCTATCCAAGGAATAACTGCTATATAGTAAGATTATAGGTTGGTTCCTGGACTTTAAATTGGCCCCTGATCATGTTGTTTAATGCTAGCAAATAGCAGTGCCAAGAAAATCTGACTGCCAGAGAAGGGCATTTTCAAAGTTACATATCATGAACATTTTCATATCAGGGCTGATTACAAGAAAAAAGTAAGATGAATTTCAATAAATTGTCTATTTTTAAATGTTAAGTAGCAAGGCAGAAAGCAACAGCCATTTCTTTGGGTATAGTCATAAAAAGTAGAAAGTCACTTGCAGATTATGAGGAACCATATGCAGGAATAAGAGTAACACATAGAGTATCCATTTCTATTTTTAGTCATCTCTTTAATTAGAGAAGCATTAGATGTAAACAGACATACTAGGAAAATTTCATAATTGGTTGAATATTAATAAGGTTTAGAATTAGTTATACCTTTATGATCACCCCCAAAAGAAAAACTTACTTTAGTAACTGAGGTGTACTCATCACATACAGCTTGCATGGCAGCCCAGACCTCCTGCAGAATTTTGTTGTTGTTGCTGTGGGTTCCTGTAAAAGCAGCAGCTCTGGGGGTCACTTGTAAAACAGCTTGGAGTAGCACACCCAAATGACTGATACATTGCCTCCAAAATCCAAAGAGGTCCACTAGGTGTTGTGCCTCTTCTTTGGTTTTAGGAGGGACCAGGTGCAACAACTTATCCTGCACCTTAGAGGGGATACCCAACAAGCCTCCAACTACTGGACTCCTAGAAACTTTGGTGAGATGGAAAGCTCTTGAATTGGAGTGGGGGCATTATTTCCCACCCTTTTACATACATCTAGACTAATTGCTACTTGGCACTCACCTGGTCCAATCAGGATAATAGCATTAATGTAATGTAATCACCATGGTATCTTGTGAAAAGGAAAAGCAACCAAGGTCCTAGTGGACTAAATTATGACAGAGAGCCTGGTAGTTGATAAAACCTTGAGATAGGACAGTGTTGTATGCTGGCTTGTCAGCTAAAAGCAAACTATTTCTGGTAGCTTACTAACAGTATTTTTTTAAATGTCAGATCAAGAGCTGCCTCCCAGGTACCAAGGGTGTGTTAATTTGTTCAGGCAATGGAACTATCTGGAATAGCAACTGCAGTTTGAGTCACCACAAGATTACCATACTCTTCTGTCATTTTCCAGATCCATCTGTTTTCTGTGCAAGCCAAATAAGCAAGCTGAACCAGGATGGATGTGGTAGAAATAACCATCTCTGCATCTTTCAAGTCCTTGATGGTGGCACTCATCTGTGAAATCCCTCCAGGACTATGGCATTGTTTTGGTTAAATTCTTGGTAGGTAAATGAGATTCTAGTAGTTTCTGTGTGGTTTTTCCGACCAAAATAGATCGAATTGCATAGGTCAGGGTACTGATGTGGGGATTATGCCAGTTGCTGAATATTTGTATTCCAAGTATAAGTTACAGAATGTGGAAATAATCACTAGATGTGTTTGGAGAACCACTAGGACCACTGTGAGATGTATCTCACCTAAAACCTCATTGATCACTTGACCTCTTTAAGCCCCTTCTCTGACTGGGTGACCACAGAGACATTTTGAGGTTTCAGAAATTAGTGTCAGTTCAGAGCTATTTGTCCAGCATATCCCCAGAAGTCTGATTATTTCCCTCTAACTGATGCACTACCAACCTGGTACATGGCTCTAAGTCCTTTTAAGTAAGGCTGGGAGAAAGACTAACTATAAATTTTTAGCAGCATAGTAGTGTTATTTTTTTTTAAAGATTTTATTTATTTATTTGACACAGAGAGAGAGATTACAAGTAGGCAGAGAGGCAGGCAGAGAGACAGGGAGAGGAGGAAGCAGGCTCCCTGCTGAGCAGAGAGCCTGATGCGGGCCTCGATCCCAGGACACTGAGATCATGACCTGAGCCGAAAGCAGAGGCTTTAAACCCACTGAGCCACCCAGGCGCCCAGTAGTGTTATTTATTAAGGAGGTTCAGCTTCCCTTATATTCAAAATGGTCTGAGTCTATAAACTGGCTCAAATCTGGGGAAGTTATTGCAGGGTTATGACTATATTTTAGTTATTGAAATTAAACTAATGTTCACAAGACTTAGAACATCCCCACCCATACAAGTCAAGTAAGAATTGAATAGACTGCCTACCTATTTATATTTTATAGACACCATGATCAACTAGGCGATTCCATAGGTTTCAGTGAGTCAAACTATTCTAAGAACTGCTCGTCTCTGCTGTCCATTATGGTAAACACATCCATCGTGTCTTTGCTGATTAACTGAAGCCACTAGGCCTCTGCTAATCTGGGCCCTTACTATCCCCATTGCATTAGGGATCCAGATTTGATGATAGCAGTCCCCACTCTAATTTCCAACCCACCCACCTTCTAACCTTGCCTAGAGGCAAGCAACCACAGAACATTGCAATAATTCGAAGGTTCCTATCACAAAATTATTTCTCAGAGTCAGGTTAAAAAACAGTGTCCTCCGGAATCTCACAGGTGAGTGAAGTTGTGATATAAATCCACTCTAACTTTCTAACCTTCCTAAGTTTTTTGATACCTTCCTCTATTGTATAATAAGGCAGTCTGGAATTTCAACCTCATTAAAATGTAGGATACCCTGGGATCCATGTTTCAGGCCACCAACAAAACTTTTGGAGCCCTCTTTAACTAAAGCATTGAATGCAGAATCTCTGCCTAGTGGACCGATATCAAAAGGTTTGGCCCAATACAACTTTATATTTGACTATAAGCCAGTGTTCTTAAGATCCCTTTGTATATATGTTCCCTAGATTTCTGTCTATATAAATGAGAAAAAAATGCAGTTCTTTTGGTGTATAGACTATAATCTCGTGGGACACAATCTGTACAATATGGTTTGGAGTCTTCTGGGATTTGTGTCGTTGGTAAATTCACCAAAATGTTTACTAAATAAATATCATTAGATCTATATAAGGCACTTTGTCCATCCCCATTAGTGGGCCATCATCTCTGTAATAAAACACAATTTTAAACTGGAAATTTTGATCGAGGTGCCAGGAAGCAAAAAGCAAAACTTCGGAGAAGATATTTGAAATTAGTCAAAGATACTTTTAACCTCCATACCCACATTTAAGGTATAAAAAGTGTCAATCATGTGAGGATAACAAAAATTAGGATCTGTGTTTTCTCTAATAATGCTTGTTATAAATCAGTTTATATGTGACCACCTAAAAGTAACGATAGTGCAAACATAACAGACTACTCAAGTAATATAGAGTATTTGGTACAAATATCCACTTAAGATTAACTAAAGATCACTTATACCAGAGAAAAAAACTGAAAACTTAAGTAATATGGAAACTTGATCTATTGTGATTAAAGTAATTAGATAGGTTTATGACTCATATTTTCACTTTCTTTTCCTTTTTTCCTTTAACTAGAAAGAGCTGAAAAATGTGCTTAGAGACAACTGATGAAATTTCAGATTTTGGTGATGTGAAATTAAAAAGGACTCTGCAATGGGGTGCCTAGGTGACTCAGCTGGGTAAGTGTCTGACACTTGATTTTGGCTCAGGTCATGATCTCAGGGTCCTGGTATCAAGCCTCACAACAGACTCTGTGCTGGGCATGGAGCCTGCTTAAGATTCTCTCTCTCCCTTCTTCTTTGCCCCTCCCACTGCTTGCTCTCTCTCTTTAGGAAGAAAAAAATATATATTTCTATTTCTTTTATCTTATGTTTTATTAAAAAGTAGACATTGTCCAATTAAGAATACTAACCTATGTCCAGAATCTTTCTTTTCTTTTTTTTTTTTTAAGATTTTTATTTATTTATTTATTTATTTGACAGAGAGAGAAAGAGATCACAAGTAGGCAGAGAGGCAGGCAGAGAGAGGAGGAAGCAGACTCCCTCCTGAGCAGAGAGACCGATGTGGGGCTTGATCCCAGGACCCTGAGATCATGACCTGAGCCGAAGGCAGAGGCTTTATTTAACCCACTGAGCCACCCAGGTGCCCGAGAATCTTTCTTTTCTTGGTAAAATAGAATATTAAGTCACTGGTTCAGTTTTATGGTTTTATTACAAGAATGTTCTTTTGGAAACAAATTTGTTAATATTTATAAATCATTTAAAAGATGAATATCACTGAGCTAATTATATATCATTAAAGTAAACCTTTTAAGAGCTCAGTGATATTAAGTGACAAATAACAAATTCAATACAAGATGTGTGAGCAACTTCCCAAATCACTGCCTGCTTTCTAACAAAAATGCCATTTTAAGATATAACTTTTTGAACTTTTCCCTTCATAAAAATTATGATATTAATAGTTCATGGATAATTATAATTTTCAGAGATTTTATAAAATAATTTTAGGTAAAATTACCATATTTCCAAGGTGATAGTACAAATAGTCTATATTTGTATTTTCCTAATACTCAAAAGGCTGGCTTTTTTACAGGTATTTAAATCAACTTGCCAGGCGCCTGGGTGGCTCAGTGGGTTAAAGCCTCTGCCTTCGGCTCAGGTCATGATCTCAGGGTCCTGGGATCGAGGCCCGCATCGGGCTCCCTGCTCAGCGGGGAGCCTGCTTCCCCCCTCTCTCTCTGCCTGCCTCTCTGCCTCCTTGTGATCTCTCTCCCTCTGTGAAATAAATAAATAAATCAACTTGCCTTATGTAGGTATGTGTTATATAATTGTTCAGATTCTCTGAGTATTTGATAGGGAACTAGGATATATGAAGTCAATGTAAATGGATGTTAAGTAAATATAAAATACTTTTCTCAAATATTTCAAGTTGATTCATTTATCTTACTAATTAAATTAATTAGGTTAAACCTAGGATATTGTAAAAAAGAAAAGAAATGAAAAAAGAGAGACACCCAGTCAAACAGGTTAAAGAATAAAAAAGACTTTGTTATTGTTGCTGTTTCTCTTTCAAACAATAGTCCTGAAATGTATATTTTAAATACAAAAAGCAGCTCCATTTCTCTGTTACACAGGATCACTTCCAATAAATAGTTGTCTCTTTATTCCCCAAGAGATTTTAGGCCTTTGTGCTGGAGGGATGAGATTGTCCAGGGCAAATTTTCCATCTTTTTTAAGAAAGTAGATATGAGGGGTGCCTGGGTGGCTAGTCAGTTAAGTGTCTAATGCTTGATTTCAGCTCAGTTCATGATCTCAGGGTCGTGAGATCGAGCTCCCCACCAGGGGCCATGCTTGGCATGGGGCCTGTTTAAGACTCTCTTTCTCCCTGTCCCTCTGCCTCTCCCCGCTCACTCGCTCTCTCTGAAAAAAAATAAAAATAAAATAAAAGTAGATATGAAATACCCACAGAAATTTTGCTTGAACTCTACTGGCAGTAAGCCAGTCACATGGCTAGAGTCATGAGAAGATGGAAAATGTAGTCTACACATGAGCAGTCGTATGCTCACAAAGAAAACAACAATCAGTCATTCTTTCAGGATTACGCTGTTCATCTATTATATGTTAACCTTTGTGCTGGGCACTATATTAGGTACAGCATTATGGTGGGATATAAAAATATTCAAGAATTGGTTTCTGACCTATAGAAAAGGTAGAATCAGATTTAATTCTAAGTGATGAATGATACGGGCCTCTTGTAAAGTACAGACATTTATTTCAAAGAAAGAAGGTCATATAGAACCTGAAGGATCAAGTCTGTTTTTTCCAGAAGAGCCTTTCTGAGTCTCAGAGGAAGACAAGGATTTATATAGATGGAAACAGGAATGTGAGGGGTCGAAAGCCATTCTTCTAAGGATGAGTAGAAGGTGGGAAAATACAAATTCCCTTCTAAAGCTGTATGTAATACAGTTATATTTTAGAAAGGGTTCAGTTGAAAATTTAGAAAGTAGAATATACAAAAGAAATAGACAATCAGAGTACTGAAAGCCAGAATGTAAATTTGGGATATTCTGTAATAGCTAGTACTAATAAAAAATAAAAAGAAATAATCAAAATACTACCCATTTAAAATACGGCCTTTCCAAAACCCGTGTATATTTTAACAAACAAAGCAAACACACAAAACCCAATTAAATAAAACCTGAAAAAAAGAGAAAATGCTTATGGCTCCAAGTAATACCATAATCAAAAATAAATAAAAGCAGTTCCCAAGAACATAAGTTTTCTGGTATCTAATTCAAGTAAAAAGCTATTAGAGCAAATACCCATGTTTCCTGTGAAATTCTATATATCTAAGTGCTAAAATACTGCCATAGATTAAATCTGTCATATCATGCTACTGAATAACAGCAGGATCTCTAGAATTTATTAGAAATACTAACTTGCTGCTATAGTAACCTAATGTGTCCCAGTTGTGAAAATCTCTTGATGAATTTGGAATTAACCCATGTCACTAAATAAAATGTCAGAAAATCACCAGTGACTTCAAATAAAATGGAAATAGCTGGTTACTTAAGTATAGAGCATCAAAATGTGGTTAATCATAGCTTTGTGGGGAAAAAAAATAAAATCATTTAAGAACTTCCCTGTAATTGAAATGCAGCAACGTGCCTCTATTCAACCTGATAATGGCCAACCACAGTAACTGCTGATCCAGGCAAAACATGAATATTATTTCACCCTAAACCTCTTGAATCCTCTTCTAAAATGCTATGCTTCTTTAAGATGAACCTGACAGAATCTGACACTCACACAAAGGCCCTGTATGGTAGACTTGTACCAAACATCACTGTGACATTCAGAGATATTCTAGTTTTGGCAACTGTTTGAGATTTGTGGCTCTCCTTTGACATTTACAAAGACTCTAAGACTATTTCCGAAAAGGGCTGGAGCATTTCACTAGATATGTGGTTTCTTCAAAGGCCACGTTCAGATGAAAGTTTCTATGAAACTCTGGGTGGAAGTAACGTGGGATTGGACTAGAGAAGTATTTATTTTATTTGAAATAAGAAAGGCAAAAGTAAACAGATGGCTGGTTCTACAAAAATCTAAGTGACAGAGAAAAATAAAGTCAACATTTCTTTGGTTGTTTTGTCTTTCTGATTGCTGAAGTTCCAACATACTCTTGTTTGTCTTTTGTAGAATAGCACTCAGCTTATAGAAAAATTCTCATGGCTCTTTGAGCGTACTCACACTAATTAGTACATCTTTTCATGACACTTTTTTTGGTACTATAACCAGTTAAAATAAGTTATTATAGAAATTTATTTGGCTTTAATGGATGCTGAGGTTAAGTTAAAATCTATGAAACTCCTTGCTGAGTAAATCAAGTTTAGGAAGCTGATGGGAGTAACGAGATTTAGAAATATGATAAAAATCCTGAAAGGATATGAAATGCAGTGAGGGCAGCAGGTTAGACCTTAAGCCACATTTTTACTTCCTTCAGCCTTAATTTTTTGATCTGTGAGAGTGTGACTTTGGTAACTAATAACTACCATGGAACATCTGCAAACAAATTTGTATTTTTTATGTCAGAATTTGATAGGAAAGATAGCTTTTAATAGCACTCAGAACCAGTTCTGACACCTAAAAAATACATATATGTGCATGTTTGTATATATATACACATATAGATATATAGATATAACCTAAGGGATTAATTAAGTTTTTGCAGAAGAAAATATATATGTGAATGTGCATTTATTTATGTGTATGAACATATATTGTATATGTGTGTGAACTTGTACTGCAATGAAAGCTAGAGAAGTCTATATTTATGAAAATGCTAATTTGCCTATCTGTGTTCTCATAAAATTCACTGTCCTCTTTCTAGGAGATACTGAGCCTGTGAATGCCTGGTATTTAGCAAGGACACAGAGTCAGATCAGATATCAGTCCTGACTCCCTCCATACCCAGGTCACCCTCAAGAAGATGTTATATAGGGCTGGAGTTATACCAGGTCCACTTGATAACACATTCAGTGTACACTAGGGCTTTCAAAGTTTGGTAATGTATTCTAATGAGTCTCCACAAGGTAAGAGGAACACTATATTTGAGAGGTGAGAGTGAATCACTGATGTCAAGTTGAGGCTAGTTTCTTAGCCCAGGTGTACTATGTGACCACATGATTCGTGCATCTGAATGAGATATATATTCCTCATCTCAGAATTTTCCACACATCCTTGAAAATATTCCTTCCTTTTGGCATCTGTTTGCTGTCAACATTGACCAGCTTTAGGATTTAAATGACTTTACAATGTCATTGTACTACAGCTAGAGTAGTAAAGATTACCTCAGTTCATTTTAATGCCTAAGTAGATGGAGATGGAACAGAATGGGGGGTAGGAATATATATCTATATCTATATCACATCTATATCAAATCTATACATATGTATAGATATAGACATAGACATAGATGCAGATAAGGGTAATGCCTTTATTTGTCTGTCAAAATACTGAAACAGCTTCCAGGATCAAGGCTAATGTAGTCTCTTCTTGAAGAGTTATATTTCAAACCTAGACAGAAAAGCTGGAGGAAAGTTCTCTCTGGTATCTGCAAAATCCTCCAAACTATATTATTTCATCAATGGGAAGATGTGGCTTCTCCTTTAAAACTCTGATTCTGTCAACACTGGGCTAAATCATAAAAATGTAACATCATAGTAAATGACCAGAACAAGGGATAAAATAAGGGGAAAAAAGGAGAGAGCTTCCATCCTTTCATCTAAATGTACAAATACATTATGTACATTAAAACAAAAAGTTAAGAATAAAAGACCTAGGTCAAAAATACTACTTTGAAAAATGTCTAATGATATTTGAGAGAGACAGAGATAACAAGCTTTTGAGAATTGTTTGATGCAATGTTAAAGAAAAGTGAACACAGTATCAGTCTGGTGGAATAAAAGTGATATCTATTTAAATAACTGTATTCACCACTGTTACCACACCTAGAGCACTGGGTCTAAGAATGCAAGCTCTTTTCCTTGTTTTCACCTAAGGTATCTGTCCTGGCCTTATCCGTCTCACAAACCATGCCCCAATAAAAATTAAAATATCTGGCTCTTTAATCTGGATTTTAGTATCTGTTCCCAACATCTTGGTTTTGACAACCATCCAGTCTCCTTTTTTTATGAACTCTGGTTTTCCACCACTTTAGTGTTTGTATCCTTGATTAAGATATGAAAGATACTAAAATTAATCAAGGATACAAATACTAATGTGAGGTACTAAGGAAAGTGGGTATTTCCTTCTAGATCATAAAGATTAGATCCTTGCCATTGGAAGTCACACAAATTCCCAATGACTCCAAGTCCACATTAAAACATCAAGGCAAAAAAGAAAAAAACAAAAACAAAAAACATCAAGGCAGACTAATGGATGTTAACGCAACAGAGTATGAAAAGTTCAGTTCAGTGGTTTTTGATTCCATAAGGCAACTAACCTTACCTTACCATCTGTCAAGTTTTGGTGTAGTATCAAAGTCACAGTTATCTAGAAAGCTTATTAAAAATTCTACTTTCCAACTCCTCATATAGTCTAATTTTTGTGTACTTCACTCAAAATCCTATATCACAAGCAAATGAAGGCAGAAGGAGTTGTAACGTATTAAACAGGTTTTGAAAAATGTAACAATGCCACTCTTCTCACCACATTTGTTTTAATTTTGTAAAACATACTCATTTTAAAATAATTTATTTTATCATGTAATGGTTATGCTTTTATATTTAAAGAAATAAATGTATAAATTCCTTTTAAGTTCTCTTAGTGTTAATCCCTAATGCAATACTGTGGAAGGTGGCCTTCTTATTGCTGGGTGGTGGCGAAATTCCAGTCCTCTCTAACGTCACCCCAGCAGAAGTGGGGATGGGCGATGCCTTCTTACAAGTGGTGGAGGTAAAATTCCAGTCTCACCCCATGGTCTAACCCTAGGAGAGTGTGGGCTCTCTAGTTCCAAGAGACAACGAAAATTTTGTTCTCAAAATTTCGGACTTCTTGAACATCACTGTGGAGGGTAGTTTGGTGTGCCTGACGAGGATGGAAGTTTATCTAGTTTTCCTCTCAGCCTTTGCTAACTGAGCTGGGGCTGCAATTTGTTCTCTGTTGTTTGGCAGTTACTGTCAAAAAGTTTTCTGTGTTGCTAAGTTGCCCATTCCTAGTTCTTTGGCCAGAGAGAACATATTTGCCATGGGACTTTTTTTTTTTTTCCTGTGCCCATTCAATGTTTCAATACTGCTGACTTTTCTAGCATTCAGTCCAGGATATATGAAGACAAAAAGAAAACCCGAGAACTTGCCACTGCATCCTTCCACATAGTTCGAGGTCCCTAGCTGGCCTGCCTTCTTTCCATATTTCAGGGTCTTCTTTTATTTGTTTTATATATCATTTCCAGGGTTTTTTGCTCTACTTTGCAGAAAAAGTAGGGAAAATTGTGTCTACTCTATCTTCTCTGAGCAGAAGTCTCACAATTATTTTTCTGAATTACCATAGATCAAAGCACATATTTCTCTTAGAGTCTTGAATGCCAGTAAAACATCATGTCGATTATTGTTAGTGGGCTGATGTAGTAAGTTTATGATGCCTAATTGTTGAAATGAGGCTCCCAGGAAACTTTGAGGGATCTGTTTTAAGTAGTTTGTACTACAGTAATCTAAACAGCATGGATCACAAAGCAACCTTCTTTGAGTAAGAGACTTCAGAGATACTAGTAATTACGTAGAAAGATGTGGATATAGAACAGGGATCTGTCACAAATTGTATTTAGCCAGATCTTGAGCTGTGGAATGCCCTGAGTAAAGGCACTAGTTATTGAAAAAATTCTGAGCAAACTCACAGAAACTGAGAGAAAAATCAGCACAATGAAAGTTACTACTTTTACAAGCTAATCCCTACAATATTTATGGGGTGAAAACAATTATTGGAAGGAAAAAATCAGGTTTCAAAAGTTCAGGGATATGAAGACTATTATTTCAATAGGGTAAGCATTACATTGAAAACTTTAAAATATTTGGTAGATAACTGAAATATATATTTAATCTTAAATTCTGTCAGAATATTCAAACACTAATAATAAAATATTTAAATTTTTAATCTAAGAAAACATTTATATCTTATTTGTGTTTTTTATTCAGACTCAAGTATTAGAACCACACAAATTTCCACCAATTAAAATATAAGGATTAGGAATGTTGAATAGATCCAGTTATATCCTGATTTCTTCACAATTTTTTTAAAAAATTCTTCTTAACATTTTAATACAATTATATAGTTATTTTGTTTGAAAAGTATCATTAAGTTTAGAGTAAAAACAAAATTTTTTTAATGCTATGGGAAGTATACTATAGAAAAATTAATAGGAAGGAAAATTTTTTCTAAAATGTAAAATAACATAAAATAAATATGGATAGAAATCTGCAAAACAACGAATTTCTCTTAGGTAACAGTGGCTTTTCTGTCACATTGACATTTCATGTTAATAGTTTCATCAGTCAATAAGAAAATGTTCATTTTGATTTGTATTAGGTTTTGGATACAGATTATATCTATGACAAGCACACGCATTGCTGCTAGAAAAGAAAATGGTCTAATTCTCTAAGTCTTACAGAGATTCTGAGTACAGATAATAAATTAATATTGATTGTTTTGTATACATGTTCATATCCAGATATTTCTATCTGTATTTATTCTTATGTTGCTCTAATTATAGTTGAATTTTGCTTTTAAGGTTTCTAGAAGAGTGTGGTACATTTTGAACATACACAGATACAAATATTTTTCTGAAGCCAGTGTCTGTAAAAAAAATTTGGTGGACACAATAGACATGGAAAATCAATAAAATTAATCATGCGAGGCTCAAACAATAATTCCCACTGGCTGTGCTTTCAAGGGGCCTTTCCATGATACTTTGAGATGTTAAGGGACAGTGAACAGTTTGAAATTAATATGCCCAACAAAAAGACTCATTTTATTCATGATACTTAAAAACTCATCTCCTATTGCCATTGAGTAGTCAAAACCTATTGTAGTCAGAAAAAAAACAGCAGTGAAAATAAAGGGCTTGAATAAAAGGCTTCATTAGAAGTGGCCCTGGAAATGGGAGAGTTGTATAGGCATTGTTGCATTTGTTTGGTTTGATTTTAATCTAACATATATTATTTTTCTGAACATTGAGTATTTACATACATTATGGAGAAAATCTATACACATTAGCTGTATAGAAACTGGAAACCACCCATAATTCCTATAGTGATAAATAGCCACAGTTAATGGTGCATTTACCTATTTGTTGCTTGCCTGAACAGCTATCTAACATGTCTCCAAGTACGCTCATTTTTCTAAATTTATAGTTTTGAATTGATTTCTTCTTGCTTTTTAACAGTTAAGCATTTGTTCTCATTATTTTTTAAATATTGAACCATATTTTCCCGACTATGAAATAATGCCTGTTAGATATGTATGTCTTATATAACTATGACCTTACTTTTAAACAATAAGGTAATTTCTAATATTTCGCTAATTAAAGTAACATTGCAATATACTACTTGTACGTAAGTCTTTTGTTCCAACCTGATTATTTATTTAGTATGTATTCTTGAAAAGGAGTATATAAGATTATTAAAACCTTCTAGTTTTCTCATACATATTTAAAAAATTTAGTCCTAAAGTCTTTATACCAAATTATGTTCCCATTAAAATTGGATGAGAGAATTTCTCCTTTGCATCCTGTTTGTCAATATGAGAAAAAGTGGTATATATTTTTTGTTTTTACCTAATGTCTGAAATTCATGTACTGAATAAATAATTTTTCTTTTCTAATAAGAATTTTTATATAGTCAAAGGGCATTTATAATTTCTACAAATTACATATGCATCATATTTTATAAGCTGTACAATATAATACACCTTATTGATTTTGGTGAACTACAAATATGTTAATACATTAAGGATCCTGAAAATTCAAAGTACTTGCCAGAGAGTGTCTAGTTTTGGAGTAACTACAATTTTTTTTAAAGATTTTTATTTATTTATTTATTCATTTGACAGAGAGAGAGATTACAAGTAGGCAGAGAGGCAGGCAGAGAGAGAGGAGGAAGCAGGCTCCCTGACGAGCAGAGAGCCCGACGCGGGCCTCGATCCCAGGACCCTGGGATCATGACCTGAACCGAAGGCAGTGGCTTTAACCCACTGAGCCACCCAGGCGCCCGTAACTACAATTTTTGGCTGAGGAATAGTTTGAAATGATCTCGACACTCAATATGGGCCAACCTATCTCTAAGTGTTATGAATAAGACTGAGGCAACGATCAAAAGAAACGAAATCTTGCCATTCGCAACAACATGGATGGAACTGGAGGGTATTATGCTGAGCGAAATAAGTCAATCAGAGAAAGACAATTATCATATGATCTCTCTGATATGAGGAACTTGAGGGGCAGGGTGGGGGGCTGTGGGGGGTAGGGAGGGAAAAATAATGAAACAAGATGGGATGGGGAAGGAGACAAACCATAAGAGACTTCTAATCTCATAAAACAAACTGAGGGTTACTGGGGGGTGGGAGGGTAGGGATAGGGTGGATGGGTTATGGACATTGGGGAGGGTTTGTGCTTTGGTGAATGCTGTGAAAGATGTAAGCCTGATGATTCACAGACCTGTACCCCTTGGGCAAATAATAAAAATAAAATAAAAAAAAAAAAAAAAAAAAAAAAAAAAACAGAAGTAGCAGTTATAAAGAGAATATCCCTAGTCTAAGGAAACTTTATCAGTCACAAATTCTATGAAAATATACTAAAATTTAACAGGAGTAATACATCAGATGCTTGATCGACATCTGTGCCAAACACCAATTTGTGTGTTCTTTTAATATACATAATACCAAAGTAGAGAGAAAAAAATGCCATCAAATAAGACTAATGCTTTTTAAGCTGGTTTTAAAGATGACTTTAAATCTCATTAACAGCTACTGACAAGAGGTGCACTGAACCACGTTAACTGCAGATGTAACGTATGAGACAAAAGGTCAGACATGGAGAGCTAAGTCTACAGTCTGGTTAAAAGATGAAACAGTGGCAGGTCGCTAACTTTGGCTTATTCCATTTCTTCAAAACCTGCATTCTAAGATAAGCAGAATTAAATCCAATTTGGGGTAACCTTACTCTTTGAAATGATTAAATATCTAAGATATTGAAGTGCATTTACATTTACCAAAAAAAAAATGGTGATTGTGTTTGTGGTGGTGGTGTATATATCCATTTATGTTTGTGTATATGTGCTGCTATCTCTAGGTATAAAATCGGCCTTTATGGTGATTATACTGTATAAATTTTATCTAGTCTATACAATTATTTCAAAAACCTTCTGTTCCATACATAGAACTAAAATGTTAGCTATTTAATGGACCATGTGAGAATGTGGAAATTTCCCCTCTACTAACCATAGTGTTTTTCAATAGTGTGTCTGAAATAAAGAGGAAAAAATAAAGAAAGCCAAGAGAAAAGGTTAGTGGCTTTGATTCAAACAGTCTTGAGAGTAGGTACTCCTAAATTTAACTAAGTGAGAAAATAACAAACAAGTATATGTGAGCGACAGAAGTATAATCATTGATTTTAAAATGACAACAGCTTTATGTGAAGTTTGGAAACTTAGAAATGCAAATACACCAAGTTTAAAATTCCTTAAATACTACAAATGGAAACCAAAGGAAGCAAGTGAAATATCATCAAATAGTTTAATACTTTTAAAAGGAAAAGAGAAAATATTTACTTTACTAATGAGTTGTATTTACTTCAATTGCTTTATCCGTTGAGAAAAAAATAATTTATTTTTACAGGTAAATCTTGTTAAAAACTATAAGGTTAAAGGAACACATGACTTGATGCCATTGTTCTATCAATAATGTCCTATCATTATTTATTGTGGTCAATTTATGGATTCTTAGATATATTTAGATGTTTCTACCTAATTTTATTGATAAATTTTGTTGGAAAAAAAAGACTTATTTAAAAATTCTATTGTACTGGGGCGCCTGGGTGGCTCAGTGGGTTAAAGCCTCTGCCTTCGACTCAGGTCATGATCTCAGGGTCCTGGGATCGAGGCCCACATCGGGCTCTCTGCTCAGCAGGGAGCCTGCTTCCTCCTCTCTCTCTGCCTGCCTCTCTGCCTACTTGTAATCTCTCTCTCTCTGTCAAATAAATAAATAAAATCTTTAAAAAAAATTCTATTGTACTGCATTCATACCCAAATATGTTGATACAAAATCAGGACTTTTAATTGGAGTTTGCATTGTTATACATCTGATAAATCAGTATTAGTCTGTAATAAAGGCAGTAAAGTTTGTAATGACGTAATATTTGAAGTATGGAATTTTCAGGACAAAATACTTGGGAGTCAACTAAAAAAGATGTAGAGTCTTTACATTAAAACTGCAAATAATGCTGAGAAAAATATTGAAAATCTAATAAATGGAGGGGTATACTGTATTTAACAAATTAAACACTCAATGTGTTTAAGACATCAGTTCTCAAATTGATCTACAGATTGAATTTAATCACAATAAAAATTCTGGCAGATATTTTTCAATGTAAAAATTTACAAAATAATTATAAATTTTTATAGAAATGTAAATAATGTAGAATAGACAGAGTATGAAGAAAAGATGAGATGGAAAGATTTATATAATTTGATTTCAAGAGTTATTAGAGAGCTACACTAATCAAGATAACATGGTATTGGCAAAAGGACATACACTGGCAAAGGAACAGAGTAGAGTCCAGGAAAAGACCCACTTATATATTTTCAGATGATTTTCAAGAAAAGTACTAAAGAAATTAAATTTAAAAAGGGAAATTAGGGTGCCTGGGTGGCTCAGTGGGTTAAAGCCTCTGCTTTCGGCTCAGGTCATGATCTCAGGGTCCTGGAATCGAGGCCTGCATCGGGCTCCCTGCTCAGCAGGGAGCCTGCTTCCCCCTCTCTCTCTCTGCCTGCCTCTCTGCCTCCTTGTGATCTCTCTCCCTCTGTGAAATAAATAAATAAAATCTTTAAATAAATAAATAAGTAAATAAATAAATAATAAAAAAATAAAAAGGGAAATTATTTCAAGAAATGATACTAGAACATCCAGGTATTCACCTGGGAAGGAACATTAAACCTTCCTTCACATCAGAATACAAATATTAACTCTAAATCTCTAAATGTATCTAAATTTAAAGGCTAAAACTGTACAACTTCTAGAAGAAAATATAAGAGAAAATCTCTATGACTCTCAAGCAGATTCACAACATCCCAGATTCCCTCCTTCTTAACAACAACCAAGTGACTTGAAAATAAGATTTGGTGGCTTCTAAATGATGGTCTAAGAGTGATCATTAATATCAAATCCATTACTAATCATACAACAATGAAATAGAATGGCTCAATAGCATGGAGGAACAAGAGGCCAAATAACAATTGATGTCATGTTCGTCTTCCCTTTTGTTAAGCCCAGTGTTCAATAAATAGATTTTATTTATTTATATGCCCGATGTTTAAAGTACTCTTATGTATCAGACATTCACTGTGTATCACACATTAACTGTGTGTTGTAAAATACATATAAACAAATCTCTATCTAAGCTAGTTGAGACAACATTTTTTAGGTTTCTTTGAATCTCATTTTAAGAATCTATTATGGCAAGAGTTCACTGAATTTTCTTCCCTCTTTCTTACCTCAACACATCAGACAGAAGAGGTATCTTTCTCTTGAGCCCAATAGCATTCTGAGCATTTCCCATTAGAAAGTTGAGTTTACTTACTAGGTTGTTATCTTAAGTGTCTGTCCCCTTCGCCTTAAATTAAAAGACCATATTTTAGGGGCACCTGGGTCGCTCAGTTGTTAATCATCTGCCTTCAGCTCAGGTCATGATCCTAGGGTCCTGGGATGGAGCCCCACGTTGGGCTCTCTGCTCTGCAGGAAAACCTGCTTCTCCTTCTCCCACTGCCCCTGCTGGTGTTCCCTCTCTCGCTGTGTCCCTCTCTGTCAAATGAATAAATAAAATCTTAAAAAAAAAGACCATATTTTATACATATTGAACCCATTGCCTGAACATAGTAATTAATAGATTATGTATGTTCAAAAAATAATTTTAGGGAAACATTTGTATTCCAAGGAAAATTATTTATTTATGTATAATTTACAAAATATTTTTCATTCTTTACTCTCAAATGGAAAATGTGTCTATGGAAGGACATTTATTTTCCTAACATTCCTAGTTACTTTCCTGGTCCTCTTAATTCTTTTTTCCTTATTTACTCTACCACTCATACATATTTTTTCATTTTTTTAGTAACCAAAAGTTTCTAGAGGAAATAACTTTCTGTTGTCTCATATTAGCAAGAAGACTATGAGATTTTAAAGGTCAATTTCAGAGAACAACAAATGTAGAAGGTATTATTTCAGTTCCAAGCTTTGTATTGTGAATCATGCTCTAAAGTGCTAAGCAAAAAGGCAATGACCTAGTTATTAGATTTTGATCTATGAGAAGACCAATTAATAATAAGCTATGAATAAGATATGAGATATCTTCCACAGCTTGGAGAGGAATAAGAATTGATCAGAAAAATAGAACACACTTTTTCCTTCAAACCTGTAATATAGCTCCATATGTAAAACTAAAGAATGTAACATACGCAAGGAAAAAAAAACTATAAAAAACCGTTTTTAAAATCTAGTAAATCTAGTAAACCTTTATTTATTTATTTATTTATTTATTTATTTATTTATTTATTATTTGCCCAGGGGTACAGGTCTGTGTATCATCAGGCTTACACCTTTCACAGCACTCAACATAGCACAAACCCTCCCCAATGTACATAACCCAGCCACCCTCCCGCCCTCCAGTATCTAGTAAACCTTTAAAATCTGGTAAACACCCAAGAAGACATTTGAACACCATTTGAACACCACAAATGTAAGAAAATTGACTTTTTTAGTGAATGTAGAGAGATTAACTAATTATGATAAAAAAGAAAGTGAATTTCAAACCAAAGAATAGGGAGGGTCCTTGACTATCATCGCATTTAATGAAATTGTTATAACAAAAAGCCAAACCATATGAAGGAAATAGGATAAACACATTCACATAGCCAGATTTTTTAAAAACTCCGCAATTTTTATTTTTTCTTCTAAGAATTTGAGTATAGAATTGTTTAGGCTTGAGTTATATATATAATTTAAGGTCCAATCTAAGCAAAATATTAAGAAGGAAACACTTACTCTTGACATTTCAAGAGGAGGAACACAAGTTGACATAGGATATCTGGCTTTTCTCTTACCCTTCATTATTCCACAACAGAGGTGAAAAGAGTTATCCAATTGCCGAGTATGAGAAAGTGAATATCTTATCATCTATGGCTTTACCCCTGACTCCATTTTCTTTTCCCCTTAGAAACTGGGCCTTGAAAAGAAGACTCATTTTTCACTGTTCCTCCATGACATAAATAATACAAGGGACAGATTCTGCTTCTGAAAATGGGGAATGGCTGGCTCAGTTCAGTGTGGTTACTGGTGGGTAAATTTATCTTAGGATGTTCAGTTGGGTCTATTTTCCCCCACAAATTCTCTAATAAAAACTTCATGCATAATAAATATGGCATGTTGTTCTTTATTTATTTACTTGGTTGAGCTGGTTCAGAACAAAGTAGGGAAATGCACCACTACATGGGATGCCCTCACCCTCACTAGATGTGCATGAAGATGGTAGAGTCCCAGTCACATGGAATAATTTTAGAGATAGTAGGAATTAGAACTAATGTTTAAACCAATCATTATTTTACAAGTGAGGAATCCACTGCCTAAGGAGATTAATTAGCATATTTAAGGGCTTACAGTTATTTTATGGCAGAACTATAAACTCCAATTTACTGACCATCAGCGTCATACACTTTAAGGACTTCTTTCAACTTGCTATACTTGAATATCCATGACCTACAAAGCCACAGATCTCAATTCTATATCTAGTTCCTTTTCTTATTACTGATGCCATTTAGTATTCTTTTCTGTGAAATGATGCTCATGTTCACAAGGTTCACAAGGTTATTCTGGAATAGCAAGGTATATATACATGAAGAGTACCCTGTAAACTGTGCCCTGAGTAAATACCTAGTTTCTATATTATCTCACCATAACTATTTTTTTAATTGGAATCAAAATATGACTACTTAATGAATATTTCAAATATTAGCAGTAATGCTGATTAAGATGATAAAGTATAACCAGTTAATTTTAACTACATAAGATTTTAAAGTATACTTATTTCAAACACATAAAAAAATTAGAATACACTTTTATAATAATTCAGAAATTATAATTTTCTATATAAGTTGAATCTAAGGGTATTCTAATATACTGTATAGATATTTTCCAAGCTTAACAAAAACACAAAAAGTTCTCATTCACACTGTTGTCACCAAACTAGCTGCTCTAACTCTTGAATCCACCTTTCTTAGACAACCCGTTCATCATTTTTTATCCCTTTTCTTACCTCTCCAAACCAGATTTATATATATTGACCCAGTAGTACCATCTATTTTTGTTACTATATTTTACATTTTAGTAATGAATACAAATCACAGAAAATATTTCTTCTTAAATAGAAATGTCTTAAAATGTTTTATCTTACTCTCAATGAATAATTTGAGAAAAGTAGACAGGTTCAAATGCAAAACTGCCATTTATTCACCCTTTTTTCCAGCTGCCAATCTTACCTGTGAGATGATTGCACTGATTGTCTCTGCATACATGATGATATCTTTAATCCCAATTCCTTTTTTTTTTAAATCTCACGCCAAGCTAAAATGATATGATTTCAAAGAAAGGTCACAAAAGAAACCCAAGCTGAATACACTTAACTTTAAATAACTCTTTGCTTTAAAAATGACCTATTATTAAAAATATTTTTTAAAAAATTCTGAAGGACAAGTTACTAAACTTTATGGATTATTTTGTAAAGTACCTCTTACAATTTTGATAATTTGTTGAAATTTTTAGAGTTGTCTCAGCAACATTCTTTACTTAATGGTGAATCCCAAAACAACCCATTCTGTCTAGGACATTAAAAAATGACCAGTAAAATCCAAAATTGGGTCTTGTCCAGTGAAATACAGTTAAATACAGTTTAAATTTCTCATACTAACCCTAATTTTGTGATCAACCAAATTAATAGCATTTATTTCAAGGGTGCTAAATGATTTTCATTAATTCATTTGTATATTCATTTCAACAAATATCTATTGGATGCTTGCAACATTAGAAATTGACCTCTCCTGAAAGGGAATAAGGTGGTTTGTCACTGCTACCATCACTATCCTTGGACCATATGTAATGAGTTAGGAAATTTTCTATTACAAGATAACCAGTCTATCAAAGCAGTGTATTATGTGGTGGCATACACAGAGATATTAAACATAGATATTAAAATCCTAATATCCAAGAGCCAATTTCTCTTTTTACCGTTTGTCATCTAAGCTGGTTTCCTAAGTAACTCTTCATACCATCACAGAGGGTCAGAAATGGCTGCTACATGGAGTCACTTCTGGCTCCACACAACTGCCAGGGAACTCACCCTGTGTTTTTCTCCTCCTCTTCTGACCTGAGATGAAGTCAAAGAGGCAGCAAAGCCCAACAAGCACAATCTCCTAGGTCATTGTAAGCAACATGGACCTGAATTAAGCATGATAAAAAGTCATTGACAGCTTTATACACGATTATGGACATAATTCTTACTGACATGTTTTAAATTATCAATATTAATTTTTTTATTTAAAGTCAATTAGCCAACATATAGTATATCATCAGTTTTTGAAGTAGTGTTCAATGATTCATTTATTGCATATAACACCCAGTGCTCATCATATCACGTGTCCTCCTTAATGCCCATCACTCAGTTAACCCATCCCCCAATCACCTCCCTTTCCACAACCCTCAGTTTGTTTCCCAAAGTCAAGAATCTCCGGGCGCCTGGGTGGCTCAGTGGGTTAAAGCCTCTGCCTTTGGCTCAGGTCATGATCTCAGGGTCCTGGGATGAAGGCCCGCATTGGGCTCTCTGCTCAGCGGGGAGCCTGCTTCCTCCTCTCTCTCTGCCTGCCTCTCTGCCTGCTTGTGATCTGATCTCTCTCTCTCTGTCAAATAAATAAATAAATAAATAAAAAGTCGAGAATCTCTCATGGTTTGTCTCCCTCTCTGATTTCTTCCCATTTAGTTTTTCCTCCCCTCCCCTATGATCCTCTGCACTATTTCTTATGTTCCATATATTCAATATTAAAATTTAAAGGTATATGGTGTTTTCTACATAAATATGTTTATATCTCAGTGAGCACCATCAAAGATCTATGTCTTGCACTTGATCTTAGCTTAGCCAAAAGGCTGAGAAGCGATGGGAGATCTGTTTGTTGCAAACAAGCAAATAATTTTCAATATATTTAATTTCACCAGATTAGCATTAAAATATGTACTTTTTGACTTGACTTATATTTAATACATAAATCAATTCCTGAGGCAACACTGGAATCCAGAGACCTCACTTAGCTTCTATTTATTTGACTTTGGAAAAACTGCTTATTGTATCAGAGCTCCTTTTTTATTTTTATTTTTTCCCATGAGGGCTTTAGCTTCCTGAAATGTAGGACAGCAGAAACCACAGTGAGTGGTTTCATGAATGAATGAGTAATGTGAAAGATGGGAGACAGTATAGTCAGCAATATAAAGAATAGGTGGTGGGCATGAAAGGAGTGAGGCGCCAAAGTATCTGAACAAGAACTTGAGTCTGATTTACTTTTGTATGTATGCATGTTTTAGGAAGGGAGACACTTAATCATGTTTTAGTGCTGACATGAAGGAATCAGTGTCTTCTCAATGTTTAAAGTCATAAGGGGAAAAATCAGATATATGGGGGGAAAATCTTGAATAAACTTTAAAGAACCTTTATCATATTAGTAGGATGATCACATAAAATAAATCATATTTTCCAGAAATAATTAAGTTCTCTCTCATGATGTGAAAGTCCTATGTGAAACTGTACATATATAACTATTACAGTTGTTACCTTCCAAATCATTAAATGATAAAATGCACATAAAGTGTTTAATGAATCACTGTTGTTTCAATACCTTTAAGACTATATGCTTACACTCAATGGTTATAGGAATCATCTTTCCTAGATAATATAAAGGGAAACCACTTTTGAAAGATTGCTTCAAAATCTTTGGCATTTAACAGTTTCCTCTTAATTCTGTTCTCATATACTCCTTAAAAATAAATTTTAAGATAAAATATTCTAGCTTCCTTTTTTTTTTAAGATTTTATTTATTATTTGACAGAGAGACACAGCAAGAAAGGGAACACCAACAGGGGGAGTGGGAGAGGGAAAGCAGGCTTCCCGCTGAGCAGGGAGCCAGATGTGGAGCTTGATCCCAGGACCCTGGGATCATGACCTAAGCTGAAGGCAGACACTTAACGACTGACTCACACAGGCACCCCAATATTCTAGCTTCTTATTGAGATTCTACAATGGTGACATAACCAGAATCTTTAACCAGTTCTGTGTTCTGAGCCCAATAAAGATCTTAAAATTCCTGGTTAAGTATCAAATGGGAGAGAAAAGGATTGGAAGCATTTGTGATTTTGTTTAATCTGGTGTTCCCATCAGAGATTGAATAAGTTCTCCATTACCAATTGGCTTAAAATCTGCTGAGTGTGTGGGCACTCAGTTTTAGGCACACTGTTCTTTCAATAAATGCTCTAATAATGACAGTATCTAATAACGACAATAGGCACCAACCATTCCATTCTCGACAACGGATTATAAGACATCACTTTCAAACTCCAAAATTATCAAAATTAACTAGTTCCAGAGCACCTGGATGGCTCAGTCTGTTGAGTGTCTGACTCTTGATTACAGCTCAGATCATGATCTCATGAGTCCTAATACAGAGCTGTGCGTCAGGCTCTGCACTCAGGGGGAAGTGTCCTTGAGATTCTCTCTCTCCATCTCCCTCTGCCCCTTCCCCCTGCCCCTCAAATAAATAAATAAATCTTTAAAAAATTACTTTAAAAATTAACTAGTTCCCTCTTGGCTTTGAACACAGCTATTTTCCAGTGTTCTAAAAGTTCTAAAAGTTCTAGGTTTCAGGTTCTTAAAGTTCTAAGAGTTATAGGTTTTCACTTTAATGGAATTGAAAATAGTCCATACACAGCAACAAATGAAAACTTTTTTCAATTAAAAATACTTTATCAATACATATATTTTGTTTCCTAATATAGAAAAATATTAGTTTTCATAATTAGAGCTTTCCCAGTAGCATCTAAGGCAAATCATAAATAAAAGATTTTAAATTTTGTTCACTTTTTCAAATGCTCAAAAAATATTTGTGATGATTATATCAACCAAGGAGTCAAGAATTCAGCGAGAAATTGGGTTTTAAGGTTTAGATCTTGTAAGACAAAAAGAAAAAAAATTTTTTTCCTTATAGAGAGGTCTGACTTAATATGAATCTCACTAAGCTTAGAGGAACTTTATTCATATTCAAAAGTGGATCAAATCATATGAATTTCTTTGAACTGACAAAATTAAAAGGAAATGGCCTGCGGGAGAGAACAAGGTACCCACGACTTCTCATCAGTGGTCTAATCAGGAAGGGGACCCAGCGGCAGTTCTAAGCAACCCACACAATTACTTCTGGAATTTGCTGCCAGTTAAATATCTTTCTATCTCAAATTCAAGTCTGTAATTGTCACCAAATAGAATGTTCAAAGTAGAATACCAAGTGCAAAACATTCCATTAAATGTCTCTTCGTTTATGCTTTGGTATCACCCTCCCACTTTGTTGATGTTTTTACACTAACCATCTTATATACACCCTCAGGCAAATGTGCATGTATCTCAGAATAGTAATACATAAAGTGATATAGTACAAATAATTATTACACCACAGCTTAAGTTTATATTTTTAGAGTGTGTAAGAACATGTGAAAAATTCCTCTCCCACAGATGAAATATTCTTTGATATTCAGTTTTGAAAAGGTTATTAACTCTAATAAAAATTTTAAAGCTAGGGAAACTTCTATAGGCTATGCCATCTATATGGTGTTTGGCAAACACATATAGGAATAGATTCTAGAAATCCCAGGAGAAAAAGGAAACGCTCACAATATGAAAATGCACCACACTGATGAGACGGGGCTTAGCCTGGAGCATATATCCAAATATACACCACTGTCATAGAACTATTAGTGGGATTTTGTGTGCATGTAGAGGATAGGACAAGTCACATTCCTAGCAAAGGGATGTGAGGTTCAAATTTGATTCAGAACCTAACAAAAAGAAAAATGACTACACACACCCTACCATTTCTCTCTTATTTCCTTCTCTCTCAAGAGGGAAGATGCACAAATTAAATGACAAACTGAAAAGAACAAAAATTATCTATTTCCAACTAAGTTGAGATTCTTTCAACAATGAACAAATATCCACTGAACCCCATTTTTGGTTTCAAAGCTCTTGTCTGGGCTCCAAGATACAAGGGATACAAGAAAAAAAATGACAGAAACAGTTACTGCTATGATCGATTTTTCTAGAACACCAATACCTAAATGTTACCTTTCAATTTCAACGTACTATATGAGCACCTAGTCTAACTTGGATTATGGAAGAGAGTAAAGTTGGAGGGATACCTGGTAAAAGAAAGGAATGATGTAAGTTAGCCTCTTAAATTACTCTTGCATCTTTACTGTTTGAACCTTGTTCAAATAATACTAAAAGCCTATATTCTTTCTTCTGTTGCATTCTACTTGTTACTCTAAAATATTTCTTTTTCTCTTCTGTGAATTAATAAAAACTTTTTTATATTAGTTGGATGTTTCTCTAGTTATTAAATTGTGTATTTTTCTGTAAAGTGTGAAGCCACAGTAATCACCAACTGCTGAGAAGAAGGAATAGTAGTAGAGACAACATTCACACCTCTGTAGCCAACCCTTCTCTCCCCCAGGAAGCCTCATCTATCAGGGAATAACATTTCCCAACTTAGTGTAAGGACACCTATGGTCCCTTCTACCCAACAACCCAATCCCTTTTACAAATGGAATAAAAGAAAAAACATAATCATGGAGAAAGGTCATAGAGTGTCAATAAATATGTAATAATTGAATTGAAACCTTCAATAAGAAATGAACAAATTTACAGGATCTCCTGTATTCTTTCTAAGCCTTAAATTGAGTCTACTGAAGGAATCACCCCGATCCAAATCTACCTCAGTCCTTGAAACATTACTTACAGTGGAAGCTTGTCCAGTCACCTAAATCTCCAGAGTTCAGATTAAGATGTTGTCCTGTCACTGGGTCACAAACTGGGGAATTCTTCACATGAAATATGAAACTGGCCCCCACACATGGAGGGCAAGAAGAGACCAAAGAAAGAGACAGACCACTCCTGTTGGTTGGTGGCAGTTTTTGTAGGCTAGGGAAATTACATACTTGCCTTGGACAGCCACAAAGCAAGTCTCTCTGCAGACACCTGCCAGAATCTTCACCTGCCAGAATCTTCACAGTTTATATAGAAGCCTTAACTTGGTTCAATCATGTGGGCTCAATAACATCTTACTCTCTCAAAGCTATGTCCTTAACATAATTCCAAGTGTGGGAAGGGTGAGCAGAATATACATTCCAAGGACAGGAAAAGAGGTGAGGAGTCTCCAAATGCCTGGGGGCAGCTCATGAGTCAACCAGTGGTCACATCCTCTAGATGACCTCTTCCAACACCTGCCAACCAAAACTAAGATCAAGATCAAAGATCTCAGGAATGATCATTGGGCTCCTGTGTTTCTTGAGTCACCCAAATTGTCAGTATACTTTTTTCCTTCAGATTTAGCTTTCTGCTCTGATCTCTACTCCACGGACTGACTACTTAGCTTGCCTTCCCCAGTCTTCCACATTGCAACCTCTACCTGGATCCTGCTCTGCCCCCACGTTCTTTGCCCATCCTGACACATCCATGCATGCAGACACAAACACAGACACATATGTTAGGACATGACATGATTAGAAGCTTTAAGAAGAGCTAGATCTTGCTCTTCATATTTTTCTACCCATTCTACTCTGCATGTACTGTTATGGCTCCTTATATGAAATAACCTATTGCTCAGAACCTCATTTCAGTTAAATGTCCCAGTCCCTTCACCTTGCTCTGTAAATCCTCATGTGGCTATGCACAACTCTAGGGAGCCATTTGATACATTTGTGCATATTTAATTTTTATTTGTCATTTGTATAATCTTATTTGACATGATTTACTAAGTGCTTTCTATATGCCAGGAATGTCTAAAGACTTTATTAATCATGTCTTCCTCTATTATATTCCTAGCTGATAGGATGGGACATAACACGTGGGCCTAATTAGTATTTGTCAAATGATAACATGACATCAGCCCCATTTGCAGGAGTAAAACTGACTTAGAGACATTAGACAACTTGACCAAGAGGCAGAACTCTTCAGAGTCTTAGCTTCCCTTTAAAACTAGTCTTTGTAGCTGCAGTTGTTATCCCAGTTTTCTGTCAACTACTCTTGGGTTATTCTTTTGTTTTTCATGTTTAAAGTTACACCATGACAATATCTTTCCTTTTTCTCAGATTTTACAAGTAAAAGCTATCAGTCATGTAATCATTTAACTGCACAGAACCATGCATGTTCTTTGTGAACCAAGACATTATTTTAAAATATTATCTAATATATTTTCCTTCTCAATAATTTTACCTGCATTTTTATCATTAAGACTAAACTAATTTAGCCAACTAAAAACATACAATTCTTTTGTGATTCACTGCATAGAAATTATAGGCCAGTTAAAAAGAACAAGCTGAGGATCATTACCCTAGAGAGAAGTATAAAAAGAAACTAGAAAGTACCAAGACTCACACTTATAGCACTGAGTTCCAAAAGAAGTTTGAGAGACTGATTAAATGAAGCTAAAGAGATAAAATATAATAAATGATAAGCAGGAGTATAATTTTTAAATAAATGACCCTCAATTACTTTCCTTTACGTAATGATTTACCATTGATCATTTTTCATTTATTATTACATAGAATTACACTATCTGAGCTCTTTCAGGGTACGTGTGTGTACACGTATGCATGTGTGTGTATGTACACTTCATCTGGGGAATTGTGTATATATTTTAGAATTCTTTGATGAATTTATTTTTATCTTTTAATGAAATTTCATTTTTAATAAAAAATTATAATGCTAATTTGAATTTTCAATGAATTTTCAATTTCTATTTAAAACTGAATTTTAAAATTTATAACATCAAAATTTTTAATCTAAAATATCACATTGTTTATTAAATCCAAAATTAGACATACAAACTTTTCTTCTTCCATCATCCTCTGTATGATGAAGACTGAGAATTCAAATTTTATTTAATTTACAAAAAACAGGTCTCAGATTGCAACATTGAGACTATGAGGTTTATGCACTCAAGGTCTTGTAATCTGAGGAGATTCAAAGTAATAAAAGAACCCCTTTGAATTATTAAATAAAAATATTTATTTCAAAATTTCTAAATCATATACTACAGAAAACTATTTCTGAATAGCCCAGATTCCACTTAGCAAAATACAGTTACATATACTTACCTCCCTTTATTTTACAGGGGAGATAGGAAACATAAAAGAAAACAGTGTTGTGGCACAGGGGTGTCTCAGTTGGTTAAGCGTCTGCCTCAGGCTCAGGCCGTGATCTCAGGGTCCTGAGATCAAGCCCCCAGTAGGGCTCCCAGCTTTACAGGGAGCCTGCTTTTCCCTCTGTTTCTGCCTGACACTCCCCCTGCTTGTGTTCTCTCTCTTTCTTTCTCTGTCTCTCTCTCTCTCTCTCTCTCTCTCTCTTTCTGTTAAATAAATAAATAAATAAATAAACCTTAAAAAAAAAAACAGTGTCTAAACTAAAAGAGATAAGGCTATTAAGCTTCCTTAATTTGTCCTAGGGTAGTGTTCATTCAAAAATGACAACTACACTTCCATCTGCAAAATCACTGTAAGATAGTATGTATAAAAAAAGCAATAACCCAGAGATATTTTAAGAGCTTATTTATTAAAGACAGTTTGACTTGGACCACAATACTCTATGATGTAGGAAAGGATATTGGTACTTGTAAAAAATACCCGAGTCATAAAGGCCAAAACAAAGGATGGTCATATCAACTTCCAGGTTACACAAAAAATAAGTCAGTGAACAGAATTCTGTAGTTTAAGTATATGACTAATAATATCAAACTTTTTTATATGTTCTACAATTCTAAAAATATGTTTATAGTATGTTAGTATTATAATTAGAGAAGCTATCAGTCAATATGACAGTGTTTATCTCCTTGCAGAGATCTCACAACTAATAAATTTTAGATCCATCAATGGAATCCAGAGCCTCCTTCTATTAAACCATGCTCCCAGATTAAGCCTCTGAGTTAAGAAAGGATTTTTTAATCACTAAGGGAACCTCTCTTAACCCCATTGCCTCCAATATTCTTTCCCTTCATGGTACATATCATCACCTGTATTTTTTTTTTAATGTATAACTAGAAAATATACTCCATAAAAGTGGTACCATACCCACTCTCTTCTCTACTATCTTGAAGAAGCCCTAGTCTGAAGTAGACACCTCTTAGATTTGATTGATTAAATAACAAATGAAAAGTCATTTTTTTCTTTCCTTCCTCTTTCTTTTTTCTCTTTCTATTCTTCATTCTTTCTTTTTTTTTATAAAAGTCTAGCATATTTCTATTTATAATCTAGTTTCACATCTAGCAAAAGAAGTTATGAGAAAATATATGGTTTGGTGTAGTAGAGGAGATTCTGTTTATACTTGTAGGAACTGTGAAGGGTCTGAGATATTACCCTATTTACAAGCTAACAATTTAGCCTGCCACTGTTTCATAGATGTTGCAAAAGACACAAGACTCCTAGGTCAGAGGCAAAGGAATTTATTACACATGGCACAGCAGGCAGCATGAGCTTCAAGATCTCATCAGTTCCGCATATTGACCAAGACCCATAAGATGGTGCATAGAGGTCTAAATAATTCTGCACACACAGTGATGTGTGCCATAGCAGAGCAACCACAAGCTTAGGAAACTTATAAGAGGGGGTTGCTGGCAAAGTGGCAGACATTACCTTTAGTTTCTTCTTTAGAAAATAAATTCACTATTTTCCTTGGAAGGAGATTCTATCACTTGAGGCTGTTTGCTATACAAACATCCTTGGGAAGACAGTCCTGAACAAAGTTAACAATAGCATGCAAAAATCCAAGAGATGTGAGGATTGATATGTCCCAAAATAGCCAGAACCAGATAAAACATTGCAGATTTGTATGTTATTTAATTTTACTCAGGATTCTTTTCCTTTCAATTAGCATGTGTTGGTATCCATTTAAATTATAAAAGGTATACACCAATTTGATAAAGCTCTTATAATAATCTTAGACACTACAAGATAAACAATGTTTTAAAAATGCTTATGTATCCAAGGTGTCTGGGTGGCTCAATGGGTTGGGTGTCTGACTCTTGATTCAGTTCAGGTTGTGGTCTTGGGGTCGTGAGATTGAGCCCCACCACAGACTCTGTGCTCAGGATGAAGTTTGCTGAAATTCTTTCTCTTTCTCTTCCTCTGCCCCTGCCCCTGCTCACTCTCTCTCTCTCTGTGTCTCTCTCTCAAATAAATAAATAAATAAATATTTTTAAAAAATGCTTATGTCTCCCTACTTACATTCTTTCTGTTCTCCACTGTGTGGATCTATTCTTTATAGCTTTTTAAACCTAGTTAGTAGTCTCTTTAGCAATTTTCCAACAGACACTATCACTTTCTATGTTTTAGATTCAGATATCTATTAATAAATAACCTTAGTAAGACACACTTCCAAAGTCAGTGTTGGTAAAATACTTTGTAGATGAAATATTGTTGATTGTCATTGTGCCAAGCACTCAATGTGCCTCATCCCTGTTGTGATGATCTAACCAAACAAATGAAATAAGAGAGGAGCTTCAAATAAATTTCATCTGATCAGAGTGACTGAGAATGAGAATGGAGGTAGGGAATAAACTGACCACTAATGAGTGGAAAGAATTATTTAAGATATTAGTAATTATATATTCAATAGATTCAACAATAAAAAAATTCCCAGTATCATATTTCTCATTCAAACTACCAGTTACCATACAATGAAAAGAGCAGTATTTAAAAGTAAAAGAACTTAAACAATTTGTGATGCAGGTATTTGTGCACATAAATGGCATCAAAGAAAGGCATGGCATACACTTTGAAAATTTTGTCAACGTGTCCTTTAAGAGATTATCACTTTCCTACATTGAAGAATCCATTTAGTCAGGAGAGGAAGTAGTTTAATTGACTTAGTAAAAAGAATATGAACATATGATCATGAATGAATTAAACAAAAACTTTTAAAAAGTAAGCAATGATAGGCTCTTCTAAAGTAAATAAAGCTGAAATGAGGAAAAGTCTAAAGATTTTTAACGTAAAACCTACCTGAAACCCTGGTGATCAAATTAAACTGGCACAGTAAGCAGGGAAGAAGCAGAAGGTTTTAATATAAGATCTCGAGTAATCATAATATGAAGAAGGAAAAATATGCTTTAAAAGAGGGAAATATACTAATAAGTGGAAGTAATTCTACTTTGTAGATTAATAAGGAAAAAAGAAAGTTTACAAACCAAAACTTAGTCACATGATACAATAACTGCATAACATCAGGCAATGAAGGATTAAATGTGAATTTATGAAACCAGGAAATCTAATAATAATAGGTTAATTACCAATGTGCCTTTTAGTCAGAAAGTTTCAAATGGAGTCAATTTGAGTACAAACAAGAATCAGTTAGGGTAGCACCATGAGCTGTTTCTGTAGTTGTTTTGTCTTATTTCCCCTTGGTAAATGACACGAATGTAGCCACCCACTAGTAAAACAGAATTGCTGTTCACTATGTAACTGCAGCAATTGCTACAACCAATTCCTTAGTGAATAAGTGACTCCTTTTCAAGGATAAATTTACATTAAAACGTTCCCATTGCCAAGGAAATGATTGTCACTATGCTTTCAGAATGTGAAACTTATAAAAGTAATTATTAATTCCCCTATTCACATCACAGCCAAGGGTGAATATAAGCATAGAACTCTGCCAGGGAGAAGACTCCAGAAACATAAAAGTTTCTCTAAACTGTAAAACAGAAAAGTTAGGTAATCTCTAACTTTACTTCCTACTAAAAAATAAATCTAGAATGTGACAATTCATAGTTAGACCAGTAGTTATAACTAATAGCAAGATATGAACAAGATATAGTAATAATTGGCAGAAAGAAAATGCAGGTATTCTAAGAAAATCTGTTATCTCTTTCATAACCTCAGTGAAGGCAAGGACTATCCCCATTCTTTCCATTCCCATACAAGAAATAACTATAACCATTTCATAGAATTTTAGTTTTTCTTCATTTGTTCACTTTGGTTTTGGCCAACAGTGAGATGCACATATGTAAAATATAAAGTTCAATTGGTTTTGACCAACATGTTCAACCATGCAATGCACACCTCCAATAAGAAATGAAAAATTTCTAGAGGGTTACTTAATTTACCTTTCCAATCAATACTTTCACTTTATGCTTACTTTTCTGAATTGTCATTATATAGTTTTGTGACTTTTAGACTTGATATTTGTAAAAGCATCTGATAATACCTTTTTATATATTGCTTCTTCAGCTCAGCATAATGTCTCAGCAACTGAACTATGATTTTGCATGCATCATATGCATTCCTCTTTATTCTTCACTAGTATTCCATTAGATAGGTGTTTCAATACTTATCAACCTCTAGTTGTTAGGCTTACTAGACATATATTGGTATATACAAGAGGAGATAAAATGTAACCATACATATTGCTGTTAAAATAAAAAATAGGGAAAAGGGAAAAAGAAAAAAATGCAACAAATAGGAAACAGAAATAAAAATGCTGGATATTATTAATCCAACTACATGGATAATTACTTTAAATGTAAATAGTCTAAATATTCTAATTAAAAAGAGACTATCAGAGTAGATAACACATAAAGACCCATGCTGTCTAAAAGAAACCCATTTTAAGTATGTTAAAAGGAAACAGATGAAGAAATATACACCATATTAATATCAATCAAAAGAAAGATGGAACAAAAAAAAGAAAGATGGAACAGCTATATTAATTTAAGACAAAGGACACTTCAGAAGAAGGAAAATTATCAGGGATGAAGAGTAGAACCATAAAATGATAAAGGAGTCAATTCTCACAGAATACCTAACAATTTCAAATGTGCATGCACCTAACAACAGAGCATCAAAACCTATGAGACAAAAACTGACAGAACTGAGTGGGAAAAATAAACAAAACCGTGATTTTAGTTGAAGACTTCAATACCTATCTGCCAGTAATTGATAGAATAAAAATGTAAAAAATCAACAAAGAAGGTTAGTATGATCAACACTAACAAAGATAATCTGATATCAATATTTATAGAATCCTCCATCCAACAACAGAGTACAAGAACACATTCAAGATTGAAAGAACATTCACCACGATAGACCAAATTCCAAGCCATAAAACACATCTGAAGAAACTGAAAAGAGAAATCATACAAAGCATGTTCATAGATCAGTAGCAGAAATACAGTGTTGAGCTGCAAACAGTAATTTTCCCCCAAGTATACACTATGTAAATGGGGGAAAAAAGAGTAACTTTATAGTGGAGACATCTGACAAACACTATCTTAGCCCAATGATCAAAGTTTAGATCAGCAATGATGTCATGTTCATAGTTTTTACCTTTGATATTATATAATGAGAATGGAACTTTACCTTGGTATCCTCCCTCCCAAAAAAGCCATAGCCCTAGTCTAATTACAAGAAAAACAACAAATAACCAATGATTGACATTCTACAAAGTACCTAACGATTACTCTTCAAATCTCTCAAGTCATCAAACACAATGAAAGTCCAGAAAATGGTCGCAGTCCAAAGGAGCCTAGGGAAATACGGCAGCTAAGGATAATGTTTTTTCCTGAATAGGATCCTGGAGCAGAATAAAGACATTAGGAAAAGCTGAGGAAATCTAGAAAGGACTTATTTAATTTTAAGGTATTAACATTGGTTCATTTATTGTAACAAATTTATTGTGTGAATTGAAGATATTAATAATGGGGGAAACTGGGTATGAGAAATATGGAAACTCTTTGCCCTATTTTGCATTTTTTCTCCTGTAAATCTAAAACTCCCAGAATTAAGTTTATTTAAAATATGTTGAATATGTCACAGAATGTCCAAAAACTTTTGAGTCAAAGTAGTGAACATATCCGTTACCTTTCGAATTTTCATCGTGTTCCTATACTGCCCCCTCTCCATTTTCAGGCAATTACTAATATGCTTTCTGTTACTATGGAATAATTTGAATTTTCCTATTGTATATAAATTAAATGCTATGGGGTGTGTTCCTTTTGGTTTCTTTCATTCAGCATAATTACTTTGGGATCCAGCCATTTAGTTATGTGAGTCAACGGTTCAGTTCATTCCTTAGTGTTTCTGAATTACATTGTTTATATGGATGTCCCACAGTTTTTCTATCCGTTAGAGTATCCACCTATTAATGGACATTTGGAGTTTGGGGCTACTACATATAAAGCTGTTAGATACACCACTGTACATGTTTCTATGTGTGTATATGTGCTTTATTTCCCTTTGATAAATATTTAGAAGTAGAATGACTGCATTAAATGGTAGATGCAATTTTATATTTTAAAGAAACTACCAAACAACAAATTTGTAATATTTTGCATTCTAACTAATAGCATATAAGATTTACATTGCTCCATATCTTCTCCAGCACTTAAATTGGTCAGTTCTTTTTATTTTAGCAACCTAATAAATGTGTAATGCTATCTCACCATTGTTTTAATTTGCATTTTTCAAATGACTAATGACATTCCACATCTTTTTTTTTTTTTTTTTAAAGATTTTATTTATTCATTTGACACAGAGAGAGAGATTACAAGTAGGCGGAGAGGCAGGCAGAGAGAGAGGAGGAGGCAGGCTCCCTGCGGAGCAGAGAGCCCGATGCGGGCCTCGATCCCAGGACCCTGGGATCATGACCTGAGCCGAAGGCAGCGGCTTTAACCCACTGAGCCACCCAGGCGCCCCATTCCACATCTTTTTATGTGTTACTTGCTCCCTATGTATTTTCCTGAGCCAGGTGTCTGTTCAAATCCTTAGCCTACTTTTTTTAATTGGGCTATATTTTCTTGTTATTCATTTAGTGTGGTATGACTAACATATAATAATATGTTTCAAGTGTACAACATGATTCGGTATTTGTATACACTGTGAAATGATCACCACGATAAGTCTAGTGATTATCCACTACCAGATATAGTTACAAAAAAACTGCTTTCTTATGAAAACTTTTAGGATTCACTTAGAAACTTCTAAATACACATTAGAGTATTATTGAGTTTATAGTATTATTATTATAGGTACCATACTGTACATTACATCCCCAAGACTTACTTATTTTATGACTAGAAAATTGTACATTTTGATCACCTTCACCTATTTTGTCCACCTACCACTCTCTGCCTCTGGCAACTACCAGTCTGTACTCTGTATCCAAGACCTTTTTTTTTCTCCCCTCATCAGCATAGCAGTGGAAATTATAAAAGCTAATGGTTTCTTGTCTTAAATCTCCATTGTTATGTCATGGTGCTATTGGAGAATAGAAGACTTTCCCATTAAATCCATCTCATAAGAAACAACAAATGTGATCAGAATTGTCAGAAACAATTTTTATTCAAAAAAGGTCATAAGCATATTAAGTAGATCTTACCACTTTGAAATAGGTTCTGGATCGAGTGACAAATGCTTGGAATCTACCCTCTGAAATTTCAGGTTTGCCATTTTGTTTGAATACACAGAGAATAAAAAAAAGAATTTTCTTGACAAGCACAAAACTGAAATAACATAATCAGAGGGTTAAAACCACCAGAGTAATATCTAAATACAGTTTGTACTTTTTTTTTACATAGAAAATAAGGTTAGCCTCTTCTAACATTTGTTGGTGTCCTGAAATTTTTATTCTATTTTTTGTTTCAAAATAATAAAAAAGGATGCCTGGGTGGCTCATTCAGTGAAGCATCTGTCTTCGGCTCAGGTTATGATCCCAGGGTCCTGGGATGAAGCCCCACAGCGAGCAGGGAGCCTGCTTCTCCCTCTCCCTCTGCCTGCCGATCCCCCTGCTTATGTTCACTCTCTCTCTCTTTCTCTCTCTGTCAATTTAATAAATAAAATCTTTAAAAAATAAAATTGTAAAAATATTAGGCTTTGCTAGTGAAAAATATGTCTTCTGACTATTGGCAGTAACCCATTATTAATATACTTAACCAGAAATAAAATAATTCTAAGCTCTTCCAGATATTATATGAAATTACAGATAAATGGGCAAAGAAATAATCAAGAAGATTTTACTATTATGAATGAATATGATATTAGAGGCTACATGTATCCTCCAAAATAAAAACTTCCTTAATGATTCAGCCAAGTTCTTCTTACAGACATAGGGCTTCCAATGTTAAATTGGTTGACTAATCTTCAATGCGACGACTATGATAAAATAAAAATCAATTCTGTTACATTGATATGGAAACCTATGATTGTATTTTTTATATTTGAACTTCAAAGATATCATTTATTTATTCTCAGCACAAAGCCATTGTGGAAAATTCAGTTTAATTTTTTTTAAACAACTAAAGATCAAACTAGCTCAAATGACTTTTATCAAAAAATATCATTGTACACCATTGCATATATTCATCTTCTCTAAGTAATATATATACATCATGTTCTTGTACTTGAGTGTAATTAACCTAGCAAATAACTTTCTTTGTAATTAAATTTTTGTTGTTTTTTTATTAAAATGTTGATAGTTGTAGTAAATTGTACCCTCACTTTTAACTTCTCCCTTTCATTTTCTGGCAGTAGGCAAGGTGTCTTGCTGTCTCTGTAATATTAATGGTTGAACATTTCTTGCAAAGAATAGAATATAGTGTGCTATAGGAATTGCATACAAAATCTTCAGTGAATGGAAAAAAAGACTCAGGACCTTGGATGTCAGTTTCAGGAGAGACAAATTTATAGGTATAACAATCTGTCTTTTAAAACTGACATCTGAGGTCGTAGAGGCCTTTCCCCTATCACTAAGGATTTTTCATGCATTTCCTACAATATGAAAAAACCGTGAGTGTAACATTTAGACATTTTTGCTGCACGTAAAAGGGATCTACCAGTTCTGTTCTAGGTCTATACACAAAATCAATTTTAATATTAGATAAAAATGTTACCTTTAATTAAAAAACAGACTTTTATACCTCTGCAATAAAGAAATCTTAAAGGCTTGCTCAGCAATTTCATATTTCCCCAGGAACTAATAATAAAGCAGCCATCTGCCCTTGCAGCTCAGCAGGCACCAAGTGAGGTATGTTCTCTTTGGGGCTCGCTTGAAGAAGTGGTACAGTTTTCACTCAGAGAACTGCAGTACAAATACAAATGACTTGCCCCAGTGGCGTGAAGGACTAAGTGAGCTCTTCAAAGTGACATTTGCCATGAAGTATCTGGGGTACTGACAAAAAATAATAACTGTGGTTCAAGGCTAAAATACTGGATGATAGTACTAGGGGAATTATGCTAAAACTGTTGGAAAGGATATTAAAGTACTGATAAATCAATAGGGTCACGTAGGCACAAGGGCTGATGCCACATACAAAGCATTAATTTCTTTTCGAAGATTCATTTCTGTTTATGACCAAAATGACATTACTTTGTCAGATTCAGGCAAAAGAGTATAACAATTTGGATTCTACCAATCCATGAGTATGGTATATATCACTTAATTTATTTAGTCTTACTTTTGTTTCTTTTAGCAGTGTTTTGTAATTTCCAGTCTACAGGTCTACAGGTCTTGTATTTAGTTATATTCATCACCAAATATTTCATGTTTTGGATACTGTTGTGTATGGTACTTTTATAATTTTAATTCCATGTTTTATTGCTAGTAACATCTCTTAACAGTCATGTTGTTTATCCATATATACATACTCTTCATAACTCAGTGACCTGTACACTTAAAAATAGCCTATTTTATTGTATGTAAATTATGGCTATAAAGTTAGCTCGAGAATAGTTCTGATAAGGTGGTACTTCTTTATAGAATTTTTCAGACAACTGAGATAATTCCTATAACATACTTACTACATTTCCAAACAAAAAATATGTACTCACTATTATTATTTTTGAATTCTGTGTTGATACTTATTTTCTTTACCATAAGTTAAATGTTCATTGTAATAGTCATACTTGGAAATTCATAGAGAATATTATCTGCATATATAAATATGATATATTACTGGATGTTTTAACAATATTTTAACTTTATTGACATAGATCCTGCAAAGATAGGAAATGTCATTCCTTGGTTTAAATCCTGTAATCTGAGCCCTTTGAAATTTCTTGGTTTTGTACTTTTAATATTCCTGTTCACACCTTGGTCTCACTTGCCCAGAATTTAACACTGTTTCACTTCTGACTTGATAACAGTTACGCCCAGAAAATTTTCATTTGTGTGATTTATTCACATTCTTCCTTAAAGTTATTTGCTGACACAAAATACCTCCTAGCCTAATCTTAGAAGAGGATGACTGTGTAGTACTAGATACCAAGTTTTGTTGTGTTCTTGTGCTTCACCATTTATTATTACATCAACTGTCTCTTCTTCTACCTACCACATTCTTGGCAGATGTTCAAATCCCTCTGGGATGGACTTACAAGCAACATTAATATGGTAATAAAATAGGAATAGTAATAATTAGATATATAATATACTGCATGGCAGACAATTCTAAGTGTTTTCTGTAGGTAGACCATTTAATCCACAAAACATGTATGAATTGGATACTAATTGTACTCCTATTTGCAGAATTTGTAGGACAGTGATTAAGTGGCTTCCTAATTTCTCATAATCTTTAAGTGGCTTCAAACCAAAAGAGTCTAAGTCCAGTAGCCAGAATTTCAAACATTATATTATTTTACCTACCATTCAAAGTTCTCTTTTTAAATAAGATGAGTAACTTTAGTTATAGTGAATTATGGGACTTAAATGATCCATGGTTAAATCAGTGCATTTTATATCCTCAAGCTAAAACATAATGATGGGCATTGATCTTATATTTTTAATATTTAAGTTCAATGTGAGTATGTATTCAAAACTCACTTTCAAACTTATACAATGTAGCTTCATAACCTACCTTTAAAATGTGAGCCCTCCCTGGGCAATTAACTTGGTTGCCAAATAAGAGTGCATGGCATTATGTTTGCATAAAACAGGATATGTCCCTGTGCTTCAGTTAACTTAAATCTTATAGATATGCATTAGCTGTGTGGTCTTAGACGCCTTCAAGAAGTTTTGGCCACATAAATTTTGAAGGTATATCTGAGTGAGTTGCCTAAATATAGTGAATATACAATGAATAATATTTTACAATTTGAAAAAAATGAAGACAGCATTTTTGCCTGTATTATTCCTGCTGCTTCTAATAATGGCTATGATATTGCATTTAATTAGCCTTGAACTCAGTCAACCTCAGTTAATATATACATATCTATAAGCCTTCTTAGCTTATAATACTGAAACATGACTACCAGAAAAGGCACAAAGATCAGAGTTGCTCAGATCAATCTTCATTTTGGATGAATACTTTGATCCAAGTAAAATCCTGTTAAGAAGCTCATGTGTAATTTCTACTTATGGTGATGAGATGAAATCTAGTTTGATTCAATATATTACATTTGAATTCCTTGAAAAGATACAGGTTTTTGACTAGTGGCCTATTTGTGCTCAGTTTTATGACCTCTTTATTAACAAAATGAGTTTTTTATACAGCTTTTTAAAAGTCAGTGGTGGTACAGATCTGTCTCGATCATCACATCCTAGGCTATGCAATATGTGTCTTCTATAGTACAATGCTGCTCCGTTTTAGGTGTTTCTGAAAATAAGGCCACTGGGAACAGCTTCCAGCAAAGAAATCGTGGTGTAATAAACACCTAGTTTACATTCATTCCTCTTCTTAATTTTGTTGCTGAGGACTACTAAAAACTGTCAAAGAAAGATTTTTTTTCTCTCAATATTTTTTAAAAAATTCAGTCCCTTGTGATCTAGTACATAATAGAAAACATTTGTAATGCTTGGAGTAAATTTACAAAAACAGTAAAACTGAGATAAATGGATTCTGTTATTTGGACTTGTAGCTTCTTGGAGTGAATCGCATTTGATAAGGATGATGAGGAGGAGGAGAAGAGGGAGGATATAACAATAGCAGCAGCAGCAATAATCCATTAAAAGTATGATTGAAAAATAAAAAGTAGTTAAGAAGTCCAGGTCAGAAAGGAGATCTGAAAATGTCAGTACTAGAAATCAAAATCGGTAAATATCACTTCGTTAAATATTTTCCAAGTAATGAAACAGGACAAAGCGAAAATGGGAAATAGTTTCTTTTCAAAAAATCTATGCAAGAATACAAAGGAGGTAAATATGATGCCACTGTGGTCCTACTTGAATTACTGTAAAATTTGCTCACCTCTTTCATTCCTGTAACTTGAAGGAAGCCCATGAGATCTTAGCAGCCATTTTGAGACTGCTCCTAACCCCCTTCTTCCATCTCAGTTCAAATATTAGGAACCATACAGTCTTAGCCTTTAATTGGGAACTTAATTGGGCCTTTGGTGCCCTAATTATGAATAAGGTAATTATAGTAATCATAGGCGAATTAGAGTAATAATTAGTAATTATAAAAAAGTCAACCTAAAGTACGTTTGATATATGCTTTCAAAATAGATGTTTAAAGTGATAGCACTCACCTCAAACATGACAATGTAGTCTACTCTATATCTTTCATTATACAAGGATTAGAATTTCAGGAAATCAAAATTATATATATATATATACATATATAAATAATATAAATTTAATTAGATACATAAATATATTTCTTGCAATGAGTTTCTTAGCCTATTCCCCATGCTTTAAAGAAAACATGTTTGCTATTTGTGGAAAGGAAAAAGTTTTTTTCCTAAATTATGTGAATAATTCCCATAAATTAGTAATGATTAGTACATTTGCCTACTCAGATGTATTAAAATTTATGCACAGGTCTGACAAAAACTTATTTTGGAGATAATAATTTCAATTTATTTTAAAATGTAAAGTCTACAGTCATAAACACTTTTAAGAATCCACCATACAATTTCTCTTAAGCCATAAAGGTTGTAACAATTGAGTAATTAAGAAGAAACAAGTCTGGACTAGGTGATTTACATGCATCTAATATCTCATTCAACCTTAGAACAAACCTACAGTGGTTGGGATGGGGTTGATATTATGCCCTTTTTAAAAAAAAAAGTTTTTATAGTGATGTATTGTATGGAGACTAACATAACACAATAATTTTTTTTTTAATTTGAGTACAGTTGACACACAATGTTACCTTAGTTTCAGGTGTACAAAATCAGAATTCAACATCACTATATGTTATGCTGCGCTCACCACAAGTGCAGCTACTACCCTCTGTTACCATACACTATTACATTATCATTGACCATATTCCCTATGCTGTGCCTTTATTCCCATAACTTAATCATTCCATAACTGGAAGTCTGTATTTCCACCGCCCTTCACCCATTGTGCCCATCACTCCAGCCCCTTTCCCTCTGGCAACCAGTTCGTTCTTTGCATTTATAGTTCTGATTCTGCATTTTCTTTCTTTATTCATTTGCTTTGTTTTTAAATTCCACAGATGAGTGAGATCATATGATATTTGTCTAACTTAGTGTAATTCACTTAGCATAATGCCCTCTAGGACCATTCATTTACCCATCCATGGACCTTTAGATTGTTTCCATATCTTGGCCACTGTAAATAATGCTGCAGTAAATACAGGCAGGGTGCATATATCTTTCTGAATTGGTGTTTTTGTTTTCTTTGGGATATTACTGGGTCATAGGGTATTTCTATTTTCAATTTTTTTGAGGAAACTCTATACTGTTTTCCACAGTAACTATACCAATTTACATCCCCACCAACAGTGCATGAAGGTTCCTCTTTCTCTACATCCTCACCAACACTTGTTATTTCTTGTCTTTTTGATTCTAGCCATTCTGACAAATGTAAGTGATATCTCATGGGGGTTTTAATTTGCATTTCCCTGAAAATTAGTAATACTGAACATCTTTTCATGTGTCTGTCGACCATCTGTATGTCTTCTTTGGAAAATGTGTATTTAGGTCCTCTGCTGAATTTTATTTTATTATTTTTTTTAAAGATTTTATTTATTTATTTGACACAGAGAGATCAGATCACAAGTAGGCTGAGAGGCAGGCAGAGAGAGAGAGGAGGAAGCAGGCTCCCTGCTGAGCAGAGAGCCCGATGCGGGCCTAGATCCCAGGACCCTGAGATCATGACCTGAGCCGAAGGCAGAGGCTTTAACCCACTGAGCCACCCAGGCGCCCCCTCTGCTGAATTTTAATCTGATTCTTGGTTTGTTGGTGTTGACTTGTATAGTTTTTTACATACTTTGGATATTAACCCCTTATCAGATTTATAATTTGCAAATATCTTCTCCCAATCAGTAGTTGCCTTTTTGTTTTGATAGTTTCCTCCACTCTGCAAAAGATTCTTATTTTGATGTAGTCCCAATAGTTTCTTTTTGCTTTTGTTTTCTTTGTCTTAGGATATTCTGTCCATATTTAAAACAGTTAAATACCTGGGTGCCTGGGTGGCTCAGTGGGTTAAAGCCTCTGCCTTGGGCTCAGGTCATGATCTCAGGGTCCTGGGATCGAGCCCCGCATCAGGCTCTCTGCTCAGCAGGGAGCCTGCTTCCTTCTCTCTCTGCCTGCCTCTCTGCCTACTTGTGATCTCTCTCTGTCAAATAAATAAATAAAATCTTTAAAAAAATAGTTAAATACCTAACCTAATATCACACAGCTAAAACAATAAATGACAGTGTTGGGATTTGAGCATAGATTCAATTCCAAAACCCACACTCTTCTCAAAATGTCAGACCATCATTTTTATAGGTGAATTACTAAAAATATAAGCAACTGTCTAGTAATTAGCTTGAATTTCTAGATATTTTAAAAATTAAAAAAACATTTTTTCTACCACTGTTTATGTTAAATGATAAAATGATGCACTTTATTGCATCATTAAAGTGATTTCTTCCAATATTTGAATTGCTTTCTTTAGCTATGTCTCACTTATTTTCTCACTTTGTAACTACCAACTGTCTGTTGCTCACTTTTAAAAAAAACTTCCCTCATAATCCCCTTCTCTTAATGATATATTCTTTTCTAATGAAATAGAATACAATTAGCTCATCCTAATTTTAACCAAATTTATGTGTGCTGATTAAACATAAGAGACACAAGCCAATTCATTTATTACAATTGTCTTGACTAGAACTTTGACAAAAGTAGTGATAAAATTAACTAACATAATGTGGTTTATTACTTAGACTACTTTCATTTTGTTACTGTCTTGACAGGACTGTTAGGGAAATAGTTATCAAACTCTCAGACAACTATCAAATCCCGCCTGGCTACTTGTAGTTGTGTTATATTGAGCTGTACTGTTCTTCTCAAAAATGAAGATATAAAATCTATGTTGGTTTTTTTTGTTTGTTTTTTGTGGTTTTTTTTAAGATTTTATTTATTTATTTGACAGAGAGAGAGAGAGAGATTACAGGCAGACAGAGAGGCAGGCAGAGAGAGAGGAAGAAGCAGGCTCCCTGCAGAGCAGAGAGCCCGATGTGGGCCTCGATCCTAGGACCCTGAGACCATGACCTGAGCTGAAGGCAGAGGCATTAACCCACTGAGCCACCCAGGCGCCCTAAAACCTATCTTTTGAGAGTTAAAATAAGATACAATATAAAAACCACCTGATTGTATGCCCAGGAACATAATTTGAATGGATGGTAATAAATTGTAGTCATAATTATGAAAAAGCCCTAAAGAAGTTTTAATGAAAACGCATCCTAGTGATTGTTTAGAGCCATGAAACTCACTCCCTGTAAAGTTAAACTAGATACTCCTCTGAATATTGCCAAGCTTAACAATACTGCTGATTTAATTGAGCCTTAGGAAACCTACTTTTTGAGACTTGTTTCAGCTCATATCTTAGAGGAAATTATACTTCATTTCATTTAAAATAGTAAAATGTGCCAACAAGAAAATATGTTTATGATTTCTTACAAGAATCACTATTAACATTATGACTGAAGACATCAAAGAGACCTAAAAATGTCAAAAATTTGTCAGTTTATCTCAAAGTTTTAAATGTAAAAGTTATAATTTTTATTTTCTGTTGACCTATCTTCAAAACTGCTGATAATTTCATCACGTTTGTCCACAGTACAGATAAGCACATCAAAGGCATTCTTACTTTAAAATTGTTTTTTGATACTTTCCATTTCTTTCTGAAATTATCTGATTTTGCATTTTGTCTACTTTTTCCAATAGAATCTCTAAAATACTAACCAGAAATACTTCAAATTTCTTGTCTGATCTTTCCAACTTTAGTATCATATCTGAGTCTAACTCTTTGGCCTTGTCTCTTCAGAGATTTTTTCTTATCCTGTGTACCTTTTAATTTTTGGCTGAATGCTAGAAATATTGTTTAGAATAGAGGACTAATGGGGCACCTTGGTGGCTCAGGGGGTTAGGTCTCTGCCTTCGGCTCAGGTCATGATCTCAGGGTCCTGGGATCGAGCCCCGTCGTTGGGCTCTCTGCTCAGCCAAGAGCTTGCTTCCCCCTCTCTCTCTGCCTGCTGTTCTGCCTACTTGTGATCTCTGTCAAATAAATAAAGAAAATCTTTAAAAAAAAATAGAATAGAGGACTAAGGTTAGGTTGGTTGGTTATTTATGTATTCATTTATTTATTTAAATGCTTACATAATTGTAGAATGGACACAAATAACATTAATTATTTGAAATTTGTTACACTCATTTTTATGGCTTAGCATACAAGTCAATTTTTATAAATGTCCTATGTGTACTTGAAAATATATGTTTTAGTGGACACATATCTAGATATAAAGTTTGTAAATGATATTCCTCAAACGTATTATATACAGCAGTCATTTTCTTGTTTTTGTTTTGAGTATCTATCAATGCCTTATGAATGTATTTTTAAGTGTCTTGTTATATGTTGGTATATTTATCAATTTCTCATATGAAAGAGCTATAAAATATGCTTTATATATTTGAGGGTGTTATTTTTACATATACACTTAGAGCTATTATAGCTCCCTCATACACTGAGCAGCTTTTCATATTACTCCATCACATTTTTTAACTTCAAAATGTTTTTCCCTTAAAATCTACCTGTCTGAAATTGTATAATTACATCAGTTTTATTTGCATGTATTTACAGGGTAATTCTAATTTGTATTTTATAATTTAAACATAAGTCAGTCTTAAATTTAGCAGAGTGACTTAGAAGCAGAAGATAAATATATTTTGTTTTGTTGAGACTCATTACAGATCATTTTTTCCCTCTTAATGTCTTCTCATTTTCTTCATATTACTTAGTTTTCAATGATTATGTGTTAGTTAGCTATTATTTATCCTGTTGGAATTTGGTAAAACTTGGTAAAATTCTTTGAATAACCCTATAAAATTATTATCTATTACATCTTCAAATATTATGGCTTCTCCATTCTCATTTTTATTTTTTATATAGCTTCGGTAAATTTTTGTTGGATCTTTTTTGATTATTATTATTATTAATATATAATGTACTATTATACATTATTATATTTATATATTATATTATATATTATATTTCAGGGGTACAGGTCTGTGATTCATCAGTTTTACACAAAACACAGAACTCACCACAACACACACCCTCCCCAATCTTACCATTCTATTTTCCACTTTGTGATCTCTTTTTCATATTAGCATTCATATTGACAACTTTTTTTTTTCCTCTCTCTCTGAGTTATATGTTGAATAAGTTCTTCAGATTTCCCTGCCCTCCCACCTCCACTTTTGTCACCAATTTTCTATTTATTTTGCCCAATCTGCTATGTATAATATAATCCATCCTTTGTATGCTTTTATTTTAACTGTGTAGTATTTAATTGCATGATTCAACTTCAACTTTAATCCACCAATCATATATTCAGTCAACTATTGTATTTTATTTTAAATTTTTCACATCTTTTCTAATTATTTGATCCTTAACATGTAGTTTTCTCATCCTTACTTGAAATTTAAAAAAAAAACTATTTTTAGCATTACATATATTAAAATATGAGTTTTATGTTCTAAAACATAATGCTTTTGTATGTCTCATCCTATGACCTTTTTTTTTCACTTATCTTTACCTTTGGTGCATTATATTCTATATGCTTATGGTTTTTTTAATTTCAAGTGATTTTCCCTTGGAACTGTAAAGAAGTATTATGACAGTGAGCTTAAGTTAAATTCTTTCAGAAATGATTTGTCTTTATATCTGTTGATTACTCAATATTAGTACTGACTTGGAAGACTGTAATGACATTCTCACCTTGATGAGATGGATTATTTTTAAAAATTTTCTTCGGTTTGTTGACTTTTTCTTTGTTTTTATATTTTTGCTGCAAAGTGGGGTAATCTGAAGTACAAAAACCCTATGAGATCCATTAGGTGTTACATATTCTCCAGAGGAACTTCTTCCCACCCTCTCCTAAGTACTAAAACATCAAGATAAGCAAGTTTCATTATTGTCTACCTTCAAGAGAATTTATTTCTTGTTCACATCTGCATTGATTCTATGGCCCAAACTGATCACAATGTTGAGCATGTGTGCACATGTGTTGTGGGAGCAGGAGGATCTTTCATTAAATTCTATCTTGGACAGAACTCAGGCTTTATCTTAGTTCATTGCACCACAGACAGCCGTTTTGTCAGAAGCTCAAGTTCTCCCAGGATTCATCCTTTAATGTCCTTTTTTGGATTCTGTCTGATCTTTACTTTTGTGATTTCTCAGCAATTAATATAAAGAACTTAATTTTTCCAAATGGCAGTTATTCTGAGATATCTAGTTTTATATACTATTAGCAACAGAAGTCACAAATGGGTTTTTAAAATTATAAAACAAGCATTTAAAAATGCAAATTTTTACACTAGAGTTACTCTTAAAAGAACAGGATTACTTTAATAGCACAGAGTAACTTCAAAGTGCAAATCAGTTCAGGAAATAATTTGTAAGAGTAAAATATCCAACTATAACTTCCTTATTTACACCCTATTTAAAAAAAAAATACAAAACAGATCACCTAGTGAAAAAAACTTGAAAATACGAGCTTTCTACTTTTAAAAGCTTTAATTGCTGAGGGTAATGACTCTGAAAAGAAATTATATTTTTATTGCCTGGGACGTTTCTTCCGTAGCAGAATCTGTTCATCATAGCAGTGCAAGTCTTGGGGGATTGTGTTAATGGACCATGTTGCCACCAATAAACACCTTGAATTGGTAGTTATTTCAGAGAAAAAGTAAGTCACTCTTTTATAAACTGGGTCTTTTAAATGCACTGTGAAATAAAGGGCACATAAGCTTAAGAGTAATTATTCCCAATATGCATACTTTTATGACTCAAGATACTGAGATAACAAGGAAAATAAATGTAAAATAAGCATGTATGGAAAGCTCATCAAGGATGAGATTCTCAAAGAGTGTATTACAAGAAATGTGAATAAATAATACATTTATAACAGTTTTAAAAATCAACCATGTCATGATATAAACAGAGAAATATTTTATTAATTGATATTTAAAATCAGTTAAGTGACTAAACTGCTTCTTATGACAGATTATATACTTGGGGGGGGAAGGGGCATTAGTCCTTTACACAGTGTGCAAGTTCTATTATTCAGGATACTTCAAGAAAATCAGAATTTTTATATTAAAAGTAAATCTCTACTATCTAAAGGAAAAATAACAAGTTACTAAGTCTTTATACTAAAATCAAGTCTCGTAGAAACCATTCTGGATAATTTTATCATTCCCTACTATGTCATCTCTTCAAAAGAACTTTTAATTATTTTTTAAGATTTTATTTATTTATTTGAGAGAGAGAGAGAGCAAGCACTAGTGAGGTGAGGGACAGAAGATGGAGAGGGAGAAGCAGACACTACCCCCCCAACCCCAGGAGCCTGATGTGGGGCTTGATCCTAGAACCCTGGGATCATCACCTGAGCCAAAGGCAGACACTTAATGGACTGAGCCACCCAGATTCCCCTCAAAAGGACGTTTTAAATAAAAGGAGACAAATATTGCCACAATGTTCAGTTATATGGGATGCTTTGGAACACCTAAAAATCAACAATTTTCTTATCCTTCCCTTATATTCTTTTGAATATACTGTAAATTGAAATCTGGGTGGGGAGATTTTTTACCAATTTTCATGTCATCCTTGTGCAGGCGTCACGCTAATCTTCCCTGTATTGTTCCAATTTTAGTATATGTACTGCAAAAGCGAGCACTGGATAGGGAGATTTTTCAATATAAAATTACTTAATATTGAGGGGAAGTGAGGAAGAATGTTTAGTTTATTTGAATAAAGTTCATTGGCAACCTAAGTATTTCAAAACTATCAATATATTTAAACCATCAAATATACCATTGAAACATCTTATTAGATAACTTACTTAATTTCTAGCAATTCTTGCCATTTTTTTTTAAGATTTTTATTTATTTATTTGACACAGAGAGAGAGAGAGATCAGATCACAAGTAGGCAGAGAGGCAGGCAGAGAAAGAGGAGGAAGCAGGCTCCCCGCCGAGCAGGGAGCCGGATGCGGGCCTCGATCCCAGGACCCTGAGATCATGACCTGAGCCGAAGGCAGAGGCTTTAACCCACTGAGCCACCCAGGCGCCCTCTTGCCATTTTTCAAGGGTTTTCTTTTATTGAGTACTTGACCTTGAAAAAAACATTCTATCTTGTGAGTTCCTGGACTACTTAACTTTTAGTTATGACGAAAACTTGTCAGTTTATTAGTTATCACAGGGATAGTAAAACTGGATGTTATATAAACAGTGAAGAGAGATCTTTAACTTAGATTTCCTTGGGGAATTAGGGGCAGTGAAAGATCACCAAGTTGCAATAAGCTTAGTCTTAAAGGAAGAATTAGAGAAACATCAGTGAAAATGTTGACAAAAGCATGCCAGAAAGAACAATTAGAAAATGTGCAAATTCATGAAGGCATTAGAAATGCATAATTTTTCAAAGATAATTTTTGGAGGAGTGGTACATCCTCCTGAATTAGGTGAGTTTTTCATGTGATAGCAAGAGTATGAGGTGAGAGAGCAAATCTGGGGCCAAATTATTGATAGGTTTAGGGAGCTTGAGTGTTTGTAAACACAGAAGTGACAAATCAAGTTTTATATTTTACAAACATCTTAGGGTCTTTAGGGTGGGGTGTAATGACAAGATCATATAGGAAGATGGTACAAAAATACAGGTGAAAAAACTGAATTAAAAGAGGTCACTATCAGTATAAAGAAGGAAAGGGCTGATTTGGAAGATATTAAAGAGATAAAAGATACTAATATCTAATCTATGTGTCTGGCAAATAAAACAAAACTTGTCTTGAACTACACTGCCAAAAACATGTCCTCTAGCCACATGTGTATATACACATTTAAATTTACATTGGTTAATATTAAGAAAATTTAAAAATTCAGTTCCTCAATAGCATTAGCCACATTTCAAGTGTTCAGTAGTCATATATGGTTAGCAGCTACCATTTTATTTATTTATTTATTTATTTATTTAAAGATTTTATTTATTTATTTGACACACAGAGAGAGATTACAAGTAGGCAGAGAGGCAGGCAGAGAGACAGGGAGAGGAGGAAGCAGGCTCCCTGCTGAGCAGAGAGCCCGATGTGGGCCTCAGTCCCAGGATGCTGAGATCATGACGTGAGCCGAAAGCAGAGGCTTTAACCCACTGAGCCACCCAGGCACCTGAGCAGCTACCATTTTAGAAAGCACTGATACTAGACATTGCCAGTGTAGAGTGAATCCCAGATACTTAACCTGGCCTACCCATGATTAAAAGTACTCAATCATTCTGAGTGGGAGATGGAATGTAATACTGCAATTGTACTTTCAGATAGGACCAGCATATTTTGCAGGCCAAGATGTAAAAACCAGGCTCCAGTGTTTTATTTCCAGTCAACTGGTTGTATGAGACAATAGGTGTGGACTGATGTAAAGGAGGCAATAAAGAAGAAATCAGTTTCAAAAAAAGACAGACATTTGCTTATGCAACTTACTTGTATATCTGGCCCTTGTACAACCCATTTTTTATGTATTATTTCTACTTGATGATAATTGCTGCACACGTCCAATAGACAGGTCAGACGTGGCAAACAGGCTACATGGTTAGCTCATGTCCCAGGCAAGACTAGCCTCCCTTTCAATGAAGGTGTTGGTCACCTGGATTTAGTCTAGAAATGGGATTTAAGGCCATGATTTATCATCTTACTGATTCAAGCCAGATTTTTGGCCACCAGATCCAGAAGGCTTTTTTCTCTCTCTTTTATATAAGTCATGCAGTATTCTAGTATGATCTCCATCTATTTGATTTCTTGGGAGGTCAAGATCAAGGAGGTGCTACCAGAAATCCCTGTGAGCCAAGTATGTCCATGCTGTTCATTGTAAATTGTTGAAAGATATTCTGTGAATATTTTCATGCTTTTACAGAATCCAGGCTTTCCAAGTAAAGATGACGTTTGCATAATAAAGGCTTTGGAAGCTAGAGATAATGTATCACTCTGAAGAGATTTACAGGATTGTCTCCCTGGAGCCATTTCTTTACTTTCATGTTGAGATCTGACTTTATTCCTGGGTCAAGTAGCAAGAAGAATTAGAAACACCCCTTGGAAGTGCTTGCTCCCTAGGAGATTATCAGAGTTTTTAAGCAAAGGAAGGTTCATTTCCTCAGTCACAGGTGGTCAGACTATTTAAATGGCACAGGGAGGCCTAGAGTTATTACAGGTTCAAGTTTCTTCTAACTCCAACCTGTTCATGGGGTTAAGCTCCAATTTAAAAAGCAGGAAATGAGACGAGAGGTAGTAAATTGATAACTGCTATAAAAGTAGGATTAATTTTTTGGAAAAGGAAAAATTGCCAACAATCACCACAGATGTAAAGGTTTGAATGAGATTGTGTCAGGAAAGCAAGTTGGTTATTTGGCTCAGAAATAGCCAGTATCTTACTCTACCCCTCACTTCTGGTGAAACACAATTTATCAATACATTCTCCATCCTTGAACCCTATTGAGATACAAACACAATCTTTCTCAACAAAACATTATAGGCACAATAGTCACTTTAAAATAAAATTCCATTTGAGTTAATTTAATATAATAAAATATATTTTAATAGAGATCGATGGCATTTGCTTGCATTTAATGAAAGTTCTCATTAAAATTAACGCCCATAATAAGGTGTGAAGATGGATAGTACATCCAATACTATTTACTTTGTGTGGAAATTGAGGAACACAAAAAATTAAATGACCCCAAACCACTGAATAATTTAAGAATTAAATTTTCATTTGCTGTTTCATTGTTGACTAACACATATTACTTCTTATATGACAACAGCTATTTTCATGAATTATTTTCCTTTTTCTCATGCAGGGCAATGAACACTAATCATCACACTACTGTGTTATATATTATATGTAATCTTCATCTCAAAGTCCAAAGGAAAATAGATATATATTCCACTGTGTAAGGGAAAGTGATACATGTTTTCTAGGTAATGGGGCTTGCCAAAATTAGAAGAAAATGAGATAAATAATGAATCTTTTAAGTCAATTGAAAATAAAAAGTAAAAACTTTCTAATTCATCCTTTTATTCCATCTTTCATTTTCATAGTTTATTACATCAAATGTTCCACTCCTCAGCCATTATACTCACCAAAAATTATCCATATTCTTCTGTATTAACCTAAGAACCCCTGGCATATGCACTGCTTCAGGGCTTACCTAGTTGGATAAAAATTTCCTACAAATTTTGTATGTGGGCTGTTCTTTTGCCTTCCCATTCATTGCTATACTGGTAGATCGTCACCCGTTCTGTGCTGTGAGTACTACTTCCCTACTTTGAGGTTATAATGCAAATACTCTAGCTGTATCCACACATGTTCCTTTTGTGTCCGTCACTCTGTAAATATTCTACCAATACCAGAGTCTCACAACAAATCAAAATATGATTAAAATAAATATTTTTTATCATATTGTTGATGGACTACTTATAAACCAATTTGACTAGTAGTCACAGTTTCTTTTCATGATTGGTAAAAAGAAAAGAAAAAAAGAAAAAGAATGGTTTTCTTAGAATTAGAGCTTTTGCTGTTAGCTATGGTCACATGCTTATCCCAATGGCTATTTCCGTTAAGAGCTATATGTGGATAAATGAGGGAAAACTGTAATCTGTTGTGAGGATTTTTTAACACCTATACAAATACAGTTGTCTTTCTACCTATCTTCTGGGATTTATGGATACGGGAAACAAGAGCGAGACTGTATAAAGTTTCTTCACCTCAAGCTGATTTATTATCTGGGAACCAATAACATTCTTAATCCAAATTGAGTTAGAATGCAATTTTTCTTATTAATCTGACCATTGGATGGCAATTTTCTAATTTCAGTTAAACTTAAATATAAGAAAAAAAACAATGAGAATAACAATAATAGCATTAATTATAAACAGGTAATAAACTAAGCTCTATGCCAAGTGTTTTCCATAAATTATTTCACTGATACTCATTACCATGTTACTTATGAAGAAAGTGAGAATTAAATGTATTAAATAATTTGTTCAAGAAGACACCAAGAAGTTAAAGAAGCCAACAGTATATCAAGTTCACCACAGTGAGTCACCACATAAAAAAAAGCCCTAAGAGACCTCAAATCCTCTGCCTTTATAGAGGAAACCAATCAGATTACTTTCTCTGACTTGCTAAATTCAATTAAGTATCTCTACACTGGGACAAGAATTCGCAGAAAAAAACTGTTCTACTCCCCCACTATACTAATATGCTGTATCTTTTATGTACAAGTATATTGATGAACATCAGCCGATACAAGGTTCTTAGAGTGTGGATCACGGCTACCTCAGAACCTATTATTAAACAATCCTGTGTTCTTTATTCCCTGCTTTAGAAATAATAATAGTTATGTGTCAGGCGTTACACTAAGAGCTTTACATATATTTACATATTCAGTTCTAACAAACCACCAAAGGTAGTTTCACTATCCCCATTTGGAGATAAGTAAACTTATGTTCTGTGAAGTTATGTTCTGTGAAGTTAAGTTGTCCAAGATTTTAGAACTGGTATGTACCAACCCAGGATTTGAACCAAATTATGACTCTGAAAGTCTTTGATCTTAATAACCACTGGATAACATTTCCTTTTTAACTGCTTTGAAACAAATTATTATTATTCTGACAAACACATATTTATGTCAAAATTATGTACCATAGTCTCTACACACCAATAGTCACTTGCATAAATATAATTAATAACATAGATTACTGTAGAAATTTATTTCCTTTTAAAAGCAAAAGTTATACTATATTGACAATCCCTGAAGTTCCTAGATTATCATCAACTCTATAAATATTAAATCGCAACAACAGATCATTTAAAACATTCAGTATCATGCAGTTAAAAACCCAAACCGTAGAACTCATTTTAATGTTGCTATATGCAAACATGCTCTCTCTAGTTTGGTTTTGATCCACACATGTTGCTCCACAAACAGAAGGACAGATGTTGCAAGATAATTCACCTTTACAGGTAGATTTAATTTACACCATGTTGGAGTGAAAATGTTTGACGGAGCTCTTTAATTTTTCTGCTATATAGGAATATAATAATCACCAAAAACTCCTGTCTTTAAATGACAGATCTTTGCATAGTCTAATCTAGAATACCTGCAGGGGGTGGGAGTGATCTGACCTGTTTCATAATATTATACTGAAGTGTGATGCAATTTTTAAAAAAATAGACTTTACATGTGAGGTTCCCCGGTCAATAAAGACAAAGCTTGTTTCAGGTATAAAAACACTCAGTCTCTGTGTCAAGAGAAAGAACTCCACATTGCTTTGAAGCACCCCTGGCAGCTGATAATGGAGAGCTGTTGGCAATGATTATGGAGGCAGATGCTTACCTGTTCTCCTACAGTGTACAATCTTGGCTTGATGACAAGGTGAGGAGAAGGAGAAGCTGTCACAGAATGGGGGCAACTGGCAGCTGGAACCCTAGCGGGGAAGGGTAAACTGGTCACCCAGGGCTGCTTGCTTGACTGTAGCAGATCTCATCAATCATGCCAACATATGCAGCTGCCTGAAAATAAACAGGCTTCTCAGACAGGAGACAAAATGAGGTAAATTAAAAGACCAATAATTTAAACAAATCTGTTTCCAGTTTCACAGCAAAGATGGATGGATGAATTCTGCTGATAGACCCAGATTTCTGGTTAATTGATAAAAGTCACTGATACATACTAATGCAATTAAGTTTAAACATGCCATTCTGAAACACAATCCTTTTATAAATCCTTTACAAGTCCTTTTTATTAAAACATAGGCATGACACGTTTTTTTTAAATCTGTCGATTATTATCTTCTCCTAGATTTTTCTAAAACTATTACTAAAAGAAACATTGCATCTGTAGGAACCCTACTGAAGCATATGTCTTCTTGTTCCATCCAAAGCCCCGAATAAAACCAGTGGGCTTTATTGCATAATTATGCTCATAGTGTAAGATAATCCTCTTTATTCTCATTTTCCTTTAATTTATTAGTCTATTAGTTGATCTTGAAAAACATCTATTACTTCCTCATCATACTCTCTCCTTTACTTCCTTTCTACTGAGCAGATTAACATTATTTTTATTCTTTCCTATATATGTATATACATTATCTATTTTCTGAACATTCTTTTCGAATTCCTCATCGTCCTGCAGCAACCTTCTATTTCACATCAAGAAAACAAATTACTTGCAGTCCTTCCTTTTCTGGCTTCTAACAGACCTCTACTGGGAACTCTTGACTAATAACTGTAGATTCCCTAAGGTTAAATGATGATGAACTCCACCATTAGATACTTAGTAGTTTTTACTCCTTGTTATCACATTTCTTCCTTGAGTCTATCCTTTATCCAACTGATTTAGATTAAAAGGACCAAAGAGCTCGTGTCTTTTTTAGTGACGTGTTCTGCATTTATATGCTTTATGATTGCTACCCAGTGCCCTACAGAGAACACTGAGGGGTCTGATGAGACCATATCACAAGGTGGTGATTTTCTTTTTCAAATCTGACAGTGTTGCAGAAATTAGAGAAAGACAAAACTAGCCTGAGGTCAATGTAATTCTCTCTTCTCTCAGGCTCATCTCCTTACACAGGTGGTGCTACAGCTGCTGCTGTGTCTGCAGGGGAATAACAGTCGCTGGCAGCCCCGTACACAGCTGGCAGCAGGATGCAGGGACGTGAGAATCAGGTTCGACATTGCTAAATGGGAAGCATCCACCTTGCCTTCCAAATGTCTGCTTTTCTTTAATCCACACCACAAGATGCGCTGTTGTTGTTGTTGTTTCTGTCAGGGCTGAGAGTTCAAATTTCTCCTCGCCTAGTAGATTGCTTAGTGATGTGCCACGGCAGCTGTCTCCACCTCAAACACCTCTCAGAAACAAATTAGCTCAATATTTTTAATCATTATTTTAACCTAGCAGTCCTTTTTAAACTTTCTTCAGAATTTGGAATAGTGTGGGATATCCCATAACAATATACAACCCCCCCCCAAAGAAAATAAGTTGGGTTTTAGTACAGTGGTGTTTTGGAGTAGCATACAAACAAAATATGGAAAATACAGCATTTGGGGAGAGGAAAAAGAAACTATGAATTCAGTAACTAAACCACTGACAAAGACATTTTGCACATCAACAGGTAATATTCAGACATCTGGGAAGGCTAATTTTATTTATTGTTTGGACATCTTCCTAGTACATATACATCACAGATTCTTTACTGCTTATATTGGATTTCATCTTGCTGTCAGATGGTTACTGTAGCCATTTTAGAATCCCTGGGACTAATTTCCATAAGTGCATTGACAGCCATGACTTTTTTCAGCCCTTCAAATCAGTACCAGTGATAACCTGGGTTCCACAAATCTGTCCTTTATCACAATTTTCTTTGACTTCAAAGTATGTCCATAGTACATGTACACTCTAAGCTTCATTAGCTCTGATGGACATGCCATATGTTTACCAAAAAAAACCCCAAAAAACAGAAAAGCCCACAAGATCATGCAGTCCAAGCACAGGTTAAAACAATCACGAAGACCTGCTTTGCACATCACCTCATATCTCAACACACGTCAACATAAGCATTTTTGCCACATTTTATATGACACGTAATAGGAGCATCATGAGGGGCACCTGCCTGGCTCACTCAGTGGTCATGATCCCAGAGGCCCGGGATAGAGCCCCGCATTGTGCTCCTTGCTCAGTAGGAGCCCACTTCTCCCTCTCCCTCTGTTTGCCACTCCCCTGCATATTTTCCCTCTCTCTGTCAAAAATTAAAAAACATCATGAATTGAGTCTAAGCTACTGTGCATGAAGTCCCATTATAATTAATTAGTGTTGTTATAGCAACACCTTTTATGATATTGCTTGACACCCACAGGACGCAGTGGCATGGGGTAAACCGTCTAAAATATAATTTTGTCAATCTCATCCTCAACCCTCTCATGCTACTTTTTATCCCCTTTTTATTTTAATAATTTTTGCCCTTACCTTGGATTTTTTTTTTCCGAAATTGAGTAGTCAAACCTAAGCACAGGATCAGGTGTTAATATCATTTTGCTTGCATGAATATTAAGAAGGTAGTACTATTTTCCTGTCATGAAAAACAAACACAATATTTATTTTAGTAAAAATATTATTTTTTATTTAGCAAGACTGCCTACAGCGTGGAAACAGCATGCCACATTTGACTACTAGTAATCACTGCCCTGTATCTACAGTATACCATCAAGAAAAAAAAAATATTTTTTTTCTAGAACCAAATCTAGGGGTTAGCTATGCTTGTTAGAATATTTATAAAAAATAGTCTGACTTGGAAAGGAATTTACAGGCCATTTAGTACAGCCCCTCCAATTTATGGGTTCAGAGACAGGGAGACAGAAATATCCAGAGGTCTCATGAGTAGTTAACCAGAACTGGGACATGAACCAAGGTCTCCATGTTCCCTAATTGGTATACATTATACCAAATTACAAGCTGCCTCCTGTTACACAGTTGTAACTCACACAGCATCCTTACTGAAAATATAAAGTAAGTGTAAGGAAAGCTGTGTGCACAGACTAGCTTCAGTGCATGACAGTCTTGCTTCATTGGTGGTGTAAAAACCGTGCTAGTGAGTCAATGCACCAGATTTCTGTCTGTATACCAAGTCAGGATTAACTTCAGGTAAAACTGAGTGTGAGACAGAAAAGAACGCCTGAATGGGCAGGAAAATTTCAGGACTGGGAGAGTATGGCTGTAGGTGAAGAGTAGAAGTCTTGGGATATCAGGAGTACTGTGGAACATCAGCAAAAATAACAAGTGGGTGCTGGCAGAGCTCCAAGTCAAGGGAAAATGCAACACACTGTGATCGAGAACAGATCTGTGTCAACAGAACAACAGAATCCTGGGAACTGGGATTTAGAAAGGCAAGCAGCAAAAGGAAGACCACAACAAAGGTCCTTGTAATATTAGAACCAGGTAAAATGTCAGAGCTCTATACAGGGTTGACAGAACCAGCTACATAATTTGAAGGACTCAATACAAAATGAAAATATGAGCTCCTTGTTAAATCATTACTAAAAATTTCAAGATGGCAACAGCAGAGCTTTGAACAAAATGCAGGGCCCTTTTAACTGTAGGGAGGTTTGGAATGTGAAATATGCATTTTATACAACTTCTTGAAGCTAGAATTCTGAAAGTGACTTTGATTTTGCCAATTGGATGTACTTATAATTGATTTAAAAAGTAGGAGTAGGCCAAGGGTTTTGGCTGTGGCTACTAAGAAGCTATTTGATGTGAATTCTTTGAATCAAAGGTATGGGTCTCCATTCTCCAGGTTCCTTGATATTAAGAGGCAAATGTTACAGGGGTGAAACTTTTGCTTCAATCATAACCTAAGAGTTTGCCTCACAGTGTTAGCCCCCAACCCCAGCAGATTATTGTTGGATTATACTAGGAGTTATTCAAGGAGGTTCAGCCTAGAACCTGCTGCCTTAACCCTCCTAACATTTTATGAACATCTAATTCCCTGTATAGATCTCTTCCTACTTAAAACATCTAATATAGTTTTCAACTGAACTGTGTCTGATTCAGTGAAATTCCCTTGATTCTGTAGGAGGAGGGTAAGACTTTCCAACAGTAAGTTTGTAACAGAGATTCTGGTAAGCTTTTCTAATGTACCAGTGACATGACTTCAATTTACATCCAAAGAAATGTACTTGTGGCCAATGAAAGAGGGACAAAGAAATTTTAAAAAGAAGTACTGATCTATCCTTCATGATGTGTATTTGTTTCCTAGGGCTGCCATAACACACTACCACAAACTCTTACAAACTCTTAAAACAACAGAACTATATTCTCTCACAGTTCTAGAGGGCGAGTCTGCCCAAAGCCTCAATAGGGTTGGTTCCTTCTAGAGGCTCTGAGGGAGAATCTATTCCACTCCTCTCTCCTAGTGTCTGATGGATACTGTCAATCTTTGGCATTCCTTGATTTGAAGATGCATCACATTCCACTCGTTTCCTTCATTTTCACATGAACTTCTCCCCTGCATGACTGTGTCTTTTCTTTTTCTGTCTCACTCTTTTTTAAGGATTTTATTCATTTCCTTGAGAGAGAGAGAGCATAAGCAGAAGTGGGGGAGCAGAGGGAGAGGGACAAGCAGACACCCCACTGGGCAGGGAGGACAAGGCAGGGCTGGATCCCAGGACCCAGGGATCAGGACCTGAGCCTAAGGCAGATGCTTAATGGACTGATCCACCCAGGGACCACTCCTTTTCTGTCTCTTCTAAGGACACTCATTTTATTTGGGACATGATTTCTTCTTAAAATCCTTAGCTTAATTATACCTGTAAAGATTCTTAGGGCAAATAAGGTCACATTCTAAACTCCTGGATTGACATATAATTTGAGGGGACATCACTCAACTTGCAACACTAAGAAAATAATGAAATTAAGCTTATTAAATTTTGTTTGTTTTTTTCTTATGGTTTCCTTGTGGGAAATGCTCAAGACTTCATTAATTTTTAACTAGAATTAGAGATGATAACAATCCCCCTTCACATACACACTTGCACACACATCTGTCACATGTTTATGCAAACAGATAAGAGGAAAAGAGTTTGCTTCAAAAACTCTTAATGATTTTCAACTTTTAATTTTATTCTAAATGTGAAAATGTCATTTAAAAAATCTTGGGGTACCTGGGTGGCTCAGTTGATTAAGCATCTGCCTTCAGCTCAGGTCATGATCCCAGGATTCTGGGATTGAGTCCTGAATCAGGCTCTCTGTTCAGGGGGGAGCCTGCTTCTCCTCTTCCACTCCTGCTGCTTGTACTCTCTCTCTCTGTGTGTCAAATAAATAAACAAAATCTTTTTTTTTAAGATTTTATTTATTTATTTGACACAGAGAGAGAGAGCACACAAGCAGGGAGAGCAGCAGGCAGAGGGAGAAGCAGGCTCCCACTGAACAGGGAGCCCGATGTGGGACACAATCCCAGGGTCCTGGGATCATGACTTGACCCAAAGGCAGCCACTTAACTGACTGAGCCACCCAAGTGCCCCTAAATAAACAAAATCTTAAAAAAAAAATTTAAAAACCTTAATTACAGCAAAACATAGTAGTGATTTCAAGTTAAAAAAAATTTAAAAACCTTAATTACAGCAAAACATAGTAGTGATTTCAAGTTATAACAAAAAGATATTTAGATAATGCAAAATAAAGGGGTTTTGAAAATGTTTTAATATCTTCTTTGAGTTAGTACCTGGTCAATAGTGTAGTATTTTTTTTAAGATTTTATTTATTTATTTGACAGAGAGAGAGAGAGATCACAAGTAGGCAGAGAGGCAGGCAGAGAGAGAGGAGGAAGCAGGCTCCCCACTGAGCAGGGAGCCTGCTGCGGGCCGCGATCCCAGGACCCCGAGATCATGACCCGAACTGAAGGCAGAGGCTTTAAACCCACTGAGCCACCCAGGCACCCCAATAGTGTAGTATTAGGTGTAGTGGCCACGGTAAAATCCTAAACTGAATATTTAAATGGAACCCATGTATTTATTCAATATATACAATACCCATACTAGATATAGTAGAATAAACAGATGCTGAATAAGTATCCATGATATTGACATTCATGAAATCAGAGAAAATCATTCAATTTTCAAACTTTGTTTCAGTTCTCTGGTAAACAAACTTTAATTGTGACAAAATAGTAGTGCCTGGGTGGCTCAGTCAGTTAAGTGACCGACTTGGTTTCAGCTCAGGTCCCAATCTTAGGGGTAATGAATCGAGTCCCGTCTTGACCCCCATGCGTAGACCCACCTCCGGCTCCACACTCAGAGGGCGTCTACTTGGATATTCTCTCCCTCTACCCCTTCTCCTGCTCATGTGCACACTCTCCTTCTCTCTCTCTCAAATAAAGAAGTAAATCTTTAAAAAAAATTTAATTTTGACAAAATAGTATTGTTGATTATATCAATGTAAATCATTTGGAACCTCAACTTCTGTCTATTCTGATCATCTAATTTAAATAATATAAAATAATAAGTAGCTAATATACACTGGCAAAAGAGGAGGACAATCAATTCACCATTTAGTATTATTGCAAATTATATTAAAGAGCATATAGAAATATTTATAACACATGATTAATTTCATAGCCATTCCATATTAGAGTATAAAAATAAGCTTTCTTTGTACTTTAGGTGAAAATTATTTGAATTCCTGATATCGAGCTAACGGGGAAATATATTCATTAGGCTTTTGAAGATATTGTTAGTTTTCTTTGAAATTGCTAAGTTTCATTTCAAAGACCAAGAAGCTAAAGGCTTAATGATGTTAAAACTCAGGATTTAACTAGAGTGTCTATTGTTCAGCATTATAAAAGACATAAATAATCTTTCTATGATTTATCTACTTCGGAATTAGGCTACAGGGATGCCTGGCTGGCTCAGTCAGTAGAGCATGCAACTCTTAATCTTGGGTTGTAGTTCAAGCCCCACATTGTGTGTAGAGATTACTTAAAAATAAAATCTTAAAAAAAATAAGAATTAGACTACAAAACCCATATATTTTATGTTGATTTGACTATTTGATAAAGAGAAATAAAGGGCTGTATGAATCATTTTGTGGCAATATATCTATTTGATGATAAATTATTTAATTCTTTTATCTTTACTTTAAAAATGTCTTTGTGAGAAAAAAAAAATTTCTTTGTGGGACACCTGGGTGGCAGGTCATGATCTCAGGGCTCTAGGATTGAGCCCCATATCGGGCTCTCAGCAGAGTGTCTGCTGCTCCCTCTGCCTCTGTGCTCTCTCTCTCTGAAATATATAAATAAAATCTTCCAAAAAAATGTTTTTCTGTGCAATATTTTATTTATTTTTTATTGCATTCGTGTGAGATAGAGTGAGCCAAAACTCCTCAGTGGTGGTCAAAATTTGAGTTAACTTGAGCTTATTTTTAGTTACATAGAGAAAAGAAAGTATGATGATGAAGGGAAGACCCTAGGGATCATGGTAAGAGAATGTGTAATAAGTCTTACCTCTTGGTAGCCCTAAAACCTAGAGGAAACCAGCTGATCTTGCCATGCTTTTCTTGTCTTATTTGACAAAGCAAAATTATAATTAATCCCTTTAAAAATGTAAAAGCTTATTATTTGAAACTATTTAAATTGAAATGAGTAGGAAGTACTTTTGAAATATAAAAATACCACAACCAACTGTAGTTGATTATATTTATTACTATTCTAATGTTGACAAATACTGCTTTCAGGACTAAATAACCAGTAATCATATTTATTTTCCAAATCAAATACGTAAAAATAATCTAAACCTGAGGCAGAGAAGGAGTGAGGGATGAAGTGTATAAAAATCAGGGACAGGGCCTTACCTGAAGCCCATTTAGCAATCCCATTCACAAGCTTTCACTCAAGTATAGTTTTCTCTGCTGCCTCTAACATCAATCAGTCCCTCAGTGTTTTCAAAACACATGGGACATGTCCTTTTTGAAGCGTATTAACTTACGTGTGTTGCCAATCTAGCTGTCTCCTCTCCTAGACTGTGAATAAACTACAAGTAGGAATAGTACTTTATCTGTCCATCCATCTTTCATTCTTTCACCCCCTTCCTTTCCCTTTCTCTTCTGTCCCCTCCTATCTTTCACTGGGTATACTGAGTACCTAATATAATGCTTAGGTCTAGAACAGTCATTCTAAAACTTTAATGTGTATTAGAACTATCTGGAGGTGATTTTAACAAGAACAGAAGGCTGGGCCCATTCTCAGAGTTTCCCATTCAATAGGTCTAGAGTTGCATACCCCTGGTTTTACCAGTTCTAATGAGTTTCCAGATGATGTTTAATGCTGCCTTTATGAGAACTACATATTGAGAACACAGCTCTAGCATTTAGAAAATGGCCAATAAGGGCACCCGGGTGGCTAGGTTGGTTAAGCAACTGCCTTCGGCTCAGGTCATGATCCCGGAATCCTAGGATCAAATCCCATATCTGGCTCCCGGCTCCGCAGGGAGTCTGCTTCTCCCTCTGACCTTCTCCCCTCTCATGCTCTAGCTTGCTCTCTCTCTCTCTCTCTCTCTCTCTCTCTCTCTCAAATAAATAAATAAAATCTTAAAAAAAAAAGAAAATGGCCAATAAGAATTTGATAAATAAAAATTAGAATCCTATACAAGTGTGCCTGTCACTGCAATTTTTCCCATTGCTCATGAAGGTTTTGATCAGTTTGATGGTCAACTCTAATAACTGCTCTTAACTTTTTATTGTGATAAGACATTGAATTAAATACATGTCCTTTATGTGGATTTCACAGAACCTAGTAAAATAATATCATACCTAAGTTAGAGAAACAGATTTAGGTACAAGATTGATGGCAAATTTTAAAATTATCCTCAAAAGATTTGAATTTCTTAAAAAACAGAAACAAAAAATAATAAATTTAAACTTCCATTTTCCACACACTTGCTTTCACTAATGTGTTTCTAAATTGTTCCCCTATGAAACTTGAATATCGGGCTGGCAACACCTGCTGTTAAGTCTGTTGATTCTTGTTTACTAAGCAAAACTCTTGATCTCTGCCTTTTGAACAGCTCATTCAGTAAGCAGAGAAGGGAAATGTGAGTTTTATTAGAGCAGGGCTAATATATTCACTGCTAACAAAGCCAAGAAAATAAATCACATTTCAAATTCTTCATTCAGAAGCCAATTGCTAAATATTCATTTTCATGATTTTTAAATTTTGTACATTTACATATGAATGGTAAAACTGGCCATTGATAATTACGTGTAACCTGACCCAATGATTGAAGTCATGGTATTCAATGAGCATAGAATATCATACAAAATCCAAATTTCAAAGTCCCATCATGAATTTCATTACAATTACTAGTTTATTCTAAGGACTTTAGAAAAAAATAAACACATTTTTGGAATTTCAAAAGGATTTTTCATGAAAAATAATGATACACTCACCTTTTTTCACTCTGTTTTTATTTTAATTTGTTTTCTCTAAACTCAATTTTGCATTCAAAAGGAGTGATCCATTGGTTCTTACTCTCTGAGAATAGCTAATTTTTCTCATTAAAACTGGCTTATTATTTTATTATTTAAGACTGTGGTTCTCAAATTGTACTTCACCATAATCACCTGGAAGACTTGTTTAAACATAGTGCTGGGCCCCAATACCAGATTCTAATCCAACAGGTCTGGGTCATTGTGCCAGAAAATTTGCATTCTAATGATTCCCACATGATGTTGGTTAAGTATAAATGAGAGCACTTCTTATTTCTCATCTTTGTACAAATCTATTGTTAAAACAGAACGAAACACAACATAAAATATAATTTGTTCCTTTCCAAGTATTTGTAAGTTAATAACTGATGCCAAACCACAATTTTTCATTGAAATTACAAGTGCGAGTTTCAAATTTATTAGTCCTCTAAGTGTTCATCCCTGATGAAGGGGAAAACATATATCTACAAAAATAACCTTATATTCTAGTAATAGTATTGATAAATGCACATGTAGTTATACAAGAAAAGGTTACTTTTAGTTTGACGATATCAATCTACATTTAAAAACACTCACTTTTTAAATTATATTTTTAATCCATCTAATGCCAGGTTGGCCATAAAAAGGAAAATAAACTTTAAAAATAATTCTAATTAAAATACATTTTTCAAAATTACATAGCACATTTTATAACAAATATGTTATTTCTCAGTCTCATTTAAGTTTAAAGAGATGGAGAAGTTAAAAGTACTAGTACTTCAAGGTTCAAAGGAGTTGGTCCAATCAAATAAGCTAGTAGGAAGTCCATTCCTATAGAAACCACTATGTCAGAGCATGATAAATGTCAACAGCCATGCCACCACCACCTTAGAGTTCCACCAGTGGGGACAGATTATGGAATTCCTCACATAGAAGTATTTTAAATACGAACTAGAAGGTCGTAACCTTAGGGGTAGCTGAAACAAAGAGAATGTGAATCAAATCCTTAAAAATTAGCTAGAATGATTCAGAGAATCAGTCTTAGAGATACAGAAAGGCAAATAATCAAGAAAAGAACATCGTTACAGGGAGGCATTTATTAGTCCTTGAGAACCAAAGGGGAATTGGTTTTAAAGAAAATTTTTAGATTGAAATCAAAGTTTTAGAGTAGAAAATATACCTATTCGTGGGTCTCCCCTTTTTCTTTTAATCCCTAAAAGCAGTACTGGCATTACAAATTGGGCCTGAGTTAGATCTTCAAGATAAAAAGGCTGAATGAATCCAACTGTTGCAAGATGGGGACTTTAAGGTCTGAAAACTAACTGAAACCTATACAGCAGTATTTTAATATTTTTTAAAGTATTTACTCTTACTAATAGACAATTTCTAGAACTAATTTTTTATCTTGTTTTGTTTTTAATTTAATTTTATTTTTTCAGTGATCCAAGATTCATTGTTTATGCACCACACCCAGTGCTCCGTGCAATACGTGTGGTCCATATATACAATGGAATATTACACAGCCATCAGAAAGGATGAATACCCAACTTTTGTATCAACATGGACAGGACTGGAGGAGATGATGCTGAGTGAAATAAGTCAAGCAGAGAAAGTCAATTATCATATGGTTTCACTTACTTGTGGAGCATAAGGAATTACATGGAGGACATTAGGAGAAGGAAAGGAAAGGTGAATTGGGGTAAATCGAAAGGGGAGATGAACCATGAGAGACTGTGGACTCTAAGAAACAAACTGAGGGTTTTGGAGGGGAGGCGGGTAGAGGGATAGATGAGCCTAGAACTAATTTTTTGATTCAAGAAGCTTGAGATCAAGATTTTTCTAAGCAATGAAGGGAAGCTGTGAAAATAAATGTAAAATAAAAGATATGTGCTATTTCAGAGAAGTTAGCAGTTGACTTTCAGGCTTACAAAAAGATGAAAGGAACAAAAAGATAAAATTAAAAGAAATTAGTTTAGAGCACCTGGTGCAAATACTGGCAACCTACTTATTACTGTCAGGTTTTGAGATAACACTTCAGAGTGAAAAAATAGTTCTCATTATCTCACAAGACTACCAGAGAAATAATACCAAAATCTGAGTAAATAAAGTATTTTTCTATTTTTCTATTTAAACAATGACTGTTTAATAGTACAGATTTAAAGGTTTAAAGTAGCTATGTCATAAAACAATGCTGGCTATTAATATACACGTATAAGGATAAGTTATTTATAGTGAACTAGAAAACTCTCTAAATCAAGAGTTAGAAAACCTGCTTTTTACTAACTTACTTAAACCTACTTCAAACCACTTACAATTTCTGAATCTCAGTTTCCTCATCTTTACAATTATACACTGATACATTTAGGGCCATTTTTGAGTTCTTAAATTGTTCAGTCTTTTGAGTATATTAGTTACTAATAAATAATCAATTGACTCATGTGAATAGTACTTTCTATAAAGTAAAAAATGTTTGGAAATGCTGCTTTCAAACCTAACATGAGTAACACCAGAAGCGAAGCAGAGGAATTTCAGTTTAACTTCCCATCTGCAGAATGATCAATAATCTAAACCTCTGAGAGACCAGCTATAGAAAGACAGCATGAGAGCATGACAGAGTCTGCATGAGTCCTAATAAAAAGGAGTTTAAAGCAAAGGGGAGTTAGTAGCTGAGTGTGGGTAAACAGGGGTACTGACTAGCAGAGGAGGCGGTCTGAAAGAGAGGGAAACACAGATCAATCAAAAGTTAGCTTAATCAGGGAGCAACTACAGTAAAAGAGGTTCTGAGGGAGTTCAAAGACATTCAAGTAGTTTATGTCCTTGACATTTCTAAGATCCTAGATATGAGGCAACTTACTTAAAGGAAGCTACAGAGAAACTAACAGAAGTCAGAAACAAAAGCAGGGAGGTAGGAAAGGCACTCAAAAGAACCATTACTGTAGGAAAAGAACATGTAAAATGTTTATTTTTGTTTGTTTAATAAAACACCATTGGGGGGGAACAAGGTCATGACCGTTCTAGAGAAAAAACTGATGATGAAACTACTTTTAATATCAATAACTTGAGAAGAAATTGTTGGAGGAAAAAAAAAAAGCAAGGGTGTTTGCATCTGGAAGTGGACCATTCTTTGGGACAAGGCTGTGAAGAGCTCCTCCATATTACCATTTGTTAAACCTCTCAAGAGTGATTTCGTTCCTGGAGAACATATTGCTAATTAGTGCAAGATCAATGATTTCCTTCATCAGAACAGTCTGTATTCATGGTTTAGAATTCTTGGTGTGTAACCAAGTGCTTTGATGAAAGAATGTTTCCTAAGGTCCCATGCTTTAGAGAAGTTTTTGCTTGTGGAATGAGCATTTTGCCCCTGTTTGTGTAGGATAAGACCTTCCTACTTAAATATGAATATTAAAGAGTAATATTAAGTAGTTGTTTAGTATAAAAGAGATCTATAAAAGACTGAAGGGTCATTTACTCCTGTGAGAGGGTTTTAAATGATCAGTGGGCATACACATAGAGCTCCCTAGCCAAACGAGGGGAACAATGATTTATTCATACAAGGGAAACACCTTGTAATATACAGTACTTAAGATAGAGCTAAAGTGTTACAGCTGCATGAAAGAAGTATCCATTTTTTCAATTCAGCAGATGTTTATCGATGTCCTAAGATTAATAATAAATATCTGTTAAAATAACAGGTAGGTACTATAAGAGGGGGTAAAGGGATGAATAAATTATAGCTGATACTTCTAACACTGGCAGTTCTGCTAAGTATAAACTGCTGACATGACAACAGGGAGTAAAGTCCAAAAATATAAATGGAAATCAAGAGTTAAAATTCAGGATAGTTGAAACGACATATATGGCTCTCTTTTCTGTTTCTTTGTTTTAAATTAGATTTAGAGAATTTCTAATAAAAAAAGTGATAATAAATGAAAGAACAAATGTTTTAAAGAATTAGTCACCTCTTTCTTCAAGGGTCAAATGGTTTGTTGACAGTGGTTTGATAGGGTATTTGAGAGCAGCAAAATATAACTAGAACATAACTGGAATCTGAGTGTCAACGTTTTTAATATGTCTATGTGTGTGTATTTTAAATTTTATTTTATAGGCAATGGAGAGTTACAAAAATGTCTTTAGCAAACTTAACAACATCAAGAAGATTACTTATATAAAAAGGTTAAAGCAGTGATTCTCAAAATGTGGTTCCTCAGGGTGCCTGAGTGGCTCAGTCACGTAAGCATATGCTTTGGGCTCAGGTCATGCTCCCAGGGTTCTGGGATGGAGCCCTGCGTTGGGTTCTCTGCTCACTGGGGAGCTTGCTTCTCCCTTTCTTCCCCGCTCATGCTCTCTCCTGCTATCTCTCTCTCTCAAATAAATAAATTAATTAATTTTTTAAAAATGTGGTTCCTGGACCAGCAATATCAGCATCACCTAGAAACTTTTAAGAAATGCCTATTCTTGGGCATTGGTACAAACTTACTAAATAAGAACTCTTAAAGTGGAGCCCAGCACTCAATTTTGAAGGTACAGCCAACCTCTCACACAATTCTGATGCTCACTCAAGTTTGAAAGTCATGGGATTAATCAAAAGAGATGAGTTGAGGGGAATCTTAAATTACCTGAACTGTTTGCTTGGGAAAATCTTGATTTTATTAATTTGACATAGGCGATATGGTAGACAGATCAAGTTTGGGGAAGAAAATTTAAAACAGTTTTAGGTAATAGTGGGATATCCACATGGACATGGCCAGGAACAGGTTGGAATAGAGAATTTGGAAGTTAAGATAGGATCAAATTTTAAAATTTAGGATTCTACACAAATATTTAGAGGTGACTAGCTACGCATCAGTTTGTATGATTTTGCAACAGAATATTATTTTTAAAACCAGGAAAGCTAAGGAGAGACTGAGGAATATCTATATATCATGGCTTGGCAGAGGAGGTAAACCTAATAGAAGGAAGAAAAATTTCTATGTCATTTTTCAAGGTTAGAGGAGATGAAGAAATGCTGAGTAAAAAGATAAGACATTTGGGATATATGAGAAGAAAGCAAATTTTTTTTGACCAAGAAATTGTGAATGAGTTCAAAGTAAAATGAGTAGAAAAATTAAGCACATTTGTAGAGAAAACTACTGTATGTAGGGATTAGAGAACATGAGTTTGGAGTGAATTCAATTGTCACTCCTCAGTTTTTCTAGAAATACCAAGCAAACCTGGAGTAACTGTAAGAAAAATGATTAATAATTATTCCACAGGTTATCAATCCATGAGATTGAGATGGAAAGTAGGTAAAATCAAATGCTCAGGAAATCTAAGGTTTGACCCAAACCTAAAATTTCAGCCTTCTCTATACTTCTATATATATCTTGAGGTCCAATTCAACTACATATGAATCAAGGAACTTCAGTTTTATGTCATGTGAACTCTTGAAATTCTTCTTGATTCCCTTAAGATAATAGCTTCCATTGTGCTCACTGTATGTTCACACATTAACACCTTGGTGTAGCACATATTTATCTGGGATCTCTCCTTCAGACTTAATGATAACATGTCACTTCTTCAATGCAGGCCTAAAACATACTTTCTCAGGATTTGCTTTGTACTCTCTTCACATTCTCTCTGATATTTTCAATAGAAATGTGCATTACCTTTAGCCCCTCAGATATAAATCCCTGGGACTGGCAGACCTATCACAGGGAAGATTCCTTTATCGAGGATGCTTATGATAATACTGTTCATTGTTTATAGCCTAGGAATGGAGGAAAGTAAAGAGGAGAAATCATATGGAATTATGAGAGAGTTATGCAATTGTGACAGTTAGTGAAGTCAAATAATAATGAAATCAAACATCTTAAAATTTAAGTTTTATGCTTTAAAGAGAGAAAAGTTTTGGCCACAGTTGAGTATAGTAGGAGAGTAATAACTTTGAGAATAAAGATTAGTAAGGGCAGTTTAAGAACATTTATTAATCTTTAAGTTCCAAGAAGATGATGATAGGACAAATGTAGAGAATATAATTGTCAGTTGTATAGTACTTAGATGTACCAGAGCATATGAAGTAGAATCTTAAAGATAAATGGATAATGACAGTAAGGTAGGCGAGAGATTGGCATGTCCCACGTTAAGTATTTTGCAGGAGGAGCACTTATTAGGAAAGAGTGATGGAACAATGACTTGGTTATAAGTAGTGAAAAAAAAGTAACTCCTGTAAATTTCTGATACCCATGATCTTGAGGAGAAAATATTGTTAACAAAGAGGGAAGTGACAGGCATAGTTTCACCACCTTCCGTTCTATTTTCCCTAGTTGAGTAATTCCAATTTACTCTTCAAGTCTTAATTTATATTTTGCCTCTCTCCGGAAGGCTCCCCTGCTCACTGCCTCCCTCGGAGATATCCAATTAATTCAGGTGTGCTTCTCTGTTTACTCTTGACAACTGATGCTGTCTACATCAACTGTGTTCCCAGCATCTAGTATAGGCTTGGAGCACAGTATATAATGCATAAATATTTGTTAAATTAATGAAAGAATTTTTCACTGTAAGTCTCTTTATCAGATTTAAAAATGGTTTAATCATGCAAAATCTACGCAGACAGGATAAGTGTAAATAAAAGTTAGGTCAATCAATTTCCCTTGGTATTTTAAAAATTACTTTGCATTTTTTGCACATTATAATAAGATAGGAAGGAGCAATATGTACTGGCCTAAGGTTTCTAAACATGAGTTAATGATATGAAATACGACAAACATATTGCTTTTCCTAAAGCTGATTTCATTTTTTTTTAAATTTGTGATAAATGGTAAGATATATTCTCTTCAAAAACAAACAGATACAATTATTCCACACAACAAAGTAAATACAACAGGATAGGAAAATGACTACTCTTAGATAACTACTCCTATATTGAAGAAAAGGAAAATCAGAATTAAAACATTTGTGTATAGTTAAGACCTAAGTGGAGGCTCTGATAAGTAGGATTTCAAATAGATTAATTCATTGCACCTGGCAGTGATGAAAACATAAGATGTGTTCGAAGAAATCTCTCCACTATATATCAAAAGTCACAGAAACAACACTTCAAACACAGCTACTTAGTTAGCTGCTTTTCCAGAATAATAAAAGTATTTAAATTAAGAATATAAAATATATAAGTCACAGGAAAATCTGCAATGAAAATTGACTATAATCTTGACAAAGGCAGATAGAAACATTCTATAAGAACTGTTGGAGTTAATAGATTTTTGATTTTTTCTTCCTATGACTCAGAAATATAGTCAAAGCAGAATTCCTTAAGCTTTTAAAATAATTTTGCTTTGTTAATTTTGCTTTGTCATTTTAGATCAAATTTCCCTGATGTCCATTTTGCCATGGTTTCAAAGGTTTTCTTGTCAAAAGTGAAAATACGCATAATGTCAAATAAATAAACCACAAAAAATTAGAATGACTGATTCACAAAACTGTAGAATCTTGGATCTGAACATAATCTTAACAATCATCAAGTTTAGGCATATCATTTTAAAAGTCAAGAGGCTAGAGAACCAATAATGTGTGGAGCTTCGTTCACAACAGATATTCAGGTATTGAACTGGTGGTAAAATTGGGTACGAACTTGGTTCTCCTCATTTTTATGATAGTGTTTCTTCTGTTATAGTATGCTGACTATTGCTTATAAATAAAACACAGCAGATAAATATTATGTCTAAATTAACAAAGAGAAAATAAAATATAAGCAATTCTCATGAACACTAATATCCCAAATCGTTATATATTTTAAATAAAGTTTTAAAAGTATCTCTTTCAAAAAAGAAGTGTTGCATAGTATATAAAAGTTTTGAAGGTATATAGTCGAAATATATTCTGACCCATCAATTTATTTAATAATCTAGAAAAATGGACAAAAAGTCACCTAATATTATTTCTTCATTTGATATTCAATTTTGAAGTGCATTAATTCCATCAAAGTTCACATAACAGTAAATAAGAAATTGCTAAATTAAAAAACACAGTCAATAAATGGGAAAAATGTTTCAGCTCAGTGCATCACTAGTAATTTGGCAAATAGGGAAGAATTCACAAAGCATTCAATGAGAGATAAAAGCTAAAATAATAATAATAATGACAACAACAGCCCCTTCCACTTCTAGGATGATGATTAAGTAGATACACTTTTTACTACACCTTTTACTAAGTACAACTACAAACAACAGTGATTATACTAAAGCAAAACAACTCTTGGAAAGAATAAAGCAGACCATCAGGGCAGCTTGAGACGGAGAGCAATGGAGTTGTGGGCCTTGGGGGATTTCTTTCTGCTTACAGGAAAGACTAGGAGCTGAAGAAGCCAGCAACCAGAAATGACAATGAGTACACACACACACACACACACAAACACACACACACACACACACAAAGCAACAAAAGCCTGCTCTCTCCAGGTTAAAAAACAACAGGGAAAGGGACAGCCTAACAAGGCAGAAAACTAAAAAGGTAAAAATATTCTGAAAGCATCCAGTGAAAGTCATCACCTTACTTACAGGGGGTTAAACCATTAGAAATACAGTTGCTATTATTCATAAGAAACAATGGAGGTCAAAAGGAAGTGTGGCCCAAGAATTTTCAGGTGCCCAAAGAAAAGAACTGTCAACCCAGAATCCTACACCCAGTGAAAATATTCCTCCGGATGCTTCAAGAACAGAAGCATACCTTTAAAATCACTAGACAAAGTTTAATCTCAAAAAAGCATTACCTGGTTGCAGGGTTAATTTCCTCCCGTTGAACACATTCATTGCGCCGCCTCAACTCCGGCAACAAATCCAAGAACGTGAAGCTGCAGGCATGCGACAGAACCCCACGCGGGCGATTTGGGTGGGACCAGACGGCGCGTGCGCAGTGTGGAGCTCGGGGAGACTCGGCGGGTCGTCACGTCGCTGCCGTGCAAGGGGCGCCCGGGAAGCCCCCAGCCAGTCCCCTCGGTTTACGGCAGCCGAGGGGAGAACTGGGGAGCCGATGAGGAGATGGGCTTCCAGTAGAGGGCCTGGCCACCCCAAAGCCCTGCCGGCTGTGAGCAAGCTCCCGGGAACCTGGGGGAAGGGAAGGAACATGTGCGCCCCAGCTTCGGCGTCACTCAGCCTTCCTGGCCACTGGCTAGAAAGGACTTCCGTGCGATTCCCCGTATCTCGGGCCCCTTGGTGTCTCTCGGTCCACCAGCTCCCTCCTGCCACTCCAACTCTGCATTCCATGCCCAACCCGCCCCACACCGGTCTACATTAGGTGCCCTCATGATCGCTGGGAAAGCAGAAAAGCAGGTGCACCGCCCCCTCCTTGGCGCCCTGCCATTATATCCGCAAAAAGGAGGGTGGGGGGAGAAGTCGCTGAGTATTTATTTAATCTGTGTCCTCCCTTAGATTGTAAATTTCCTATTTGGTTTGCGTGTGTGCCCTATGTAAGATTGTGTATATATTCTGTGTCACCAAAACCTGGCATAGTGCCTGTCACGTATTAGGAGCTCAATGAACATTAGTTGAATAAGAACATATTTAGATATGTCTTTGTCTCAACAGAACTTACTCCAAGTTAAACCGCAGGCATAAGACACAGGCATCTTCATTGCCACTGGGACTGCCATGTTGAACTCTGCCATCTAACGGAACTGTTCAAGAGGGCTGATTGTTCCAAAGGATGCTGCAAAATGTTTATTACCTAGTATTTTATAAACCGGGAGTGACTTCTCTTTCTATCCATAATACTAGAGTTTCAAAATTATCTTTCCAGATAAATTGATGAATTTGATAACTAAACTGAGTAACAACAAGTGTGACAGGCATTCTGCTGGGAGCTAGAGTTACAATGGGGATTAGAGTCACAACTGAGAATTAAAATAACTCACTACCCTTGCCTTCATGGAGATGATGACCTTTTGATGAGAATAGAATAAATCAGAGTTTTCACAAAAAATAAAACATGGCTTCCGATGTCTTTGCATTATTGTATTCAATGCATTACCTCTTTTAGTATTATTCCCTAGAGTAGGAATAACCACATGTGAAATTAGATTTTCATTGTATTTTCATTGCACTGAGTTTTTGAAATTTGATTTTTATTTATATTTTCATAGTATAGAGTTTAGGATGACTTGCATCTCTTGTGCTCACCAACATTCATCCTCCCTTACTATATGACTAGCACTTGCTAAGTATGGTATCTTTGAAACTATAAGGAAACTTTGACAAGTACAGAAGACTTGGCAAAGCATTTACCCATCATCCCTAAAAATGTTTTTCAGATTAGTGATTTCTAAGTATATTACAAATGCTGAAAAATCTTAGTGAAACCTTTTTTTCTGAAATTATCAGTACCACGTTTTAAATGGTGAACCACTGACTCAAGTATACATTGATTAAAGGAGAAAATATCTTCAAAAACGTATATATCTTTAATGATTGTGTAGACTTTGACCATATTTCAGATTTAAAAAAATCAGTCTCTTTGCCTGGCCACAGGTAGCTTCATCATGCTAGCAAGATAATTACACATCTTTGGAGTTTCTCCAGTTCTACTTTGCCCTTATTGTTACATATAGTACTCTATGTGGAAGCATCATGTTTGTATAAGGGGGGGCGTGAGAACTAAATTAACCTAGATTCAGGTTCAGGCTGCATGATTTACTAATTTGCAAAAATTACTTTGAAAAAACTTAACTTCCCATTCTGTAATCCTCATTTTCCTCGTCTATAAAAATAGTAGTTGTTCTTACAGATCATCTAATCTAAAACACCATTTATTGTAAGGGATGCTTTACTTACAATCAAGAGAGAATAAATGGTAACAAATAAGTGTGACAAATGTACAGTTAGCAAAATAGATTCTAATTTTAGAGATGAGCTTCCCAAAAATTTACAACTTAAGACATTTCACATGTTTGTTAAATAATACTATATGTAATTTAATTTTAATATATGTAAAATATGTAACATGTTTCCTTAGAGCTTTTGAAGGTTAGTTTCTTTTCTGATTCACTTTCAGTCAGGCTCTTATTATAGTGGTTTTGATGATCAGATTAAATGTGGTTTATAAGCATAAGATCCTACAAATCCATTGCCAATTCTCTTGCTTACTGTTGCATTATATGATCAGAATTCATGAATATTTACTCAAGCACTGCTATTAATTTGTCTTGTGATTTTAGAGAAGTAACTTAATTTTCTTGACTCAATTTATTAATTAGTAAAATGGCAATACAAGCTTACAAACATTAAGTTAAAATATACAGTAGATTCTCAAATAATATCCAAATATAATATGTTAAGTAGTAGTGGAAAGAATGCCTAAAGCAAATGAAATCTATGTAGCACTGTTAATTCAAAAACATTTTGCCTGTATAAGTGCCACTGAATGAAGAATCCTCTCAAGAGAAAGACAAAGGCAAAGAGCTTGAAAAATCCTCTCATCCTTTATAGGTAAAATCTCCAGAGCAGTGGTTTGGGCAGATGGGAAATTTTTACTCCCTGTGCTGTAACTGTTCAGTTGATAAAAAGAGGACTTTGATCTTTGAGACTGTCAATCCAGCTCTTTTTATGAAAAATTTGCTTAAAGTAAACAGTAAAAGTAGCAAAGCAGTTATTAAAATTCCACCCCAATTGGCTATGCTCCCAGCTCCCAAACCCAAAACATAATGCCCACTGATTATTCAGATTATCTTTAAAGCTTTTTGTGTGTGTTAAAAAAAAAACACTACTATAAATAACCAATCTAGTTGAGAAAATTACAAATCTTCTCTTTCAAATTCTAATCATATTAGATGAGTTAAAGTAAGATCCAGCAAAAATCCTTTCAGTGACATTTGTATTGATACAAGCTCCAAGTACTAAATTCTGAGCTGCATTCAGCCACTAGAGTTTTGTGCATAAAACTATGAAATATTACAGTTTAGCTTGAAACCACTAGCTGTCAATCACCTGGAAAGCTCACTGATCTGTATAATTCTTTTATATATATATATAATATGTATCTTTTTAAAGCTTGATATGTTAATCTGTTCACGGAGGCGGTCTTTTCTCACTTTTAGTCTCCTTCAGACCTATTTCATTTTTTGCTGTTGTTGATGCTGTTTTGAGAGATGCCCACTGGGATTTTCAAAAAAATTACCAATATATGATGAAATAAAACCTCCACCTAAGATCTGTTTGACAACCTTGTTATATATAACTCTACAGTAAATACATTGGGTCTAATCGTTCCACGTTTGCTATTTAGAGAAGATGGAGAAGATAAAAACTATGTTTCTTAATCTCTGTTGCAGCAAAGTTTCTAGAAATAAATGAATGAATTCCCTTTTCTGACTTAAAGAAGGCAGATGTACAGCAAGAGCCACCTAGCTGCCGTTTCAGCTAGTAACAAGACCATAAATGTCTGCCCTAAGACTTGGCATTGCAGGCTCTTTGGACATCTGGAGACAGAGCTGCAGTTGTGAATATAGCAGAAGTGACATGCTCACCTTTGAAGCATTCCTCTTTCTACACTTGTAATGCTTTCAGTCCCCTGTATTGAATTCCTTTCGTGGGAAATGCCTAGAGTGGTTTCTAATTTTTTCACTAAATCCTGACCCCAAACCTGTTAATGGAGAGTACTTTCAGTTTGTAAACATATGTAGGCACAAAGGGGAAATTTAAGATTGCTGATACATGTATTTGTATCAAGAATGAAAGACTAATAACCCTAAATAATCTCTTATATGTTTCAAAGGAGTTAATAGTACTATGTAACAATGAAAACTTCACTTGTGGTTAAGTAATATAGCATAGTTCCTGACCCAAAACTAATCATGTCATTTCAGAGGGAGAGAGATCATACGATCAAGTCATTTAAATTAGATTGCAAAAATCTGAGACCAGAAGGCTGATTTGACTACCTTAATATTACACAGTGTCATAGGTATTAATAAAACATATTTCCTAACTTTTGTTAAGACTCGCTGTTACTTTATAAAGATTCCCAACTTTGAGAGTTGCAGTTCACTTCGGTTAAAAAAAAGAAAAAGGAATAGGCAAAGAGCATGGAGATATTTAATAATTTAGCTGATACCCAAAAAAATATTTGTTAAGTTTCTACTAAGTGAGAGGCATTTTGACAAGTATTATATTAGGAAATAAAAACTGAAAGCAAATGAGTTATACAAATAATTTAAAAATTTGTCAGAAAAGTAATAGTGAAAACTGATAGGGGGAAAAAGAAGAAAAAGATATGATAAAATAATGGAACTAATCATGGAAATTAGAAACAAAGTAGAAAATAGAGAATATAAACAAATTAAGCAGTTTTCTTAACAAAAAGGTATGAATCTGAATATAATTATCAGAAAAAAGATGGAAAAATGATACACGGAAAAAATAATAAATAGCTATAGGCAACTGAGATTTAAAAGAATAAAAGTTTGTGTTGAACAAAAACAAGCAATGCACACTTTGTACAACTGTGCAGGATCATAAAAATGACTGCAAGCTGAAACCATGCAAAGCAAGCTTAGTAATCAGTGGAGAAATTTATAATAGTCCTATGACCTTTCAAAGTATTGTTAAAAAATTAAAAATCCTCTATGATCAATTATAAATATGTAGCAAATTTTTAAAACAACAAAATTAATATATTTTACATTATATATTATATAATTAAAATACTAGAAACATTGGTATATAAAGTGTTATATTCCCTTTTAAAAGTTATGGAAGGAACTCTGATCATACTTAACTTCTAATTCTCATTCTATAACTTATGATGTGGGGGAACTTTTTTTCTATACTTTGGCAAATTGTTGTGCTCATTTGTAAATCTGGATCAGCTTCTAATACCTCATCTTCTGCATTTTCAATGTGTGGAATATCTCTGAGAGTTCTGTTAATATGAAGTTTTCTATGGTGTCACTTCTTCTAAGACACCTTCTTATTTTTTTGTCACGATCACTTTCCTCATTTATGTGGATTAATTTAACCTTCATTAAATTCCTGGGCCTGTATATCTAGTCTCTAGAATAGTGGCAGGATCAATACTCTCATGCTCAGTGATTTCTTTTGAACCACTCCATTTATACTCAATTCAAATGTCAGTCTTAGCATTATCATTCTCCATGCTTTTGCTGAACTTCTATGTATTAACTCTGTCTTTCGATTGTCTCTTTTGTAAAACATCATTCGGGTTTATCAGTGGTAGCCACGAAGGTAGCACAACTACATGCTTTGCTGCCTGCTTGATATATGAATAAATTGTACAGTTACCAATCACTGACAGACTTGAAAAAAAAGGGATGATTTATTACAAATAATATTATGTATCTGTCATTTATGTAGTGATACATAAATTGAAGAGTGAGCAGCAAAGTTCACGATTACTCCAAGTAAATATACCATGACTGAAATTTGAACTGTGCAAATGGGTGTTATGCAACTAAACCCGGGTAAATAAAATTTGTGCATATCAGAAGCATGCAACATGAGGACTTCCTGTATATATTAATCGATTTGAAAATTTGGACAGAAATAATAAAACATTTGTACAGACCAATAGGTATTAAAAATTTAAAACTGTATTCAGCGCTCCAACAAACAGATGTTTTTACAATTGTGTAAGATATCTGCTTTCATGTTGTAACCAAAAGTACAACAAAACAAAAATCATAGTTTTCTATGGAACTAGGAAAGAACATTGGACCTAAGGAAATCTTGCTGAACTGAATTATAAAAAGAAGCAAAACAAACTGTACTTAGGTAAGCAGAAAGTGGAAGTGCTCTTTGACCTTGCTTATGAAACTGGTCTGGGTATAAGGGCTGGCCTTGTAAAGACAGAGAGATAACACAGGTTATAAGAGAAACGGGATTTTTTTTTTCCAGATTTACTGAAAAAAACTTAGAGCATTTATCAAGTGATCACTAATGGTTGAATGAATGAACAAACTGGTATATCCATCCAATCGAATATTATTAGCAATGGAAGGAATGAGCTACAGATGCATAAAACAGTATGTATGCAAAATAATTATGTTGAATGAAAGTGTCAGAAAACTGCATTTATACTGTGTGATTGCATTTAAAAAAATTCTAGAATATGGAAACAAATCCACTGAGAGAGAAAGTAGATCAGTGCCTAGGAATAGAGAAATGGAATGGAGAGTAATGGATTATAGTGGCACACAGTAAATTTGGGGGATAATAGACATGTTTCTTCAATTATACAGTTGAAAAATATGCAGTGTATCATACATCAACATCACCTCAATAATCTGTTTAAAATGTAGACTGAGTTTGCAAAGGAAGTAGAATGGGTCCTGTATTAGCATGAATCCTGTATTAGCATGGAATTTAAAATTTCAACTTCCATTGAATAACACACAATTTGCAGTAATCTAAGTACTACTGAGACACAAATAACACATTAAAATGATTGCTTATAAGAGAATGGGGTGAAAAGTTTAATTAGTAAGTATACATCAAAAAATATACATAAATTTATGTATGGAAGAGGTTATTTTGCAGACCAATATTACAGTTATAATGAAGTTAAGAAACTAGTTTACTCAACTCAAGGTCCAAAATAAAAACAAGAACAATGGCACTTAAATAAGTAAATCTTCCTAATTCTAAAAATGTCAATTCTTCCCAAATGTTAAAGGAAGTAGTCATGGTGATGAGCATTACAGTATTTAATAATTCATTTAAAGCCCACTCAGCAAATATTTACTAAATACCTCTTGGATAACAGGCACCATGCTGGGGTCAGTGGTACATGGAATCCTTGTGGCTCTTGCTCACACTGAGATTTTATTCGAGTACAAAAAGTAGATAGCAAATGCATTCTTTCCTGTTTCAAGACCGTCTCATTCCTGCTATTCCTTCTGCCTGGAAATGCATTTCTTTTGCTTTTTGCATAGGGTGATAATGTGATCTTTCTGGTTCTGATTTAAACATCATCTTCTCAAAGACAGTGATCCTGATGACCCAGTCTAAGTCGCATAACCTACTGCTTCTTCTTGTTTTTGTCTTCAGTACAGCACCTTAGTGCTTCCTTCCTTACCTCTGTCTTCTTAACTTTATTGCAAAATCCACAAGGGAATTACACATTTGCTAACATACAATGCCCAGTACCTTAGAAACTGGCACACAATGTGTATAAAATGGATTTTTAAAAATAAATGTATGACATATATCTAAACACATAACTTTAATTTGCTATTAATAAACTAATAGAACTAAACTAAAGAAAAAAAAGTTTATGGTGGTTTTGAACGATGGTGGAGAAAATAGTACAGTGGTCAAGGAACTATTTGTGGAAGCATCCATTTATTTTCAAGATGGGAAAATCCCTGAACAAATATACATTTTCCAAGTTCAAGGTTAACTTGAGGAGGAAAAAATATTGTAAAAGTTCAAAGCAGAGCATAGAGAAATTGCAATAAATGTCATCATAGATAGGAGACTTTTTTCTCATCATCTCATATAATAGACCAAAATGCACTTCTTACTGGTGAGGATAAAACTCCTAAATGAGGGAATGCTTCGATACAGAACCAAGAAACTCTCCCACACAGATATTTTGATATTGAAACTTTGAGATTCCTAGAATTTTAAAAGTACAACCACATGCCAAGTACTTCACAGATTAAATATGCATTAGGTTAGAGATATTTATGATTAAATTCTGTAACATGAATCTGTAGACTGAACAAAAATATGCCTCTGTGAACACACTCCCAATCAAGTGTCTCTAAATGCCTATTTTCTTAGTTCCTGCACAAATAAATTGCCAAAAAGTCTAATTTTGTATACAGTGATTATGACCACTAAAGTTGTGAATTTTATCTTAATGTATTTTTATTGTATAATAGCAACTGAGTCTCTAAATGTGGCAGTCAGATTTGATTTTCGAAAAGAGCATAATCAATTCTTACATAAATTGCAGTGTGAGAAAAATTCATTATATTCATTTTACATGAAATTATTAAGGATTAATGCACATGTACACATACTAAAAGCAAATAGATCTACTTGTAAATTAGATATACTGAAAAACCTAAAAACTGCATGTGCGCACACACACATATACTCCCACATTCACACGTATATCCAATCAGTATAAAATCATTTTTGTATTCACCAGAAAATTCTGTTTCATTAGAAAATAAATAAGAATAAAGATTTAACAATGGTGGAAAGATAGGTGATTTTTAGAAATCCAAAAATCGAACAGTGAAAAAATACATTTGCTGCACATGGTAACTGCTTTGCTCCTTAAAACAATCAAACAAACTCTCAGAACTATCAGATAAATATCATATACAATTTCTACTTGATTAAAATTTGATATTACTAGAATGAGTCATATTTATAATTTAACTTCATTCCAACATATAGAATTTTTAAAATCACGAGGAAATAACACTGCGTATCACGAGGAACAATTGACAAAAGAGAGATCTCTAATCCTATTGGTCTTGAATTGGTTTTACTTCAGGAAGATAAGTGAGATAATCATGAAAATTTTGGAAAAATAAAATACATAGATACATATTTTTCACAAAGAGTTGGATTTTTTATTAAATTATTCATTTGACAGTAAAATCTTAGAATTTCATATGGCTTAAAGGCATGCACGTTTATCTACCCCGTGTAGCTGCCACATTTTAATTGAGACATGTGTGAAGTTTCTGATTGGGCACTTACTAGTTCTAACAGCTTGCTATTCTAGAGAAATTCAATTACAGTAAATACAGCAGTGTGAGTAGGCTAGCACTGGTACTACCTGAATGGCTGGCAGAGAGCTACTGCGTTTTACCAAATGAATACTTAATGATTTTCATTTCATCAAGATGAAAAGATATACCTCAACAGCAGCAATTTGCATTAAAATAAATGCTGCCCTTAAAGGTGGGTGAGTTGGAGTAGAAACTAGATAATTTTATAGTTATTTCAACGTAAACAAATAACTGATGGATTTGAAAGTAAAATGTTGCCTATATTTTGCCTTATTTTCGAAATGTACTTTGAAAGCTTTGGCCTAATAGCAAGGACAGAGAGTAAAAAGATACCTAGATTCAAGCATTCAGAACCATCTATTTTTCTATACGTAAAGATACCTGGGTATGAGTAGGAAGAAATCCCTGATGTGATCAGCATGGAAGAACAATTTTAATTTTCTTTATGTAGGGAGATTCCTTGGCAGAGAAAATAGCCCTTGGTGGAAGATTTTAGTTGGAAGTAGGCCTCCATATTAAAAATGTGGATAGCAGCAAAAAAAGAATATAATTCAATGATGTGGGGTTTCTTGATACTAGACTTGGTACAGAAATTTAATATGAAAAGAAATCATAATGTCAGACCTCAAAGACACTGCTGTCTGGCATGAGTTTTTACACAGTTTGGAATACACACACAGAGATTTTTTTTAAATGTTTCCCTAGATTATGAATTCCTTAAATATAGGACCTGTGCCTTACTAACTTTTATGATTCCAGAACTTTATGATACTTTGTATTGAGGTATTAGGAGGTATTGAAAATATCTTTGATCCTCCTTAAATTATCTATGCTATCTGGGTGTTATGATTTTGAATGTGATAAACTGTCTATTTACAATTAAATAGTCATCTATACGAGTACTGAGGTATTTGGCTGGGGGTGTTGACTAGCATTTGTTGAACATCCATCATCAATCACTCGATACATTATTGATTCACTCATGTAACCAACTCATTGGGTGGGCATTGATCTAGAGGAAGCAGAAGTTTACAAAACAAGTAGAGATATTTTATAAGGCTTATGTTTTAATGGAGCAAACAGATACTTAATAACTTTTGTGTTGGTGATGATGAGTAAAGCAGGATGAACAATAAAGAATGATAGATTGAGGGACGTTGGTTCAAGAAAGACTGTTGGCCAAGATCTCACCAATGAGATGATGTTTGAGCAGAGGCCTGAATGAAGTGAGGAAGGAAGCTACGTAAACATTTTGTTCGAATCATTCCAAAGGGAGATAACATTAAGTCCAAATGCTCCAGAGTGAGAGTGAGTTTGGCACACTTTTGGCGAAAATCAAGAAGACAAGAGCAGCTGGAGCCAACTGAACAATGAGAAGAAACAGAAAATTAGGTCAGAGAGTTTTGAATAGGCATGTCAATCCCTGATCAAAATATAACTTCGGTCCTGGGGCACCTAGGTGGCTCAGTCACTTAAGCATCTGACTCTTGATTTCGGCTCAGGTCATGATCTCAGGGTCTTGAGATAGAGCCCTGAGTCAGGCTCCATGCTCAGTGAGAGTCTGCTTGAGATTCTCCCTCTCCCTCTACCCTTCCCCCTGCGCACGTTCTCTCTCTCTCTCAAATAAATAAATAAACCTCTTTTTAAAAAAGATCTTAAAATATAACTTTGGTCTACTTTGAGCACAAGTATTGTATTTTTCTCTGAAATTGAACATATCAGGGAGTCAAATAAAAGCTTGAGCTCTTGAGTTAAAACAATCAGTCCTCTCTGTCTCAGAACGCCATAGGGAACAAACTACTGAAGAAAAAAATGGAGTCTTTATAATGTTAATTTCCCAAGACAGACAGAATTTTTATACAATAAGCTATTGAAGCACACAAATAGGAATACTTGACCCAGCTGGAGAAAGATATTCATATAAAAGAAAAAAATAAGGAAAAATTCCTGATGATAAAATGCAGCTAAATAAGGCATAAGGAAACCAAAGTAAATGGACAGGTGAGGAGAAAGAAAAAAATTTAAACATATTACTAAATCAAAAACAACATGCAAATTTTAGTGAGAAAGCATACTCTGATGTTATAATACTTATTTATTTAATAAAAGTTTTGAACACATGAAAAACTGTTCTTCCATGAAACCTGCAGTCTAGTGTGGGAGACACAGAATAAGAAAGAAAAGATGATAAAAATGATGATCTCAGATCACCACAAAATAAGCTTATAACATGCTAAGCCGTGCCTTTTGCTCTTTTTATAATGTCTTAGTGTACTCTAATTAATTCAAGAAATAATATAGTGTAATAGAAAAAATAAAAAAGAAGCCATCAAAAAGAAAGCATACTATAAAAGGAAGTGTCAGGCCTCAGACTATTGAATGTCATTTTAATAAATGTAAATGAAGTAAAGTTATCTACTGCTAGGAAAAAATCCATCTATTTTGAAGTATATGTTGCTCAGAAATGACATAATAAAGTAATTAAAATATAGGCAAAGATCACAAAATGCAAACAAAAAGAAAGCATGGTCCATAATACCAACATTAGAAGGACGATAAAATTAACTCAATTACGAATCATGAAAATCATATTATATAGATAGAGATGAACACTAAAAGAAATAATGATAGGAATAGAAAATCATTCTGTTTGGGGAGAGGGAATCAGCCAAGAGTTTCTTATTTTTCATTGTAAAACTTTCATATTTTCATTGTAAATATTTCGTATTTTTAACAAAGTTCATGTTTTGATTAAAAAAACCTAGAAAAATTTCCATTATAAAAACTCCCACAAAACACCATCAACATACTATGACAAATAAACAAAAAAATACTTTAAAAATCCAAGAAAGATACTTTGTTTATATTTAAAATTTTTCATACAATAACAATTTCAGGAATTTTCATATTCTTTTACCACAATGCAATGAATTTAGGAATGAAAATTTTAAATGTCGGGCGCCTGGGTGGCTCAGTGGGTTAAAGCCTCTGCCTTCGGCTCAGGTCATGATCTCAGCGTCCTGGGATCGAGGCCAGCATCGGGCTCTCTGCTCAGCAGGGAGCCTGCTTCCTCCTCTCCCTGTCTCTCTGCCTGCCTCTCTGCCTACTTGTAATCTCTCTCTCTGTGTCAAATAAATAAATAAAATCTTTAAAAAGAAAAAGAAAATTTTAAATGTAGAATTATAATAAAAACTCATTGCTAGCAGCACATTGGAAGAATAAATAGAAAAATCATTTAATGCTTAAGAAATGTTTACAAATATGTAAAGCAATCAACACTCCAATAGAAAATGTGCACATGGCAGTAATAGGCTGCTCATAGGAAATATACGACTATCTTATAATGCCTTATAAAATTATTACCACATTCATAAATAAACACAAACTTAAATAAAAATGATTTACCTGTTCTACCTGTTGGATTACAGAGGTTACAAAGTTTTAGTGCAGAGAAGTGGTAAGGTAATTCTCATATAACTTCCTGAGAATATAAATTGGTCTAAGCTCTTTGAGGAAAATTTGGTGTTATTTCTCAAAACAATCTCAGTAATTCCATTTCTAAATATTTATATCATTTGAATTGCTAGTTAACTAGTGTGGTTATATACTGTCAGTAAAAAATAAGAGAAGAGAAAAATTGTGTTTATGTCCATCAATATAAGATTCTTTAAAAATCACAGTATTTTCATACAATAAAATTTTATTTAGCAACTGAAAATAATGAGATTAATGTTTATAGTCAGAGAAAGAAAGTTCTCCAAGAAATACCACAAAGTAAATAAGCAAAATGTTTGGTACCTATTTGTCTTCAGTACATACATAAATAATATATGAGATAAATAACTGCAATGGAATAACATTTTTCTTTAAGAATAGGGAAAAATTATGGGTTGTAGTTAAAGGAACGGAAGCAGAGATCTAGTAGAGGGATGTTCACCTTTTATTAAAACACTTCAGTATTTATTTTTTCAGCCTATAATGAGTTGCTTTTTCATAACATTTTCAATAGACAAATATGCAAGACTCAGTGATTTCAAGAAAAAGTGAAATTCTCGGAACGCCTGGGTGGCTCATCAGGTTAAAGCCTCTGCCTTCCGCTCAGGTCATGGTCTCAGGATCCTGGGATCGAGTCCCACATTGGGCTCTCTGCTCAGCAGGGAGCCTGCTTCCTCCTCTCTGTCTGCCTGCCTTTCTGCCTACTTGTGATCTCTCTCTCTCTGTCAAATAAATAAATAAAATCTTTAAAAAAAAAAAGTGAAATTCTCAAAATGACCAGTGTTTCTCATATATTTGTGGTGTAGATGACAAGATTAGAGTTCAGGTCTTTGACAGAGAAAATAATGTATATAGAAGTTTGTGGAAAAGAAATTTGAAAAGGGGGGCGCCTGGGTGGCTCAGTGGGTTAAAGCCTCTGCTTTCGGCTCAGGTCATGATCTCAGCGTCCTGGGATCGAGGACTGCATCGGGCTCTCTGCTCAGCAGGGAGCCTGCTTTCTTCTCTCCCTGTCTCTCTGCCTGCCTCTCTGCCTACTTGTAATCTCTCTCTGTGTCAAATAAATAAATAAAATATTTAAAAAAAAAAAAGAAATTTGAAAAGGGATATGATTAATTTATTAATGCATTTTGTTTTTAAACATCTTAATAAAGACATAACAAGGGTAATATAAGATGCTTATGCAATGATTTCTTAGGAATATTTAAACCATGGCACAACACAAGAAATGATGGGTTTCTTAATGGTTGCAGGAAAGAACTTCTTCCTTTCATACTTCTTTCCTTTGCACCACTTCTTTCCTCCTTCTCCCCCTGCCCCACACCTTCCCTTCACCCTCTTCCCTTTCTTCTCTTCTTCCTCCTTTTTTCTCCCTCCTTCTCCTCCTCCCCTCGCTTCTCCTCTCTCTCTCTCTCTCTCCAACTGGCAAAAGGAATACAACTAAGCCCCAAATTTTTTAAAATGCCATCAAGCTTATGACAAGTCATTAAAATGTCAGTTGAGAGTAATGCATTTTATGGAAGATGGCATGAAAGGAGTAGATTTCATTCCCCTTATTTTGTTTTATAATGCATGCTCTTCAAACCAATTCAAGAGACATTGGATATTTAGGTCATCATTTACTGACCACCAACATACTTTCTTTTTTAAAATTCAAGTTTCTTATATTGTGGGTCAATATAAGTGGAATATATAGTATTTTCCTTTTAAAAATATTTATTTGAGAGAGAGAGAGAAAGAGAGAGAGAGCACAAGCAGGGGGAGGGGTAGAGGGAGAGGGAGAGAGAAACCTTGAGCAGACTCCACACCCAGCACAGAGCCCAATTTGGAGCTCCATCTCATGACCCCAACATGACCTGAACCGAAACAAGAGCTGAAGGCTTAACCAACTGAGCCACCCAGGCACCCCTACAATATTTTCTTCACAGAAAACCCTGAAGAAAACTCCAATCATATCTTTCTGCCACAACTATTATCTTTCTCCTGAGAAACTTCTTCTGTTGTTGTTGCTTTTAATCTCACATCATTAAGAATTATTTGACTGATGAGTTTTCTGTTTTTGATTTGTCCTTCAAAGGATAAGTCCATGGGCGTGAATTTAGTATCCATAAAATCATTGTATTTAATAATTTTAGCCTTATTCATTCCTTCACATTTCCTGCTGTTATTTTCATTTTCCCCTTCTCCCCACTTTCAACTCACTTTATAATGAGTCTATGAAAGTCGACTCTCTGAAACAAATCTGGGCATGAGTAAAATATCTTAATTAAATATACAAAAGTTAAATAACGAATTAAATATATATGGGGTTATCTAACAAATTAGCATAATTGCAATGGCATTCACCACTTTGGATTTCCAATACTTAAAGTAAAAGCATTTTCTGTCAGAACATTTCATTACTGTTGAAAATGCATGTTGATGTTTAAAACACAATATTATTCTTCAGTATTTTTCTATAAATGTATGAAAACCAACAGTTCATACTGAATTATCATGTTCCAGTTCTACGAGAATATTAATAAAAACATCTATAATAGGGGCACCTTATTGACTCAGTCGTTAAGCGTCTGTCTTCAGCTCAAGCCATGATCCCAGGGTCCTGGGATTGAGCCCCGCCGTCGGGCTCCCTGCTCGGTGGGAGGGAGGGAGCTTCTCCCTCTCCCTCTCCCCCTGCTTGTGTTCCCTCTCTCTCTGTCAAATAAATAAATAAAATCTTTTTTAAAATCTATAATAATTAAGTTTAAACAAATAATTTTAGTAGAAACCAAGATAATAAGCTCTTCTCAGTAGTTAGGCCTTGCCTTTAGCTGTGAATACATGAAAATCACACTGATATTTATTTCATATCTATCAATTGCTCTTGAAATGAGAAAACAATTTTTGCTAATAAGCATCATCTAATGAATTCTAAGAGATATGACTGTATCAAGGAAAATAATGAAGGCACTTCTCTCCTTATTTACTTTATATTCAGTAGCCTTTACCATAGTATCTGAATATACTCTAAAAGTTATACCGTTTTAACCTTTTAAACACTTTTTTAACGTGCCTAACTGTTGGCTGAAAACGTCAGCCCTTTTTGGCTTCTTGATCTTTCCAGAACTGTTTCTTCACTCTCTGACCCTTCTTGTTCCTCAGGTCTTCCTTTTCCCCAGAGTTGTGTAATTCCTCATCTACTGGGTAAAATTCTACCCATCCTTCAAACTCAAAGGTCCAACACAAAGGTCACTTTTTTGAAGTCTTGAGAAACTACTTTCCACTTTCTAACTCTTATCCACAGAAGATTACTCCTAATTTATACATTAGAGTATGTATTTAATATTGAGCTGGCTACTACTGTTTGGTTTTTTTTTTTATCAAAATATCTGTGTACCCCTAAATACATCTACTAGCTCTTTTTATATTTCCTGTTTATTTGGGGGAAAACTCTGTCATCCCATCCCAAGTACTACTTAAAGGCATATTTAAGTATTAAAGTTATCAACAGTTCCTAGCCTAGTATCTGGCACAAGTATATGTTTAATGTATGTGGCATCGAATTGAATTAAATTCCCGGTGTGTAAAACTGAAAGCATAGTGGATAGTGATCTGTTTGTATTAAGAAAAAATATATTTAACCTTAGGCTTGTAAAATTAGTAATTTTCTCCTATAAATTAGAGAATTCCAGCCTGTCAGGACAAGGAAATACATAGAAAAATCCCTTCTCATTAACCTCTCTACATTTATTAAAAAGCTTTCTTCCAGGGTGCCTGGGTGGCTCAGTGGGTTAAAGCCTCTGCTTTCGGCTCAGGTCATGATAGCGTCCTGGGATCGAGGCCCGCATTGGGTTCTCTGCNGTCCTGGGATCGAGGCCCGCATCGGGCTCTCTGCTCAGCAGGGAGCCTGCTTCCTCCTCTCCCTGTCTCTCTGCCTGCCTCTCTGTCTACTTGTAATCTCTCTCTCTGTGTCAAATAAATAAATAAAATCTTAAAAAAAAAAAAAACTTTCATCCACATTTATTATAGAAGTTAATAAAGTTTCTAAAATCACAGTTTGACTTGGAATTAATAAAGAAAATGATCGAGATCATCAAAAAAAGTAAAATAAGATAAAAAATAAAATTGAACTACAAAATAACCGATGGCTTTGTATATTAGAGCCATTGTCAACTTAGAGAAACAAGAAATTTAGTTTTGTCTTCAGAGGCATCGCTATTGAATCAAGACAGAAAGAGCTTACTAATCAATTCAAAATTATTATCAGAAAGTTCAAAAACACTTCCCTACCACTGAATTATACAGAAATTCTCTAAATTCCCCATTCCATTAGACTTAATGTACTAAAAAAAACCCATGTTTTTCTTTCTTTATCATTTTCCATGTTATATAAAAAATCCTGGACAACATTACAGTTTTAAACAAGCATTCCCAATATAGAGATATTTTAAATTATGTTTAATTTTTAAATTATTTTCAAATTTTTAATTAGAGATATTTATTTTTTTAACTAACATGACTACACTAACATACTACCTCCTTCTTGCTATTGGACGAGGAATAACATCAGTTGTCCAGCTAAGCCCCTGTTAAAACCAGATCCCAGAATGACTGAATGAGAATCTGCACTTGAATATGATCCTCAGGAGATAGATATACACCATAATGTGTGAGGAACACTGATCTAATATAAAGTCAGAACCTTTGTTCATATTAAATAAATGTTATTTTGTTTCTTTTCCTTGTATGTCCCTACACGGTCTTTGTAATCTCCAGATTTATAGGAGGAAAAGAGCCTGTGGCCCCTACCCCCAATAGTCATACAACCGCGTTGCTTGATATAATGAATGTGAACCTAAAACCAAATTTTGCCATGTGAATAAACCCTTTTCAGTAGTCAAAGGAAAAAAAATCATTATTCTTATCACAAGATTTAGCTACATCTCTGGTTAATCAAGTATGTGAAGCCTTCATCGTAGTGGTGGGATAGAGGATTGAATGGGATTCTTGGCCTCAGGAACCATTGCAGTGTGTCAAACAGCTGGGATTGTCACATTATTATAAAATATTCATACAAGTGTGTGGATGTAAGTACAGTATTTCTAGTCAACCTTTATATATTAATACATACTAGTATCACCAATGATGAATTATTTGTAGCATTCTATTAATGTTTGTGACCATAAACTCCTGCTTAGTCTCTCAAATGTTAACAACTATCCCTGAAGCATGTGTTGATAATTAGTTTTAAAAAGTATTACCTGAGTAGAGACTCAGTGTATTAAAACTAAGCCAAAACATATATATCTCACTCTGTAGGACAAAGCAATTTTAAATAATTTATAGTGCTATTTTCAATCTCTAGAAAATTTCCTTGAGGAATGTGCTTTATAAAATGAAAATATGTCTTCTTCTCTTTATACCAAATTTTCAGTAGAAAATTGAGGTAGGTTCAGTAAATTTGCGTAAAGAGCAGTTCCACTGGATTAGGTTTGAACCATGATTGTTTTTAACTATAGACAGAGAACTGCAGATAAGGGATTGCTACGGATGGTTGACAAAGGTTTTCTGCTTTACTGGAGCAATGGAGCTTTAGTAGGTTTTCAAAAAAAAAATAATGGAATCTCCTGAAGAGCAAACCTTTTCATATGGTTGTATTAACAATCTTCTGTGGAAGAACTTCAGTGCCTTCAGGGATTAAGAAGAGAACTTTCTGGCAAAGTGACTGACTCCAAAATTATTCCAGGAATAAGACACAGTGGAGAAGGGTAAGGAGAGAGGAAGGAATCCTCATGGGTCTGGACACAGGAAAATTTTCTGGTAGAAGAATAGACTGAAATATTTTCTCAGGAATTTGTGGAAGTTGAGGGAATTCAGATTAACTGTGATATCCCTTTCCAAATATTATAATATGTGTTATGGAAGTTGAGTGCACCCTGCATTAGTTCCCATGGAAATCAGTTAAAGTTTCTTGATGACCAGAAATATGTATTTTATGTTGTTTGCAGGGTACCACAGTCACCTCAGTATGAAAATTTGAAAATTTGAATGGAAAAGGACAATACAGGCTTTTGTTCTAAGTAGTTAATGCTGCAAAATATCCTTGTTTTATTGTCTAAGGAGGCCAAAATAGAATATTTACCAAAATATTAACCTCAGCTAATACTGTTCAGTAGAATTTTAAAGGATGAATTTTATGATTAAATCTCACAAACACCAAGTATGTAACTCAGAGAGGCAAATTGTTAATCTATAGTGAGAGAGAATAAAGGAGGTTGGTCAGACTTTTGTGTTTGCCTAATCACTGATTTATTTTCCCCATAGACATCTACATGGAAAGAAAAATTATCACTAGGTGATAACTGAATGAACATGAATGTAAAGCAAAAGGATCCAGTTAGTGGGTTTAGGTATGTAATAGCATGAAGTCTGGTAGCTTTATGCGTTCATCTCAACACATTTTAACACGACCCACTCACATGTTCTAACTTAAAACTTTGGTATGATCTATATCACCTTTTATTTCTCTTTACAGCCCACAACAATTGCCTTATCCATGTATTTACAATTCTGACTCTCAAATAATTCATGTCCTTGATTTCCTTTCACAATTGCATTATTCAACCCAAGTCAAAGCCAGCTTCATTTCTAAAGTGAACCATTACTATACACTAGTAACTAGTCTCTCACTTACCACTCTGAGTCTCCATTCTCATCTCCACAGATTTTCTTTATAGCAGCTGGGGTGATTTGTATAAAAAATAACACAGCTAAAAATATTTTATATAGACTATATTTGTGTATATAGGCCTCAAATATCTCTCATTCCCTTTATGGTAAAATTCAAAAAATTTTGGAAGAAACTCACAATTCATCTCCTCAGTCAATATGCTCAGGCACCTATCCTTGCTTCTCTACTGTTGCTACATTTTGTGGGACCTGGCACCTGAAAAATGCATTGGTTATCAAATGTTAATAGTATCCACAGTATTTGTTGGGGAAAATGGGTGTGAGACCCAATGTGGTCAGATTCTTCCAAGCCAAAAAGAGCATCTTTACTTTCAATTCACTGGCCTATTTTTTTTTAAGATTTTATTTTTTTAAAGTAAGCTCTACTCCCAAAATGAGGCTTGAACTCACAACCTGCAAGATCAAGAGTCACATGCTCTACCAACTGGGTCAGCCAGGAGCTCCTCGTCTCACTGGACTTTTAACATGAGCAAAGCAACAAGAGACCATCAGTTCTAATCCCTATATCCTCTTCTTCTGGCTTACTCTTAAGACTCTATATTATGAATTTGTCAAATTAACCGGTATTAAGTGGATGGTGATCCTCAGTTCAACAATAGACCACAGGAACTAAAAGAGAGAAAGCAAAAATTACTCACAGATCCTGGAGGAAGTATTTGGCATACCTTGAAAGGACTACATGGGAAAGTCAAGGCTGCATACAGACAAAGATAGGACCTAGGTGGGGCGCATGCTGTTATTAGATCAGTGGGTGGAGTGTTTTGTAGTTTCTAAACTAAAGCCAGACTGATCAATTCAAACCAAAGCAATGGGGTTTTGGTAAGCCCCACAGGGATCCTTCCTAAGAGGGGCATACTTAAAGCACACAGGTTGCTGCAAGGCAGGAGAGATAGATGATTACAGGGACTATTGGGGAAGTCTTATCAGGAACTTGGATTTGCTTGTGACTCTGTGGGCTGCTATCTAGGGCACATGCTTGCATGAGGGGGCTAACGTCAACTTGAGGTGACTGCAAAATGGATGCCTAGGCAGCAATTCCATAGAGTAGATTTTAAACTTCTAACACTCAAAAAATGTTTTCTTCCTCATCCTGTATGGTTAGAATCCACATCATAATTCATATCAACTTAATGGCTTTATTGTATACTCTAGGTCACAGTAATGCAGACTTGTCTTTTACTACTAATATCCAGCTTTGAACATTTCTCTTTCTTCATAAAGTCATATCCTGCAAATTAAGTATTTGTCTTCAAATACTTCAAATTACTATCTCCAAAGAAAATCTAAGAAAGAAAAAATCATTGAAAGATTAACACCCAACTATTAACTTCTAATAGGTTCTTTCCAACTCCAGAAGGAATAAATGCTATATATTCTTTGGGTGAAAAGATGTGGGGTAATTATGAATATTTGGTGGTGAGGGTGGGAAAAAATCAGAAATATTATCACCTTGTTGCTGCATAACTTCCAAGGTGTTAAATATCCTCAGTAGACAATGTGAGCATGTCGAGAAATATGTACTTATGTTGATTTCTGAAGCTTATGGAAGCTACAAGTAATATACACTATCTAAGAAGTAAAGGGCAGATATGCAAAGACCATAACAGATTATTAGTTTTTTAATTACATATATTGTGAACCAGGTAGTGCAGGCAAAATAACTCTAAGTATAAAATAGGATGGGATAACCAGCAGTCATTAAAGCCTATGAAATAATAGTGAGTGGTATTTTAGTATCTAAGGAAGCAAGTATTTGTTTAACTTGGGATATTTTGGCTTTGGTCAAATTTTCAGGGTTGTATGAGAAACAATTTGTGTTATGTAGTATCCTAAAGCCTACCTAAATTTATTTCTGTTAAAAACTTCCGGATTTATGGGGTGCCTAGGTGACTCCGTCGTTGAGCGTCCACCTTCGGTTCCGATCATGATTCCAGCATCCTGGGATCGAGCCCCGCATCCGGCTCCCTGCTTGGCGGGGAGCCTGTTTCTCCCTCTCCCACTCCCCCTGCTTGTGTTCCCTCACTTGCTGTGTCTCTCTCCTTCAAATAAATAAATAAAATCTGGGGGGGAAAAAAAAGAACTTCTAAATTTGCATTCTAACCACAACTTGCCTTTGTATTATGTTTCTGATTTTAATTGCCAGAGCAAAAATACATATAATTAAAATCCAACTTACACTTTTTTTCCAATCTTTGTTCTTACTCGTATGGTTTCATGTTCTGTTAAGACTATCACTATTTGGGGCGCCTGGGTAGCTCAGTGGGTTGGGGCCTCTGCCTTCGGTTCAGGTCATGATCTCAGGGTCCTATGATCGGAGTCCCGCATCAGGTTCCATGCTCAGCAGGGAGCCTTCTTCCTCCTCTCTCTCTGCCTGCCTCTCCGCCTACTTGTGATCTCTCTCTCTCTCTCTGTGTCAAATAAATAAATAAAATCTTAAAAAAAAAAAAGACTATCACTATTTGCCACCTCGGTTGAAACTTAGGACCCTTGTCAATTTCCCTCTTATTTCTGTTACTGTATCAGCCCCAAGTCTTCTACCTACTTACACTGAGGATATATAATCTCTCTCTCTCTTTCAATGTCTCTCTCCTGTTAAGTGGACTAACTCTGGAGTCAAATTGTCTATGTTTGAAATTAGGCTCAGCCACTTACTAGCTACTCGTTCTTAATTTAGGAAGGTACTTCAGCAGAATTTTACAGTTCTCCTCTGTATAATATGAATAATTACCAATAGCATTTATCTCTTGTCATTATTATGAAACTCAAACAAAATCATTTATATGAAACGCTTAGTATCCAGTAACCTCATATAAATTTTTTTGATATTATTATCTACGTATATTTTTTTCTGGAATCGACTTTCTTTTCACGTCCACTGATAATTCAAAAAATATCCACATTACTTTTCACCTGAAACACTGCAATACTTTATTTGTTTTGTATCCATTTCTAATGTCATGATTGTTCCCATTCATTGCCTTCTCTGTTAATAATCATGTAAATGGCATGTTAAAAAAGTGTCTTGGAAATAAGCTTCAAAGAACTTAAAATAGTATTAAAGGGTCTCAGTGATGTGGTAAAAAATATTCCTTTTCTAATCCTTTGTTTACTCACTTATTTTTAAGTTCCAGCCAAACCAGAAAAACCAGTTTGCATTTTCCTAAATGTGTGCTTTTGTATATTAATGATGCTACACCTATTGAAATTGCATTTCTTACTATTTCTTATTGTTGGAGATCCCTGTGTTTTTCTAATGTTATTTGCCATTTTTTTATATTCAAAATGAATTATAAATATAATTATAATTTAATAGTTCTAGTAAACAAGACAAGTCTAGCGTTATCCTTATATCCATCACAGTTGCTAGGTCAGTAAATATGTTACCAATTTTTAAAATTAGTTTTGAATTTGAAGGTTTTCAAACCATCTTAAACTCTATATTCTTAAGGAATGTTCTATTTTCCCTTTTTCTCTTATTTACTTATTTTTTTAAAAATTTTAAAAAGATTTTATTCATTTATTTGAGAGAGAAAGCGAGAGAGACAGAGAGAGAGATATTGAGAGAACAAGTGGGGGGAGGGGCAGAGGGAGAAGCAGACTCCCTGCAGAGCAGGGAGCCTGACGTGGGACTCCATCCCAGGACCCTGGGATCATGACCTGAGCCAAAGGCAAATGCTTACCTTACTGAGGCACCCATAAGGAATATTTTCTAATCATGCATAATGCAAAAACTATATAAGAATATTATATATGCATGTATATGTGCATATTATATAGGTATATATATAACATATCTTGTTGTGTGTTTTGTAAAACAAATTTCCTGTGTTAACCGAACTATAAAGAAATGTGTTTGTAAGAAGATATTCATAACAAATGTGTTTTATTCAGAAAAATTAGAAATATATACATTTTCCGAGTTTAAATTTTAAATTTAAATTCCCAAGTAACAGAGCTGAAATTCCCATGTTCATATCTGACTAGATCTTAAACTATAAATGGATTCTGGAACACTTAGACTGGGATATTCAACATAAGTAAACCGCTATCTTTTCACTAGATGAAAAATTCCTAGATCTTTAGCTACTTCTATATAAATTTCTTTGCCATACATTTCACAAATTTTGGGGAGACTCTTCTGAGTTTGCACATTATCATTTGGTTCTTTATGCCTCCATAGTATTTTGTTTACACTTTAATTTTAGTAGGCAAATGATAGCCATTACACTGAATCAATTTTTCTCCACTAACTCAGGAGCTATCTAAGGTCAGGAGGTACATATTTTTCATCTGTTCTATCCCAAATAATTGCAAACCTAGGGCCTGGTACATATTATATGTTCAGTAAATATGTGTTGAATTAATTTTTTACTGTCATACTTTTATTTAGACATCACACACACATGTACACATATACCTATGTAAATATTGTATTCAAATATTAAAGTTCTGTCTATTGTTAGAGTCCTAAAGATAAAGATATTAGGAATACAAAAAGTTTGCTACATTCTGTCTATGATTTATAATTAATTCATTTGTTTTTTATTCCCATAATCTGTTTAAAAATAATTTAAATATTTTTTAACATGTTAACTGGATTCTCTCTTACTCAAATGAAACCACAAGACACAACAAAATGTAAAAAAATTATTTTTTTATTCAGTGAATTTGTTCCCCCTTCTCAAACATACATTATTTTAAGAAAAATTAAGTCAATTTTGATATATATCACAATTTTAAAATATGCCGACTGTGGTGAGGAATTTTAAAATATACTTTTTAATGTATAGAAAAAGTTTTATCCACCTAAATGTTGCTTGAGGAAGTATAACTGAATATGTATTATTCTGTTGATTTTAACTTTTTATATAAATGACAGGAAGAACCTTGAGGATATATGTACATTATTTCTAGAATAGCAAAGATGTTGTGAAAAGCAGAAGTAAGCTGTATTGACAAACTAAACATTAGACAAGAGTGAACAAGTCAAAAAAATAATTTGAATTTAGCCTGAGGAGGAAAAGCCTAGAGGCAAATTTTAAGGTAGGACTAAGTATGGAACATTTTTTCTATTATTTTAGGATTATCATAAAAATTCTAGAAGTTTGCTTTTCCTTTCCATATAAAAAACAGGTAAGAGACTTCATTAATGTGAACACCTCCCTAATAAAACACACTGAATATTACCAAAGTACAGTGTAAAAAAAGGAAGAACAAGTCAGGAGTCAGGGGTATTTCCCCACGAGATATCAAGGCTTATAAAACTTTAGTAATTGAGGCAATTGGTATCAGTGTAGGGATAGCTCAATGAAACAGAATAGAGTATCTGTATATATAGATATAGAAATATATATTTCCCCTCATATATATATGCATATATGTGTGTATGCATATATGTATATATGCTTAATTTATCTCAGGGTGAGTTTTCAGATTTGTAAGGACATTAATTGGGCTACAAAAAATAATGGAATTTTCAGTTACATGGAAAATAAATAGAATAAGAGCCCTACTTCACACCATATACAAAAATAATAATTTAAAGTAAATGAAAGATCAAAATGAGAAAAGTAAAATGACCAAATGTTTAGAAAACATTACAGAGGAATAACTTCATAACTTAGTTTTAGGGAATAATGTTAGACTTGATCTAAAATCTAAGTTTTAGTTTTTTTAATAAGATGCCCCCACAAAATAATAAAAGTTTGAACAAATTTTATTAAATTAAAATTTATAACTTCTTTTTTAAATAGATAGATTATATAGAAGAATAAAAAAGCAATCCATAAATGCAAGTTACTTACTACAGGTATAAATGACAAAGAACTGATATTCAATATTTATTTTTTTTAAATCACCTAAGGTAAAGAAGAAAAGGAGTGTTTCAATAGACAAATGGGCACTTTTGTCAAAAAGACACTCAAAAGACACTTCAAGAAAGAAGAAAAAAAAAGATTATGCCAATTAACATGACACGGATTTTAAAACCGTACAATGTCAAGGGATAACAAGAATATGAAGCAATGTTTACATTCATCAACTGAAGTGCAATTTAATAAAACCAATTTATTAAACAATTCAGGATTGCCTAAGAAAATCAACTCTATACACAAACTATGATCTCAAAGTTCTACTTTTAGATATGTCTTCTAAGAAACTCTTGTGAACATGCACCATGATTCATGCCCAAGATTATTTTTACCATTACAGTTCTCCATGACAACAACAACAAAATAATAATAACTGGAAATAAAACAAATGCCCATTACCAGTAGAATGGATGCACTAATTGTGGCATATTCTAAAATGGATCACTGTAGAGCCCTCTAAATAAATGAACTACAAGTATTTATGATAACATAAGTGAATATTAAAAATATAATATAGATTAAAGAAGCATGACACAAATATTACGGTACGATTAAATTTTCATAAAAATCATAAACATGAAGCAAAACAATTTTATTATTTAAATATATAAACCTCCTACAACAATAAAGAAAAACAATGAAGCGAAATTATAAAATAGAAAAGAAAGTAAAGTAAAAGTAAACAAAATGCTCCAGTTAATAATCACCTCCGCGGATGGCAAAGAATTATGTGTCACTGGGGGGAGCACACAGAATTCCTGAGGCATTGATAATGATTTATTGTCCAAGTCTGTAATAATAATTATAAAAATAAAAGTAGCACACACATAGCCCTCACTATGTGCCAAGAACAAAACTGTGAGACACTATTATTACTCTCCTATTCCAGATCAGGGCACTGTGACAGAGTGATTCATAGACTCGTCCAGCTTCACACTGATAGTAAGCCCCACAGGCATGATTCAAAGCCAGGCACCTCGGTCTAGATATCCTGCTCCAGTCAAGGCCCAGTGCTCAATTCTGGCTATATGTAACAATTACCAGTGAAGCTAAAAAGATATCGATGTTTGAGTCTCACCTTTAGAGATACTGGTCTAATTGGTCTGGAAGGCATATTGGGTGTTTAGATTTTTAAGATCTCCCTAGGTGACTCTATTCTCCAGCCAAGTTAAAGAACCACACACAGTGTAGTCAGTTCTTCGCAGGTGATTCCCAGGAACAGAGGGTGTTTTATTTATTTCTTTGAACTTTTCTCAAAGCCGTCAGAAAATTGAGGTAACAGAGCAAGCCACAACCCCAAAACCTGAAGAGACAGGTGAATAAAGAGGATAGCAGACATGATTAGCTTAACTGAAGTGGAAGCCACTGGAGCCAGTAGGAATACTTACTTGACGACTTTGCAGAATGCTGAAAGCTGAGTGTGGACCACCTTGAGAGTTAAAAACCACTGGAGAAGGGCACCTGGGTGGCTCAGTCAGTTGGAGTAAAACTATTCTGTAGGACACTGTCATGGTAGATACATGACATTTTGCATTTGTCAAGACATAAATTTATAATACAAAAAGTGAAACTTCATGTAAACTATGGACTTTAGTTAATATTGTACCAATATTCATTCATTCATTGTAACAAATATACAATATTAATACAAGATGTTAATAACAGTGGGGATATGGGAAATGGGAGGTAAGGTGTACAGAAATTTTGTGTACTGTCGGTTCCATTTTTCTTTACATCCAAACCGTTTTTATTTAAATATACAAAATAAACTAAAACAAGTGGTAAATCATGTTTGCTATCTAGAAGGCAAATGATCAATGGGCATATTCAGGAATATTTTTAAAAAGAAATCCAAAAAGATTTATGATTAGATTGACCATATAATTCATTTTATTAAAAAAATTAAAAATGCAATAATAAAACTTATTTCTGCCATGAACCCTCCTTGATCTCTAATAAGTTTTTTTCCCTTACTTATGTCTGACCAAAGGTTTTGTTAGCCGTGTTCTTCTTTATAGTCTTGTTATATCAGAGCTGTTAATCTACATACTTGCACTTGTTTTACTTTTTTCCTTTACATTTGAATATACATGTTTTTGCTTCTCATTCACCCTCCACAAAACTGGTATTCCTAGATAGTCAGACTCATGTTTGCTCCAATCTCAGTGGTATCAACCACTGCCATGGTAATTTCCCTGATCGGTTAGCTCTCTCCTCACTGATTTTTATCCTCCTCTCTTTCTATTAGGGAATTATGACTTGTAGATTCCTGTCGTTCATTTGATAAAGAAAAGACATTGTCTTTCTAGAAAGGAGGGATATACAGCAAGGGGAGACCATCGGATAAAGTGGTTAGGAGTTCAGGCTCTGTAACCAGAATATCTTCAGACTTTCTGTTTCCTCTGTGATTATGTGATTTCAGTCAAGGAACTAAAATCCTCCAAGCATCTGGTTGCACCATCTGAGAATCATGACTCAGTGGCAGGCAGGACAATATCATTGCATATTGAAGTGCATCATAAAATCATATCCAGCTACTTCTTCAGTCCCTCTGGGTCGCATTTCTTTCAATAAAGACCATCTTACAACAGTGAGAGCACAGTGGACAGTTTTTAAATTAAGTGCACCCGTAGATGAAATATGCCTTGTTCTTTTTGAATTTTTAAATTATCTAATGGTCGATACTTATTTGTGAAAGTTCTCTGAAGTTCATATTTTCCTTCAAGTAAAATCTGTTTGTTGATATTAATTTCCATATCCTCTGTCAAGAAGAATTAATTAGGATTCTATTTTTAAAAATTCATCATTTGTTTTTTATTTAGAAATTATAAGCCATCAAGTCTTGTTTAAAACTCTCACATAATAGGGGCGTCTGGCTGGCTCAGTCCTTTAAGCATCTATCTTCGGCTTGGGTACTGATCCCAGGGTTCTGGGATCCCTGCATTGGGGTCCCTACCAGGCAGGGAGTCTGCTTCTCTCTCTCCCCCTCTGCTCCTCCCCCGACTCATGGATGCACCCTCTCTCTCTCTCTCATGCGTTCTCTTTCTTTCAAATAAATAAATAAATTATTTTTAAAAACCTCTCACATAATAAAAATATAAAGTTCAATTATAAAAGTAATAATTCTTAATTGCTATTATGTTCTAATAATTAACACACAAAAACCTATTGTTTCTATGAGTTAAAAAAGATGATTTTAAGGATGGTAAAGTGAGAATTTGTTCTGAAAAATAAAATTCTATTAAAAATATCTTATTGCTCATTAATAATTTTACAATTTTAAGACACATTTTGACTTTTTAGTTTATAAAAAATAACAGAAAAAGGGAACTGATAAACCACTAAAACTACAGAAAGTATCTGAGTATTCACTAACATGAGAAATCATATCAAATATATCAATATTTATATGAAGTAAAATATGGAAAACTATAACATCGAGAGAGAATGGATTCTAATAGAAATCAATATAAAACCTAAGTATGCATTGCAATCAATTTTTCTAGAAAATTATACTTATATTGTTTTCAGTTTGTTCTATACAAATAATATTCAAATATTTTATTCATAGTTGAGGAAAGAACAGAAAAGAAAGTCAGTTATGAGTGTTGAGAGAAATAAATAAGGAAGCATTATTTTAAAGTAAAAGTATTATAAAACATGTCTTTATAAAAATATATTACTTTTTAATAATGACATTTTAAGAATAACAGAGTTAATAATTTTGAGCAATAGTCTGTGAGCATGTTTTAAATACAATGAAAAGGGGGCACCTGGATGGCTCGGTCAGTTAAGCATCTGGCTCTAGATCTCAGGGTTGTGAGATCTAAGTCTGTGTGTCATGGGGCTCTGTGCTCAGCGGGGAGTCTGCATGTCTCTCTCACTCTCCCTCTCCTTCTGCCCCTTCTCCTGCCTATGTGCTCTCTCTTTCTACAATAAATAAATCTTTTAAAAAATATAGTGAAAGGGTTCCTTAGTATAAAAATATATTTTTAATATTGTTCTTATCATTCAATATTTGAATCTTGACACATGTAGGTTTTTAATTTTAGTTATTTTAATTTAAGAAAAAGGACTCACATTACATATGAGGTGTTCAATCCTTTCCAAATGACACATAATCATAAGAGAAATACAAATATAAATTAAGTAGGAACTGTACACCAACATTCTAAATCCAATCACAGTTATCCAAAAGCACAAAGAAAACATAACTTATTTTTTCTATGATCAACTTTGTAGTTCTTCTGAGTCTACAGCCTACTTAGTAGTATCAGAGTAAAAAAAATTGATATTGATGCAGTTATCACAGTTCAATTAAATAATCTAAATATTCTCTTTTTGTAATTCACCTCTTTTGTTTCAGTATCCAGCCTTTCCAATATCCTCTTCTTTCTCCCTGCTCCTGACATGTTGATATATGCAAAAGAAGGGCTTACACAACCTGGAGCAGGTGGTAAAAAGTTGACCTCCCATGAAGTTCCATATTAGATGCTCATATCATCCTTCAAGACCCCTGGTTTCTAAGCAACGGTCCTTTTCCGCATGCTACTGCTTATCCTCCTGAGACTTGGTAGTTTACAACAGGATGGCTGGTTCCCTTAGGTGTATTATCTCACTTGAGCCCAATAATTTTCCTAGAGACTCTACATCAGCTATAGCTGGAGTTGTCTACACTTTGGATAAAAATCGTATTTCCCTATATCCCATTGCCCTGCCCTGAATTCTGTGATCACTGAGCCACTTTGACATTCTCTGCAAAGATCCTCATTCAGGTTAAACCAACTGTCATATAAACTCCTTGAAGGCATTTAGGAGTTCTGGACTCCAACTGTTTGCTACATACCTCATTGGCTTGCTTACCAGCACTGGTGAGATGAGCTCCCTTCTCTCTTATCCATGCCAGAACACATTTGGGTATTGAGATTTTATAGCACATTTGTTGTTTGTTATGAAACCTAACCTAACTTGTTTTCTCATACTAAGAAGTGTAAATCCACTCTGCTCTAGTGGAGCTATTTTGGTATTGTATAAGCAATGTTGGGTTGTTTTAGGGAATGAATTTACTTCAGGTGCAAAAGAACAGGGAGCATTTTACAAATGACTTAGGGAGTCAGGGAAGGCTTCTTGGAAAAGATGATGCTTGAGTTTTCTGAAGGTTTAAAGGAAATTAGCCAAACAAAGAGAGCGGCAGTGCTATTTCAGAAGGAGGTAATAAAATTAGCAAAATTGAAAAAATAGAGACGCAATCTGGTAGGGGTACAAAGTTAGCAAACTTCAACATTTGCAACTATTAAAGTAAAAAGTTGTGCTAGGCTGTGGTGGGAGGTGAGTGGACAGAGCATCATGAAAAGCCTCAGATCCAGGAAAAGGGAGTTGAATTCTATCTTGAAGTAATGAGGAGCCACTGATGAGTTTTGAGCAATGAAGTGACAAAAGCCAGATTTCTGAGTTTTGCAATATTAACATGGTGAGTTGTTAAGACAGCTTATCGTATTAGCACTCCCTGTGCCTGCTCCTATCTCAGAAAAGAAAACAATAAAGATGAAGTGAAGTGATATGCCCCAATATTGTACACTAAAATTCATACCTACAATGGAAAGCCAGTTCTGGTTACAGTGTGAACCCAGGAACCAAGAGTTTCTGATTCGAGGTGAATCCAGGCCCTAAAACTTTCTCTTCTACTAAATTTATTCTAATCCCAAGTTGATTTTTATGTATTTCTAGTATCTTAAATATTTTTCCTAGAAATACTCTTAATTTTTTAATCTTCTTCCCAGGAAGTATGCAGATTATAAAAATATATTTTAACATATTCTTATCCTATTTCTATCTTTCTGATACGCTCCATAGTAGGCTGATTCAGTAAGGGCAAGTTTCTCACATACACTGTGATATGAACTTTCCCTAAATGATTTTGTCCATTTCCACTGAACTAAACTTACAACCTGGTCTTTTCAGTGATGGAGAAATCAGCAACACAATAACCAATAGAATAATATGCCATAAAGGCAGTTAAAGTTAAACTAAGAAGGCAGCACATAGAAACAGTAAAGTTGTCTTGTTATTAAACTCCATGTCTCATGTTTATTTTCCCAAACAATTGAGAAAAAGATAATCTTGATGTAAAAAGTTATTTGACTAATTACACCAGACTTAACTGTTTTTTGTTTACTGATATTTAAGGAATTATAAAATTCAGGAAATAATTTCTTTCTCAGGAAAAAACTGGATTTAAAACTACAGTCTCAAAATAAAATTAAATTTTGCCATCAAAATATGAATGCTACATTTCACTTCTGCTATGCTAACCTCATGTAAAATTCCCATTTCACATATCCCAACATAGCAGACAAATGCCTTGGAATGTCCAGAAAGGAAACAATGCTTGAAAAAAATGCTGAGGAAGGAAGGAAGGAGGGAGGGAAGGAAGGAAGAGAAAGAAATCATATTCACCGATTCTTATTTTTTCACCTATTTTTAAAACATTATTTTGAGAGTTTCAAAGTAATTTTGTATTAAATCACTTATATACTGAAATTTTTATCCATTTTAAAAATAAAACTGACAAATGGAGTTAGCATAATGGAAAAATCAAACAATTCGTCATCATTAAAATCATGTAAAGTTTTAACTTTACATATATTTCATTTTACGCATCTAACACTTCAGAGTAAGAATTAAACTAAATCAAAGTAGTCACATACTGAACATTTTTTCATAATTATGTTGAAAATATTGCAATTCATAATGGAAGCAGTCTTCAAACATCTAAAATGAGAGGATTTCTGCATATATCTCTTTACTGTTCTACTATAAATACTACTGAGTTCTTACTGATTCTGTGTAACATAATTGCCATTTAACATAGGTTTGGGCTCATTATATGTAAAGCTTTTTGTTAGGCAATTACTTTTTATTAATTAATTTATATTTTTTTTTAGATTTTATTTATTTATTTGACACACAGAGAGAGATCAGATCACAAGCAGGCAGAGAGAGAGGAAGAAGCAGGCTCCTTGCTGAGCAGGGAGCCCGATGCGGGCCTCGATCCCAGGACCCTGAGATCATGACCTGAGCCGAGAGCAGAGGCTTTAACCCACTGAGCCACCCAGGTGCCCTTGTTAGGCAATTTCTAACCTCTTAAGAGAGACAGTAAAGAAGAGACTTGTATTCAAACTCTGTGATAAAAGCTACAATGTTTCATGTGGCATGTTCACAGGCAGGCATCACAGGGTCAGGCAGAAAAGTTACTTTTCCTTATTCTGAATTATTAATTTGAGAATCAGCCAACATATGCTCTCACAAAGGTATAAGATCACAAGATTAAAAACTTTTTATTTTTGTCATTTTTTTATCTGTATAATTTATAAAACTTATTATACTCTTCCCTTTAACCTAATTATCTGTACACATTTCCCTTTCCTTCAAATCTATAAGGTATTGATACATGATATTTTTTACTGATTTTATGCACATAGCCCCCAAAGTACCTAAAATACTGTCTTGTGTGTATATATTCTCGATAAAGATTAATGTTAAAAATACTATAGGTAAGTAAAGGGGTGCCTGAGTGGCTCAGTGTTCTGCCTTTGGCTCAGGTCAGGATCCCAGGGTCCTGGGATAGAGCTCTGCATCAGGCTCCTTGCTCAGCTGGGAAGCTGCTTCTCCCTCTCCCTCTGCCCCTCCAACTCCCCCTCCCCATTCCCACATGCATGCATGTGTGCTCACTCTCTCTCTCAAATAAATAAATAATCTTTAAAATAAAAAATACTATATATGAGTAAATTTAAAATGAAAATAATGCAATATAATGTAATACAAGTAAAACTTTGGGGTCAGAAACCAAGATCTCTGAGTTAGTCTGTCTGCTTTGGGCAATTTTGCATATTTCTGTATTCATTTTCACATACTAAATTCATAGTTAGTTATCATAATCTGTATTTTCAAGGACTTAGAGGATATAATATTGTCCATTTAGTAGTAACACCTTTTAAATTATAACATTCTAAAATTCTTTGAGTGTCAGAAATTATAAAATGGCTGCATCAGAAAAGAAAAGCTCAATAGAAGGAAGATATATTGATAAAATTTTAAATGCAAAGTATACAGGAGAACAGAGGACTTTTTAATATGAGAGGAAAGTAATACAAATTACATTCATAGAAATAAAAAAGCAAATATTTAGAAAAAATGTGAATTTACAAATATTTAAAGTATATTCAGTTGAAGATGTCCAATAGCAGTTAAAAATATATGTCTAATTCAGTATTTTTCAAAACAAGAATAACACCTGTCACCAAGGAACCTGTTAAAAATAAACATTTCTGACCCCAGCCCAGAGCAGTGAGCAGGAATCCTTTCATGGGACTTGGAAATATTCATTTTAAGTAAATATCATATATGCACTGTGGGGTTTTTTTTAGTATAGCTGACACATAGTTTTATATTAGTTTCAGGTGTACAACACAGTAATTCAACAAGTTTATATACTATGCTATGTTCACCACAAGATTAGCTACCATCTGTTACTATACAATGCTATTACAATATCACTGACTCTATTCCTTATGCTGTACCTTTTATTCCTGTGATTTATTCATTCCTTAACAAGAAACTTGTATCTCCCACTCCCTTTCACCCATTTTGACCAGGTCCCCAACCCCTTTGGGATTCACTGGGAGTGTATATTTAGAAGTAATCAGTGAACAATTCTGTATTGAGTACCTATTATATCTTTGCCAGACACTGCTCTTGGGACATATGAGTGAGGAAAAAACTAGAAAAACATCTGCACCCAGCTGAAGCTTATGTTTTAGAAGGAAAGAATCACATGCAGAAAAAAAAAGATAGATGAGGCCATGGTGTGGTTGAAATCACCAAGACAGGATCAAATTAGATAGGCAAGATGGTGGACAAAGAAAGTTGTGCAAACCCTTCATGGGTACTGAGGTATAATTTAAATTACTGGACAAAAACAGACAGAGAAGAGATAAGAGAGCAGGAGGAAAGTGAAAAGAGGACAATGCCATAAAATTCAAAGAAGAAAAAAATTAAGAAAAAAAGGAGATGTCTGACTAAGAACTGTAGGCAGGTCAAAGTGGGTACACACTGAGAAGAGGACATCGGTAAGAACAGGATGGGGTGATAGGGAATGGTAATGAAGACTGATTAAGATATAAATACAGTAAGAGCCCTGATAGCCAGTCTTGTGCCTTCTCCATGAGGGAGTACCAAATTATATTTGAATGATGATGTGCATAGGCATGCTATGAAAATTGGGTAGTGGTGCAGTAAAAATTAATGAATGAATAAAATAATACCCCAAATACTCTCCTCTTTTTTATGGGAGCTTTGCCTAACATTGAAAAGAAATCACGTAAAGATTACATGCTGAGACTGATCCATCTGCCACATTCTTGCTATCAACACCATTATCCCTGTTAGCATAAAGGTAAAAATATTGTATGTAACTGTGACTTGGATTTTAACAGCATACATGGGAATAATGTGAAATACAGGGGGGAAAAGAATGTTGACAAATGTCTCAACTAAACTGATGTCGTCTCATCCAAGTCTACTTTTTTTAAAGAAAAAAGGATGCTATAATAATTGCAACTAAATGGCAGATATCTGCTTTGCCTTCTCAGTGTAATTAAAAAATAACAAATGATAATGTACATACAAATGAAATGAGATGAGAAGACACTGCATACAGATTTCTACCTGTTTCTGGATATTACTGAGCTCATCCTTCCTCAAGGACATTGCACTTAATAATTATGATATTAGATGTAAATTTTTTGCAGGTTTTCTTTATCAAGTATAAGAAGTTCCTCTTCATTCCTCATTTGTTAAGAGTTTTTATCAGAAATGGGTGCTGGATTTTGTCAAATTCTTTTTCTGACTCAAATGATATTTGTTCTTGCACATTGTCCACTTTTTCCATTAGACCCCTTAACATTTTATTTATTTTTTTTTTTAAAGATTTTATTTATTCATTTGACACAGAGAGAGAGATCACAAGGAGGCAGAGAGGCAGGCAGAGAGAGAGGAGAGAGGAGGAAGCAGGCTCCCTGCCGAGCAGAGAGCCCGATGCGGGCCTCGATCCCAGGACCCTGGGATCACGACCTGAGCCGAAGGCAGCGGCTTTAACCCACTGAGCCACCCAGGCGCCCGACCCCTTAACATTTTAATCATAGTTAGTTTAAATTCCCATCTTGCTAAATCCAAAATCTGTATCATAATTGAGTCTGGTTGTGACGTTTGCCTTGCCTGTCTCTTCACTCTGTGTTTCCTATCTTGCCTTTTAACATGCCTTGCAATTTTTTGTTGTAGTTGAAATTCAGATACAATGCATTAGATGATGGAAAATGAGGAAAATGGGCCTGTAGTGTGAGGTTTTAGGTTATTTTGACTGGGAGTTCAGCTGTGATTAAGGTAAGCTATAGCTATAGGAGCCAGAAGCATCAAATTCAATGAGAGACACTATTGTTTTTACTTCCACTGTGTCTGCACTTCCCTAAGAACTTTTACTTTGATTGCACACCGTGCAGCTCTTTGAGCTGTAATTCACTGTGGTTATACTGGAGCTCTATTGGTGTGGTGGTGAGGTATCAGGCAAGTGAGGCATTAAATAATCTTATGATTTAATATCAGATTTTTAGAGGACCTGTATCACTTGACTATGCCTTGTACAAATTTTTTTTTTTTTTTGTAGTTTTCCTCCCTCTCTAATTCCCTTAAGTGAGAGACGAAGTCTAACCTGGGCTGAGACAAAGAAATGCTTTTCCCTCAAGTTCCGTAAGGGCCTGGTGAAGTCTTTATCCTGGGAGAGTAGGTTTTGTTTTGAAAAATCCCCTGAGCCTATTTTATAGTAATTACTTTTTCCATTCCCTTGCCAGAGTCATAAGGGAATCTTTCTCTGATCTTCACTGTACAACTTGGTGGGGTTCCTGGAGTTTAAATCCCTAAAATTGTGGAACTCCTCTAACTGTGCCCCCACCCCGCCCACTGCCGGCAACCCTTCTGTCTCTTCTACTAGACCACAATCAGCCTCCTTCAATTTGTCGGCAGCATCTTTTATGTGTTCCTATCAATTAATGGCTCCAGTAGCTCCTGCTTCAGGTATTGGAAGCTCCAAATTTGCCCATCTCTCCAAATTTTGGAGTGGCGGTTTTATCTGAAAGTTCAGTTTTCCTGTTGGTCTAAAAAAAGTAACCGATTTTCAGTTTACTTAACTTCTTCTACTTGAAAGAATGGAGTGATGACTTCTAAACTCTTCACATGTTGAAGCCAGAACTGGGACTTCTAAGTTACTTTTTAAGTAGTATTTAAATATTGCCAGGAAGTGTTTTTTTAAGATTCAATTTTTTTAGAGCAGTCTTAAGTTCATAGCAAAATCGAAAGGAGGGTACAGAAATTTCCCATAAACTCCCTGCCTCCCCGCCTACATAGCCTCCCCCATCACAAGCAGCCCCCAGCAGAGGGGTACCTATGTTATAACTGATGCACTTACACTAACACATCATAATTACCCAAGTCCATGGTTTACACTAGGGTCCACTGTTGGTGTTGTACACCCTATGGGTTTTGACAAATGTATAATGACATATATTTATCACTATGGTATCCTATGGAGCATTTTCACTGCCCTAAGAATCCTCCATGTTCTGTCTCTTCATTCTTCCTGTCCCCTACAAGCTGCAAGTATTTTATAAAGTAAATTTTTATACTCATGGTCATGTAATTCTGGTTTCTTTGTAGAAACAAGAACTAGAATAATTATTCCATTTTTGTAATGCTTGATATTATGCATCGATTTATTTGCTGATTTACACCTTATTATTTAAACCCATTCTATTTAAAAATTATGCTCCAATGATTTATTTTTCTTATAAATGTTTTCATAAGGCCTTGGTCCATTCTCATTATATAGTCATAAGAAGAGTATATTTGACATCCTGAGGCAATTTCATCATTTTTTTAAAAAGAGTAAAATTTGACAAAAAAGAAACAACTCAGTCACACAAATATGCTTCTAGCAAGGATTGCACAATTTTTTTTCTTGTTCTGATATTTTTCAACTAAAATGAAACAATTGAGGAAAACATGTTTGGGTAACAGCTGCTGTTTTCAACTTATATAGTATGAAACAAAGGGTGTACTGGAGTATTTTCCATTAATTGTTTCCATTGTGTGCGAATTACCCTGAATATCCAATACATTTTATTCCAGAGTCTCTGATTAAAACCAAAGCAGCTAAAGTTTGTGGGCCATCATTTTCTATGCTACATTTAATATGCAAACTAATTTTGAAAGGCATGAGGCACCTGCACCACAGATTTCAAAGGAATTTGCATAATAAATACAGTACAGACTTAAAGCTTGCCTTGTAGAGGACAATGACAGATGTGTAAGCAGTTTTGTGTGAGAGTCCTGCATAGCAAAATTTGCTTTAGAGTTGAATTTCAGGGTCAGGGTAGGACAAGCAGTCTATTATAGGATAAACATTTTATGTAAGCAAACATCCTATATTGGAGTACCCAAGGCTTATTCCCCATGCAAACTGGGGAGTGCTTTTCTTCTATCAACAAATCTTGGATTCTCTATTGGAAATTATGACTGGCTCAAATCTGAAGACAAGAGCCTGTAACTTCTTTTCTACATTATAAGAGAAAGATCATTACATTCTGAATTTGTCCTTTTTCCCATTTAGTTTATTTACTATGTTTATTGTTATTTAATCTCCCAGAAAATTATATCAGATCTTTTTGTGTGTATGTGATTGTTATGGCCATAAATATTAATAAACAAATAATAAAATAGTACCAATCAATAGGACAATGATCCTGTTTATAAATTTATTATATCTACTAGATCTTCTTCCCCCCCCAAAATATGATACTACGCAAAACTAGTTGACTAACAAAGTTAACTTTCTGGGATAGCTCAGAGGAAAGTTTTCTCTCAAAAGTGATTTGTAAAGTGATTGCTTTGTGATTCAGAGATTTATTAGACCCCTTTTTTTAAGGCATCAAATACCTGAAATAAACAATAAACAATGTCCTACATCTGCCTAATGATAGCTCCAGGTAAATAATAAATTATAGTCAGAGGAACTGTGAAGAAAACATTTACTTTTCTGGAATAACGTCCATGCATAGTGTAATTTAGTGATGTTTTACAAGTAGAATTTTCATCACAATACAGAAGTCTCTTTCTACATACCCATCTCCCAGAAACCTATGAGGGGGAGAAGACAAATGAAAGTACACTGTGTGAATTGGCATAACCACACTTACAGGTAGATTATGATGAGTTAAAGATCTATACTACAAATCTAAGTGCAACTAGTAAGGTGAAAAAGCAAAAGTTATACATGAACCCCCCCCAAATAAAATGAAATTATTTAAAATTTTCTACCAAAGAGAAGGCAGAAAAAGAATAAAGGGGAAACAAAGGAGATGGAACAAATAGAAAAAATGTCAAGGTGAAAGTTTCAAATCTAGACATATCAATAATCACACTAAATGCAAATTATGTAAAATTATACAGGAAGTTCAGGCTGTCTTCATACATAGGACAGCCGACACCTAGCTTTTCGTCCGCTCGGTAGGGCAATACAAAATATCTTATAAATTCCACAACAACAAGGCTCTTAGGTTTAGGATATACTGGTTAGACTAATTCTTTGATTAACATGTCTTTTCCTTACTTTCTCCCTTCCCCTCATGGATAAAAATGCTTTTAAGCAATGACCTCGCCAAACAACGAGTAAACAAACAATTTAATTAAATGATCTAAATCATTAGCCCATAGCAAATTCTGAATAATGAGATGATGCCTGCACAAGAACATTTCAAGACTGTCATTAATTTCTCCTCACCTTAGAGTCTTTTTTTGGTCCATTGGTCACCAAGCTAGGACATGAATACCGTCTGTAGGATCATAACACTTAATATTGGAAAAACTTTAGCTTTACCTTCATAATTATACAATTTAGTAAATGATTATGCTAAGTAAGATAAAAGGAAATGGACTAACACCATAAATAAAAGAATCATTTTTAAGTAAATAAAAATATACTATTTTTAAAAAAGTAACAATATCAGATAGGGAGCATCATATGGAAATACACTTATTTTCGTAAATATCTGTACGTACTAAGCAATTATAATAGGATGCCAAGTAACTCCCACTGTTGGTTTGGCACAGAATCTGATGGCAAGAGTTTGGGTTAGGTGAATAGTAATTTTCATGATAGAATTGGATCACACAATGACTAAGCTATTGCCTATGACATCCCATGACTATTTGCATAAAATTCAAACCCATGTCATGTCCCACAAGAAAGAGCTTGCACACATGGTTCATATTTTCCTACAGCATCCCATAACATTACTCTCTCCAATTTACCCTGACCACTGGCCTTTCTTTAGTCTCTCATTGGGTCTTTAGCAACTTGAACTTGACATAATGTCTACCTGAATGCCCCTCTCTGAGATTTTTCCATCTTTAGCTCTCTCTCTTCCTTCCAGTCCCAGCTCAAACATTGCTCCCCGTAGAGACCATCCCTGAGATGCATGTAAGTTTCATTCCCATTGTTCTTGCTAGGTTACCCTGTTCTATTTTATCTGTATACTCACCTCTATTTGAATATTTTTACTTTAAAAAGATATTTTACTCACTAGAAAGAAAGCACCAATAGAATAAGTTCTCACACACCTTTACCAAGCATTTAAAACAGTGCTTGACTTTGAGTCAATACCCAATAAATGTTCAGTGAATGAGTCATTAACTATCATCTCTAGCATTTTATGGTTTGGGAAATTAGTAAGAAATTGTTAAATTTGGGGATATTCTTTTCAATCCCTGGAAATGCATGTAAAATTTTAAGAAATATGTTCACTCATAGCTGGATCACTATGCTTGAAATACCCTCATATCCTTCCAGAAAAGTAATTAACATGCAGTCGTGTCCACATTCATTATAGTTTAAAGTGGACAGAAAAGATCTATTTTGAAGCATCTCCAAAGCCACTTAGGATATGTGCTTTAAGCCTACAATATAAAATTATACAAGAATAAGCTGAAAACCAGTTGGCCTTTATAGTCTAACTGACAGAAAATAAAGTTTCTCAAATCTGTAAAAATCAGTGTATTGGTGACTATCACTGAAATTCAGGGGGATAATTGTTAGCTAGGAAACCCTGGAAAATAAAACAGAACAAAAATTCACCCTAAAATTTCAGTTAAGGAACATCAGTAATAAGAAACGTAGAAGAAATTCACATTTAAGAATTTTGAATCCAAGTATTTCAGGTAAAATCTGCATACGTAAAACATAAACATGTATGCCTTTAGACCCAGTCTAAAATCTCCCAGCATAATAGATTGGGTTTTAGCCATAAGAAAGAATGATAGGATTTCTTAAATTAGCAAGCATGTTCTTCTATGACTATAGATTTATGCCATGTTAATACATGTAAAATGAAATTTTTTAAAGATTTTATTCATTTATTTGACACAGAGAGAGAGAGAGAGAGAGAGAGAGAGAGATCACAAGTAGGCAGAGAGGCAGGCAGAGAGAGGAGGAAGCAGGCTCCCCGCTGAGTGGGGAGCCCGACGCGGGCCTCGATTCCAGGACCCTGAGATCATGACCTGAGCCGAAGGTGGAGGCTTAACCCCTGAGCCACCCAGGTGCCCTAAAATGAATTTTAAATGCACTGCAATGCAATAATTGATTGAACTTGAAAATACATTTGCATCACAAATCATGGAATTTTAAGCAAAAATCAGAAGGCTTGAATAAATGATATACTGCTCTAGATCTATATTTAATTTCAATTTTGCAAGGATTGATGATTCTAATTTAAAAATGTAAAATCTTTGTGAATTACTACTAAAATTACTTTTAGTAATTTTAATCATCCATGGGTATATGTGTATGACTTATTTTATTTCTTATTGAACATCCTAAAGTTATCACATGGGTTGGAAGGTCAAGTGAAATAGTTATATATTTGCACCATGGTATATTCATCACAGGTAATTTTTGCAATTGAAACTCTTTGAATGACACAATTCCAGGAATTGAGTGATAGTGTGATTCTGCAAGGATATTAAATGTTTGATTTTTTCAGGAGGCAAAAGCATAATAAAATATCTGGACATAAAAATGAAACAAAGTATTACCAAAACAATCAGCTCTTAATTGAAATGGAATTAAATTAAAAGGATACTAGGGCGCCTGGGTGGCTCAGTGGGTTAAAGCCTCTGCCTTCGGCTCAGGTCATGATCTCAGGGTCCTGGGATCGAGGCCCGCATCGGGCTCCCTGCTTGGCAAGGAGCCTGCTTCCTCCTCTCTCTCTCTGCCTGCCTCTCAGCCTACTTGTGATCTCTCTCTCTCTCTCTCTCTGTCAAATAAATAAACAAAATCTTTAAAAAAAAAATTAAAAGGATACTAAAACGGAATGTTTTTAATGCAATCTGAAGATTTTAAGCATAATCAAAGGAAAAGGAGAAAGTAAACTTAAAAGTGCCTTTACTTAAGTATGAAAGTTACATCCTAGGCTTGCAGGTTGAGCTTCATCATTTGGGTTATATCTGAATAAATAATTATTTCTAAAATTAACTGCTTCAATTCTTGGTGTTCCTATCACTCAAAGTAGAAGTTCTGATTGGTTTCTGACTCAGCACAAACTAGTGATTTACTGGATTAAACTGAAATATTACAATAGAGTCACTGAGGCAAAGTTTCTGGTATCTCATTTGAGAGAATGTGGATGGTAATGATAAAAAAAATTCCATTGTATTGAGCTAAAAGGCAAAATAATTGAGATGTATATCTGACTGAAACCTTGAACTTCTGGTGGTCAGGGTAAAGTCCTTGGTTATTAGCACTGGAAAAAAATCAAGAACTTAAACCTCAGTGAAGAACTATAATTGGTATTTCCAATTTTATGAAAATTTTATTTATTATGTAGAGAAGAAGGACTCACCCTTAAAATATTCATCCATCTTTGTCTTCTTTGTTGGGTGCTAAGCTATTTTGAATAAATAAATTTCAATTGTTCACACATAATTCTGTTTTTTATAAAACACCTATAGAATATAGAATGGTGTTAGATTAAAGGCAAAGAATAATAGATGTCTGGACAAATAGAGATGGCAGTAAAAATACCAGCACATAAAGATTTAATAGTGAAATGTAAGAAAAGGTTTTACTTAGGAGTTAGTGAAGGGATGTAACTTATTCTAGTACTTTAATAATGTCCTATCAAGCAGTATTCTAGAATTATGAAAATAACTGACTCCAAACTATAGAATTTTCCCAAAACAAATTTCTTGCGGCTATGTAATGTGTGCTAAGGACAACACTTAAACCAAGAATGACTAATGTAAAAGAAATACATGAAAAGCAACTGTTCATAACAAATATTTAAAAACTGATGAGAATAATAATGGTGAAGCATGAGAATTTCAGCACCCAATATACTTTTTTAAGATTTATTTATTTATTTTAGAAAAAGAGAGATCATGTGCGAGTGAGGAGAGAGGCAAAGGGAGAGAATCTTTAAGTAGACTCCCTGCTGTGCACCGAGCCCCACACAGGGCTCAGTCTCAGTACCTATGAGAACATGAGCTAAACAGAAACCAAGAGTCAGATGCTTAACCAAATGAGCCACCCAGGTGCCCTTCCAATATTTTTTAAAGAAAAAAATGGCATGTGGAAATACAGCCTGTCTCTCTCTCTCTCTTTACAGATTTTTCCATTTGCTTCAGGAAATCTAAGTGTGTCTTCTGGTAGGTAAATAGAGATTATTCTAATTTAGACAAGGATATTAGGTAATTTACAGAAAGAAAAATAGTTTCTGTTTAAGTTATTGTTGAGAACCTATAACAAATTGAGAACTTCATCAAACACAAAAATGACATACAGCTTTCATTTTGAACCAGTGTTGTTTCATGAGTGTACTTGGAGATTAGCCGAGAGAATATGGGTAAATTTTTTATAAAAAGGATCGTAACTAATTTTGACATCTCTGCAAGTGACATTTTCAGCACTGATACTCAAGCATGTCTGTGAATCGAAGAAGTTAAAAGTATTTTTATGTGTTTTTCAACTATGCCATTTCTAACACACACACACACACACACACACACACACACATACACAGGCACTTCCTTTCTTCCCACTGAGAATGACCCAAAAAAGATTAAAAGGAAAAGAATAAAAAAGAAGTAAACATTTTAGGGTAAGAATTTTAATATGTAATTTATCATTTTATGTTTCAAGTAATGGTGATATGTGTGTGGTATGCCATAATATTAATTTTTTCCCAAGGAGGAATTTATAGATTTGGAAGTTAGAGAAGTTTTCTAAGGCAGGGATCCAACTATGGACTTCTACAAATTTATCCATAGTCTTCCCATACAGATTGCCTCACAGTTAGCATTACTTCAAAAGAATAATTTGAATTTTTTAACTATACTAACCTTTTTTTAAAAAGTTATTGAAATTATTTTTAAATACACCCATTATGAAAACCCAAATCACACAGTAATGAATTGTGTGAAATAAAAAGTGAAAAGCCCTATCTTCCCATCATCAAGAAATATATTTTGGAGAAAATTTTTGACATGTTTTCTACATATGTATGATTATATATTTGCATATTCACACAGAAAATCCCTATTTTTAAATCAGAAATTAAATTGTAGTCTATCGTGTCTTGTTTTCTTATTGTAACAATATATAAAACACATATTGCTATGACATTGCATGTAGGAACAACTCATTCTTTCTTGTCTTTAGTGATTTCATTGTAAGACCCAACAATAATTGAATTCATCTGTCACTTTCTGTTGCTTGTGTTTTGGGTCAATTTTATTTATCTATCAAATCTACCAACTGTAAGTGCAAAATAGATGAGTTTTAACAAATAGATACCGTTCTGTAACTACTACCAAACTCATGAGGTAGAACTCAAAAAAGTTCCCTCTTGCTCTTTTGAATTCAGTCTTCTCTTCATAATACTTGGCCTGTGATAATACCACACTACTATCTATTGTTATCATTTTCTTTTACCATGTGGTTTTTATAACTGGCTTCTTTCACATTGTATAATGCTTTTGAGATGTACCCATGTTTTTGGTGAATCTGTAATTTTTTCCTTTAATTTCTGAATTGTATCCACTGTATGGATACTCTATACATTGGTTATAGGTTCAGCAACTGACAGACATTTGGATTCTTTCCAATTTTGAATAATATTGCTGTGAATAGTTGAGTACAGATCTTTGTATGGACTTAACTTTTTATTTCTCCCAAATAAACATTCAGGAGTAAAATTACTGACTACAAGTTTATACTTAATTTTATACATAAATGGCAAAATGTTTTCACAATACAGTTGTGGTATTTTGCATTTGTACCAGCGATGTATAAGAATTACAGGTGCTTCACAACCTTTACCTTAAGAAAACTTAATAGTGTTAGTGTTTTCAATCTTAGCCATTCTAGTAAGTATGTAGTGGTATTTCATTATAGTTTTAATTTTTATTTTCCTAAAGATTAATGATATTGAACATCTTCTTTATAGAATGTCTGCTTAAAATTTCACCCATTTTTATTTACTGAATTGTTTTTCTTCCTCTTCTTAATTTTTAATATATGTACCCCATGTTGTTTATTGTAGCATGATTTTTGTTTGTTTCAAATTTTTTAATTTAAATTTTAGTTTGTTAACATATAGTATAATATTAGTTTCAGAAGTAGAATTTAGTGATTCATCACTTACATATAACACCCAGTGCTCATCACACCAAGTGCCCTATCCCTCATTTAGCCCATCCCCCACCCACCTCCTTTCCATCAACCTTCAGTTTGTTCTCTGTAGTTAAGAGTCTCTTATGGTTTGCTTCTCTCTCTCTTTTTTCCCCTTCTCCTATGTTCATCTGTTTTGTTTCTTAAATTCCATATATGAGTGAAATCATATGGCTATTTGTCTTTCTCTGACTGACTTATTTTGCTTAGCGTAATACACTCTGGCTAGATTCATGTCATTACAAATGGCAAGTTTTCATTCTTTCTATGGCTGAGTAATATTCCATTGTGTGTATGTTTATACATACACACACACACACATATATAAATATACACATAATATATATATATACACATTACACATCTTCTTTATCCATTCATTAGTTCATGGACATTTGGGCTCTTTATATGGTTGAGAAATTTCCTTTCTATTCTTAGATAGCTGAAGTTTTTTATCACAAATGGATGACATTTTTTAAATTGCTCTTTCTGTATCTGTTGGGATGATTGTAATGTTATTGTTATTGTTGTTTTTTTCTTGTTTTTTAGTTTCCAGTTTTTTTGGTGTGGTTTCATAACAGAGTAGCAGAGTGATGCTATCTTCATGGATGGAATTGTGTATCATTGTCTCATCTTTAATATTTTGAAAGATTTTGTGTAAAATTGAGATGGTTTCTGCCAAAATTTTATAGAACTCACAAGCAAACCTCTCTAGACATGGGGCTATTTAATAGGGGGCATTCACCTCTTGAGTAAGCTTTGTTAACTTGTGTATTTTAAGGAATTCACCATTTTATCTAATTTGTTAGATGTATTGATATGAGTTTTTCATAACATTCCATTATTACACTTTTATTACCTGTAGGATCTGTAATGAAGTTGTCCCTTTCATTCCTTACATGATAATTTGTTTTTTGTCTGCCTGCCATCCTATTTTCCTCCCCTCCTTCCTTCTTGTTTCATTTCTCTGGCCAGAATTTAGTCAGTTTTATTGTCAATTTCAGAAAAAATAAGCTTTTGAATTCATTGATTTTTTTTTTTGCCCCAGGGGTATAGGTCTGTGAATCATCAGGCTTATACCTTTCACAGCATTCACCATAGCACAAACCCTCCCCAATGTCCATAACCCATCCACCCTATCCCTACCCTCCCACCCCCCAGTAACCCTCAGTTTGTTTCATGAGATTAAGAGTCTCTTATGGCTTGTCTCCTTCCCAATCCCATCTTGTTTCATTTTTTTCCCTTCCTACCCTCCACGACCCCCCGCCCTGCCCCTCAATGAATTCATTGATTTCTATTTTCCTGTTTTCTCTTTCTGATTTCTGCTCTTCTCTTTATTATTTACCACCTTCTCCCTGTTTGGGATTTAATTTGTACTTCTTTTTCAAGTTCATTAAGATAGAAGCTTAGATCAGATGACACCTTTCTTCTTTGCTTATATATTTTTTTCCTAAGTTCTGCTTTCATTGTTTTTTTGTATATAATTAATTCATATAATATAGTTTTTAGTATAATTACAGAGTTCACAGAGCTGTGCAATCATCCCATAATCCATGTTTAGAACATTTCATCACCCCAGAAAGAAACCCCATACCCATTTGCAGTGACTCCACATTATTCATCCACCCCAATGGTAGGCAACAGCTAATCTGCTTTCTACCTCTATAGATTTGCCTAATCCAGAAATTTTACATAAACGTAATCATATACTGTATGTTTTTGTGTATGGCTTCCTTAACGTTACACAATATTTTCAAGGTTCATCCACATTTTAGCATGTACCAATACCTCGCTCCATTTTGCTGCCAAATAATATTCCATCGTATGGCATACTCCAAAACTCCTTGCCGTTGCTCTGTCTGCTCAGGTGCCAGTAGTCAATTATGGCAGCCCGAGGACACTGGGCGATTTTCTGACACATACTTGACCACATGAGTTGGTTCTTATCCATGGGGTATCAGGGTGTGGCTGAAGCTGAGAAGCAGAGTTCAGAAAGGAAGTTATAACCAGGTGAAAACTCTGACCATGCTTTTCATCTATAATAGTGGGTCTATTGGTTACTTTAATTCATATATCATTGGTATGAATAAGGATGGATAAATTAAAGCTGTACTTATCTTTCACTATGTTAAGAAATTTTGAAATAATTATGACACATTTTACTGATCATGAGTAGTTTTTATTTTGTGGTATTCTGCTTATTAGATTAATATATGCTCATAAAATAAATACATATTCATGTATATGTATATTTTTAATTAAAGTTCACAACTTTATTAAGGGCTTCCTCAACCTGCGTTTGTTGATTAGAGGAGTAGTCTTTTTTTGTCCAGATGCCACTGAAACTGCCAAGTTTTCTTGAAGTACACAGAGTGCTGTATTATCTAATGAGTTAAAAATATTAAGTTTGATGTTTATTATAAACTTCTCAAATATGGATCTCTAAACAACTAGTAAATAATTTTTACATCTGACTGTTCCACCGAGTGAATCTCAAACTCAGAATTATTTTTACAATTGTCATGGGCTATGGTAAAAATTTATCCTAAAAGATACTAGCTGCTATGGGTCTACATGGCCTTAAAGTATGTAATATCTAGTTGCAATATATACACTGATTTGGGTCCTGATTCACACATGCAACTGTCAACAAATGAACAAACAGCTAAAGACGTTTATGAGACCCTCAAAGACATACAAGTACTTACCGAATAGTTGATAACATAAGAAATTATTATTGATTTTCAGATATGATAATAGTAGTTATATTTTATAAAATGTCCACAATTTTAGGAATGTAGGTAAGAACTTTTATAGGTAAAATGCTGTGATGTCTAGGATTGCTTAAAATACTTTGAGATGGAAATAGTTTGGGTTATAGATAAAATAAATTGGCCACATAACAATTATAGAAAGTAGATGATGGATATGTCCAGTTCTTTAATCCTCTCTACTTTTTTATAGATTTAAAAATTTCCTAAATAAACATGTTTTTAAACATTTTAACATTTATTTTTTTATTTTTTTTATTTTTTAAAGATTTTATTTGTTTATTTCACAGAGGGAGAGAGATCACAAGGAGGCAGAGAGGCAGGCAGAGAGGGGGAAGCAGGCTCCCTGCTGAGCAGAGAGCCCGATGCGAGCCTCAATCCCAAGAGGCTGAGATCATGACCTGAGCCGAAAACAGAGGCTTTAACCCACTGAGCCACCCAGGCGCCCAAACATTTTAACATTTCTAAAAGCATGAGTTTCAAAGGAATGTAGTGTCAGCATTTACCTATTAAGAGTTGAAATTACTTATCCAAGACAGAAAATATGTTCTAATTGTATATGCACTATACAGTCATATAAGCTATTCCTGATACATGTATTATGAATAAATACCCTATAATGAATACATATATGTTTACTGAATCTTATCTGAATTCTACTCTTTAACTTTATTTGTAGTAGATCCCTTCATTTAATTTATCATTGACCCTTGAGCAACACGAGTTTGAAATGTGTGGGCCCACTTTTGGGGGAATTTTTTTCAATAAACACAGTATAGTACTGTGAATGTATTTTCTCTTCCTTGTATTTCCTTAGTAAAATTTTCTTTTCTCTAGCTTACTTCATTGTAAGAATACATAATACACAGAACATGTGTTAACGGACTGTTTATATTATTGGTAAGGTTTCTAGTCAACCGTAAGCTAATAGTAGTTAAGTTAAGGGAGTCAAAAGTTATAGGTGGGTTTTCACCTGTGTTGGGGGTTGGTGTCCCTAATACATGTACTGTTCAAGGGTCAACAAAAAGAGTAAGTGGTCTATAATGAGGATAAAGAGAGGTTTAAATGAGTGTGTTAATACACTCAATCCTGACTAATACAAAAAACAAGCTTTCAGGTGTTTCTGAAGATTTCACTGGTCCAAAATGATAAGCATAACTACCATACTTTTTAGCTACAACTCACAGACAGATCAGTGAGTGAAAATTTTCCCTTCCCTATAAAGTTGCTCCTTTAAGAGATCTGCCATTACATGCCTCCTTCTATAGTATGTAATAATACCAATCAATCATTCGATTTACAAAAGAGCAGATAGGGGGAACGAACTGCCAAAAGTATGGTCTGGTTACTTTGGAGCACTGTTTTATTTGTTAGGGTTTTTTTGCTTTGTTTTGTTTTGTTTACTTTTAATGTCGACTCTTTTGCATATGAAAGAAAGACATTTCATGCACTGCCACCCCCTTGAAAAGTGCCTCAATTTAACGATGGTGTCAAATTTGGTAGTTTTCTGCATTATCTAAAACCTTTCAAAAATATAGGACTGTTCATTGAGTCTACCAAGTGCAAACATTGGCTCATGAATCAGGTGAATTATCCTTCTCAGAGCATGGTGTATTTACTATAACGGAAAGCCCAGACTCCTCTGCTTTCAACTGAGAAATACAGCAGCATTTCAAGGAGAACTGTAAGTTGGCTGTTAGCAGGGTGGGCAGCAGCACTTTTCCTGACAAACTTAATGTCATGAGGTACATAACTCTTAATTACAAAAAATCATCATGGAGTTAAAAACCTATAGGGAAATTAAAAGACCTGCAGCAGGAAACCCTGATAGGGACCTACTTTACACAAATTAAATTGACCTATGTTACCCAAACAGTCCTGATGATTTAGAAAGTCTGTCTTTTTAGCATAGCAGACTAGTTGTAACTATACAGTTCATTAGCTTAGGAGATATAACCATGTTCAAATTGAAAAAAAAAATGCAAAGAGCGCCTGATTAAGAGATTTCAAAAAATAACGGTAGGTTGACTTAAATTTAATTAGATTGTGAATTTCTTGGGAAAAAAAATTTATAAATGCACACTCCTTCTCTTCCCAACTTGTTTTTACGTTTTCTTTACCTAATGTTCTTAAATATTTAGAAATAAATTTTTCTCTCAACTCAAGGAGCAAAGTTTCCATTTGGCATTAAAAGGGTCTTGCAAATAATATTTTGTATTAAATTTATAAAAGAAAGTGACAAGTGAGTGGCCTTTTGAAGTGCATTTTGTTCATGCTATCAAGTTAATTTTGTGGATGTGGATACAATTAGGATGCAGTTCCTGATCACTTGGGATGTGAAGGATGTATAAATCTAAGTAATAGTCTACTCATTCAGAAAAAAGCACATATGTACCACATTTATGTATGATAGGAAAAATGAACTATTAGGGTAAAAAGAGAAAAGTCATAGGACTTAGGATAAGGAAGGATGTGAAATTTAGTACTAAAAGTGTAGCAGGGCAACATGAACAAAATAAATGTGATTCAAGGTTTATGAAGAGAAGACCAAGGTATTCATGGGGCTCTGTGAAATTTGTGAACAGGTCTTATACCAATTGTTTGGGTCATTGAAGGACCGTTAGGCAACTGTACCCACAATGGAAAGCTGAGCTCCTGATATTAATAGGTAATAAATATATATTTTTTAAAATATATAAATGATTGAAGTAGAAGAATAAGGATTTGTTTTAATCATTTATTTTAGAGAGAGTGAGCGAGAGAAAGCACTTGCATGTGAGGGGAAAGGGGCGAGGGAGAGAATCTTCAAGCAGACTCGCCACTGAGCACAGAGCCTGAGGTGGGGTTGGGGGGGCTCGATCTAAGGACCCTGAGATCATGACTTGAGCTGAAAATAAGAATCAGTCGCTAAATCGACTGAGCCACTCAGGTTCCCCCAGAGTGAGTTAGTTTTAAATAGGTAGATTCAAGTCCTGGAAAGTTCTAGGTCCTGGTATTAAGAGAGAATCAATTCCACCAACCTACCTACAGAAACTTGGTGACAAGACTCATCATTAAATAAAGAATATATGAATGAGCAGCATAGCATGGTTGAGAATCAAGTTGTTTGTGACAAGTGGTGGAGATGGGTTGGAAATTTCCTGAAATGTCTGAAATGTTTTTCTTCACTCAGTGTCGTAATCATACTTAAAGGCTAGATATTTGCTCAATAAATTTTAAAAATAGATTGTATGTTTGAAACATTTCACATTAAAAGAGAAGGTCATGGACATTGGGGAGGGTTTGTGCTATGGTGAGTGCTGTGAAAGGTGTAAGCCTGATGATTCACAGACCTGTACCCCTGGGGCAAATAAATAAATAAGTAAATAAATAAATAAATAAATAAATAAATAAATAATAAAACAAATAAAAGAGAAGGTCAAAATTCAGGTTACTTATACTTGATTCTTGTAGCCAACATAATTACTGGTTTTTGGAAGCTTTCTCTGAATATTTCCCCCAAAACACGATGCCTGCCTGTTACTGGGGGAGAATATTACTTCCCCACCAATAATTATAAATAGTTAAAATAATGTATCTTTATCCATACTGTAAATTAAGTTTATTCATCTGCAACTGAACATTGTGAATAAAAATTAGAGTTAGATAAATTCTGAGACTTTGTTTGGATATCTACATAGGACAGCCATATTATGAATTATGAGATGACAAATGTCTAACTCTTTTCGTATGTAAGACCTAAGGCAGGACCACACACAAATATTCCTTTAGTTAAAAGAAGAGCTTTGTAACCTATGAATATGATCTCTGACTTGCCTCTCTCTATTAAGTGCAATTTTGAAATTATATCATATAAGTATTAATCTTTTTTCTCACAATATTGCAAATTCCTCAATAGCAGGAGATGCTATTAATATGTACAACTACAACCTACTTTAGGCTACAACTACTTTAGGGTATTATATACCCTAAAGAAGCTCATATTTCTTGATCTCTGCCACTTCTTTTCTCTTGACTTCTAGTTGATTTGAAACAAGGTTTATGTATTCAATGGCTTCTTTGGAGTCAAATCACACTCTTAACTTCTCTCGGCATATCAAGACCAACATTTAATCATGTTTCTCTTATTTTTAACAAGCTTCCCTTACAAATATGCCCATTTTGCCCATCACTTAGTTCCACTGCCATTTCCCTTTTGAAGTCTTTCTTATTGATTTTCCTTGCATTAAAATCCTATATATTTTATTATTTCATTATTAAAAATAGAACATAATTTTTATATGTTCAGTTATTAGCTCTCTTTATTTACCCCATGAAAAATTCATTTCTCCCCACAAAAGGCAGATACAAAGTAAGAGTGGTACCCTTAGCACCTAGATTGTCTATGACAGCTGACAAACAAGCTCTGGGAAAGTTTCACAGAGGAGGTTACACCACATTTCCACCGTAGAATCACCGGATGAGAGGTTGATGCTAAAAATTATCTGTTAAGTCCTGTCTTCTTTCACTAGATCATAAGTACTTCAGGGACAAGGAGAACAAGGACTCTTGTCTTTTTCATTTCCAGTCATCCATGAGTCACACAGTGTTTGGGACACGAAAGGTGTATTAGACAAATTTGTCGAATGAAACTGCTGAACTAAGAAAAGGCAGGAGGTTGGAATAGGAAGGGGTTAGTCTGACATACAAAGGAGTGTGACTGAGCATGTACTTCAAGCCACTAAAGAAAAGAGACTCACGAAAAAATGACACCATTATACAGGGTTGCAGAAAATGAAAGTAGAAAGAGAACTGGATTTTTGTGATTGCAGTTTGGATGCATTTTTACATGTTAATTGGCCATGTGTGTTTCCTAGTCTTTAAAATGTATGTTTATGTTGCTCATCCATTTTCCTCCCCAGTTCTTGATTCTACTTTTATTAATTTATGGAAATTCTTTATATATTCTTGATATGAATCCTTTGTTGGTCGTGTCTATTTAAATATTCTCAGTTCACAACCTTTAACTTTGCTGTCTTTAAGTGTGTTTAATTTTAATATGGTCAAATTTATGGGACTTTTCTTTTCCATCTTACTTATGAAATCCTTTCCTACATCAGGTCCAAAATTTATTCACCTACATTTCCTATGAATTTTAAAGTATTATTTTTGCCAAACAAAACTTGATTCCATCTGGATTTGAATTTATATCTTTCTGTGTCTCTATTTAAGTATCTGTATATCTTGGGAGTAAAATGATGAAGATTAAAACTGAATAAATATATTAGTATCTAATTCAAATAACGTTTTAGAAATAAACTTCATCTTGAGGTAAGCGAGGCTTGCACAATAAAGCAAATTCAAAATAAAAATAGTGAAGGTCAGATTAACACCAACTGGTATTTATAAGACATAACAGAAAGTAAACATTTGGTTCATTGTATAATTTTGATCACAGAAACATATTTTCTGCACATTTGGAAGAAAATTAACTAGCTTGAGAGTTGTTACTTAGAAAGAAGTACACAGTTTCCAAGGATGAGCTGTGTGGACTGACTTTGTTGAACTCAAGTTTTAATGCCATTAATGCCATGTAAATAAATGGTGAAAGAATTAGACTAATTTGAGAATGGCATCTCTCTGACACAGATAGCCCCAGAAAGGCTAGTTAAAAATGCAAGTGGAGGCAAAAGTTGGATTTGGATTTTACATCAATATATATTTTGAAACATGAGCGTTTTTGAAATTTGGGGGCAGATTCTATAAAGCAGTTGGTTTTCCTGTTGACTTCAGATAGATCAGTGACATTAATAAATCAAATAGTTGTATATTGAATTTGTTTTATTTGTTTACCAGTTAGTCAGTTTGGATGTGTGAAGGAAAACATGATGGGGAAAAAGCAAATTTCACTGCCCGAACTGATTTTTTTGAGGTAGCTGGCCTGACTAAGAGAAAAAGAGCCCGCTTAAATGGCATGTGTCTTAGTTTGTTCTCCTGGCCATTCCCTGGGGGTCATGCCTGCCAGAAGCCAAGGATTACTACAGAGACAAATTTTTCCTCTTTCTTAACCAACTCCAAATTATTAGAGCACAACTGTCAGACTCGGGTGAGGTTGAAGGTAAAAGGCAGGAACTACTGCAAAGAAAAGGGCCATAAAGAGCTGGCCTTTTTTTAATGCCCCTAATATTTATATTTCAATATAATATTGAATGTAATTTCAAATATATTTTTTAATTTAAGGGTATCCCCTACCATAACAGAAGGAAACTTTCAAAATTAGAGGCAATGTAGATTAATGATTAAGATTGTGGTGTCTGGAAAGATCCTTTTCTGAACAAAGAAGTAACTTGAACATGTGGCTTCAATGCCCTGTTTCCAATCTATATAATGGGGGTAATGCTGGAAGCCACTTCAAAGGGTTATTGTGAACATCAAATGAGTTAATATATGCAAAGAACTCAAAACAGTGTCAGGCATTAATTAATAACTATTGGGATATCCATACATATAAGGGAATAACAAAAGGGAAAGATTTGACCTATTAAACTAAAATCAGGACAGGGAAAAAGAAAAAAGACGATCCTACTAATCTTGGGTACAAAATCAGGATGCAAACGAAGTATTTTAATAAGCACAATAAATATGAATAGATCACATGTTCCTAACATTCCATCTTTTTATATATTATTTTCATATATATTTTATGTATTTCTTATTGTTAAGTATGAACATTCTAAATATTATGCTATAAAGGTGACCACTTTACACAGAAAAATTTCTCATCATGGTGGAATTTTGGATTTAATGAAGGACACAGAATTGTGCCATCCAACATGGAAACCATTAGTTATATGTGGCTACTTAATTTTAAATTTAAACGAATTAAAATGAAATAAAATTAATGACTTAATTCCACAGTCCCACTGGCTATATTCAAAGACTCAAAAGACACATGTGGTTAGTGGCTATTGTATTGGACAGTGCAGATATAGATCATTTCAATTATTGTAAAACATTCTATTGGAGAGAGCTGATATAAAAATAAACCATGACAAAAAGGAAATTTCAGATACTGATATGGGCCTTGAAAGAAATAAGAAAGTGTGATATGCTAGAGAATGACTGAGAATTACAAAAACGGGCTGGCAGCACCATAGAGGGCAAGATCACAGAATGCTTTTGTGAAGAGAAAACGTACAAAATGAAATCTTAATGATTAGATCAGGCCAACAAAGTCACCAGCATGTGGAACTTCATTCTGGCAAGAAGTAACACTGCACAAATTCTAGGCATAGAACTTGGATAAATTGAGAATAAAAAGGTCCTTGCTAACATGGGCATGATGAATGAGCACAAGTGTTGAGCAATGAGTTTAGACAGGTAGGGAGAGGCTAGGTCAGGTGGGGCCAGGTAGGCCAGAGTAATGGATTTGAATTCAATTCTAAGCATAATGATTAGCCATGGAAAGCTTGTAAGTGATGGAAATAAAACAAACAAATGAAAAAAATAAGCTTTACACCTGAGCTAAAAAACAATCTTAAATATTCTATTGTTAAGAAAATTAGGGGCCCCTGGGTGTCTCAGTTGGTTAGGCGTCTGCCTTCCGCTCTGGTCATGATTCCAGGGTCCTGGGATCTAGCCCCACATCAGGGTCCCTGCTCTACGGGGAGTCTGCTTCTCCCTCTCCTCTGCCTGCTGCTCCCCTTGCTTGTGCTCTCTCCAAATAAATAAATAAAGTCTTTAAAAAAAAGAAAATTAAAAATAATGATACAGCACCATTGAATATAATGGAATGGATAGAGTACCAGACAATTGAATATAAAACTAAGAAGACAGTGGTAGCAATAGTGTTAAGATGAACTAAAGCCAAGGTAATAGAAAAAGATAAAAAGCCATCTTTTATAATGATTAATATACAATGCACAAATCGTGAAGTTTGCCTTAAATTGTTCCACAAAAAGCATTACTGAGTATTGCAAATATAACTCTTTGAATTAGAAAAATTCAACACACTCACAGTTGTGGCGAGCCGCTTATTATGAGATGAACCGTGCCCCTTTCAAATACATGTGTTGAAGTTTAATTCCAGTACCTCAGAATGTAACTGTATTTGGAGATAAGGTCTTTAAAGAGATAATTAAGTCATATGAAGTCATAACGGTGGGCCCTAATCTAATCTAACTGGTTTCCTTATAAGAAGAGGAGATTAGGACACAGACACACAGAGAGAAGATCGCCTAGAGACAGAGATGATGGCCATCTACAAGCCAGGGAACCTGGCTTCAAAATCAAGCCTGCTGTAACCTTGATGTTGGACTTCTAACCTGCAGAACTGTGGTAAGATAAATTTCTGTTCTTTAAGCCACTAGGTCTATAGTACTTTGTTTTGGCAGCCTAAGCAAACTCATACAGTGTTAGAACACGCTTGAATTTTAAAGAAAATCAGGTCCTACCTTCCCTTAGATATCCTCCCCTAAATCACAGAGGCTATATATTATACATAAATTTTTTAAATTCAGAAGTTGTTACAAAATATATGCCTTTCCAAAAATGAACAATGACAAAAATCTTGACAAGTCTTTGTTTTTTAATTAATAGTGGAAATAATGATTCTCAAATAAATGAAATATATATTTCCATTATTTCTTTGACTATCTACTTGCTCAGAATAAAGGCTGGTTATTACTGCTTAACATTGAGTATTTTTATTTACCCCTTGTGAGTGTTCTCACATTCCCACCCATATCACTTATTTCTTAAGCTGCCATAAATCAATTTTTTTAAGAGAGGGAGGGAGGTGGGAGAGGGGCAGAGGAAGAGGAAGAGAGAGAATCTTAAGCAGTTTCCATGTGTAGCACCAAGCCCAACATGGGGCTTGTTCTCATGGGGCTTGAGCTCATGACCCGAGCTGAACTCAAGTTGGATTCTTAACTGACTGAGCCACCCAGGTGCCCCAACCACAAATCTATTTCAGATAAGAGAAATATAGTGTATTTTCTTTTTCAGCACAAAATTCATGACAGCCTTGATTTTGAACGTATATTCATTAACTTTATGAATATAGGCATACACCCTCATTTTTATAAATTAAACTTGGAAATATTAGATATTTTAAGAAAACATCACTTGTAACTTTTAAGTTAAAAATAAAAACATGTACTATTCCAAAGCTCTTGTGCTTATCTATTTTATTTATTTACTCATTTTTAATGATTTATTTATTTTAGAGAGCGAGAGAATGAGAGTGAGCATGTGGTGAGGAAGGGCAGAGGGAGAGAGAAACCCAAGCAGACCCTGCACTGAGCATGGAGCTGATGTGGGGCTCTATCCTAGGACCCTGAGATCATGACCAGAGCCTAAACCAAAAACTGGAAGCTTAACCAACTGCGCCACCCAGGAATCCTGGAAAGCTTTTGTTTTTATTGAAGTGTGGTACTGCCCATTTTGGGTGCTTTTAAATAATAGTCAAATGGTATTACTGCATTTTCTTCATGGGTATAACTTCAGTTGAGAATTCCACAGGTAGCTAGAACTGTCAACAGGTCATGTAGGAAGGACATCCTTTCCTTCAGTCTGGAGAGGAGTCTGTAAAACCCAATTCTACAGAGATACAGAATGAGAGAGTAGGGCCCCCTTGCGTAAGAGATAACACACACTGCTTCCATTCACTCATCTGTAAAAACATACATGAAAATGGTGTCTTTTCATTACAGAATAGAGTCATCCCAGACTGAATCTGAAATAACATTAATTCAACCTTTCATCCACACTTTAAACAAAGTACATAAATGAATTTTCTAAAAATGAAATGGAAAGTATTTCTATAGCAGTTCAGAACTAAAAAAAAAAAAAGTCATCGGGAGGTCTACCTCTACCATTCACTGAAATTTTAATTAAGATATGCATCCTAATTTGAACAATGCTCATTTATAGCTCAGGTGTCACTCTCACCATTCTTAATTTACTCGTACTTGCAGTTCATGTGATAAAAAGCATTATCACTATAAAGGAAACTAGGGAAGAAAAAAAGCATACAAGATGAGTTCACCTTTCAGTTTTCATGTGAGAAGAGCAAATTACTGAATCTTTAGTTGCCAGAATGTGCACATATTTGTTACAGGAGCAGCTGGTAATGTTGTATACAAGCTGCTCTCCAGAAATTAATTGTGAATATTAAGAATAATCCTGACCTGGGTCACAGCTGAGCTGATTTATTTTTTCTCCTAGACATTTATCAGGCCTGTCTTTTCTTCCATCTAACTGAAAAGTGGGATGTCTCCGAGTTCATGATGAAAAAGCCACCAATGTATTATGGACCTATACAAGTAGACATCTGTTTAAACTCCATGCTTTGGTCTTTTCTTGATTGTAGTATGCCAAATTATGAACACCATATGAGGCATAAAATTGTTCTGGCTCACCTTCCCTTTGTAGTTAATTTATAAAAAAAAAAAAGACTCATTTAAATATCATATTAAACAAAATTTAGTGGCATATAGTCAAGTGGTAGAAATAGGTCCAGTGATTTAGTGTATGAACCAAAAAATCTCTATGAAGTATATTGTCTGATGGTGTCAATAAAATCAATCCAAGGAAGTTATTTCTGGGAAATCTTGCCCAAGTTTCTATTTTTGTTAATATGTTTTTTATCTTCATTTATAATGAAATAAGTCCTAGTACTTTTTTCTAAATAACAGTAGATTTGTTAAAGGTGCATAATTTTAATTTTGCTATTTCTTGATGCATAACAAAACATAATATATTGACTTTCAAATTATGAAATTCAGTGATACTTCAACATTGTCTTAATGTCATGTATAAATGGGCATATTTATGCCCAGCAGATAGAATCATTGTGAGACCTAGTGATAATATCCATTATACATTTTGCTTATTAAAAACTCTCTACGGGATGCCTGGGTGGCTCAGTCAGTTAAGCAGCTGCCTTTGGCTCAGTTCATGAACCCAGGATCCTGGGATCAAGTCCCACATCAGGCTCCTTGCTCAGTGGGATGCCTGCTTCTCCCTCTGCCTGCTGCTCTCCCTGCTTGTGCCTGCTCTCTCTCTCTCTAATAATAACTAAATACATAAAATCTTTAAAAAAAAAGTCTTAAGAAAAACCTATACATTTTGGATTCTGGTATTAGGAGGTATTAGAGAATAATGAGTGGTTAAGGGCATGGTCATGATTTCTTTACACACCTAAGTCCAGCCCCATGATATTTTTTTCTATCAATTTATTCTTTAGTTTTCCATAATGTTACTTAATGTTCATTCTCAGTTTTACACATTCTTTCTTCACTCTCAGTTTCTGAGCCCACAAACATTCCCTCAGTTCAACTTACAATGGTATCATTGTCACAATTTTAAAAATGGTATTAAATGGGCTTTCTTCAAACCTGTCTCCATAAGTCTCCAAAATTGCCTGTATTCTTAATTCTTTCCTACTTCACTCCTGTAATACTTGGAAGATCCATCCCTGATCTTACTGAAGGCCAACACTTCTACTTGAGTTATAACTGTTTTTTCTCTCTGATGACCCCTGTATGTTTTCATTTAAAAATTTCAAATTCAGTTAATTTGAAAATTATTCTCTCTAAGCCATAGTTAAATGACTTGTACCCATTAAACCTATAAAATGTGGAACCATGGTTAATCAACCATGAAAACCATAAGTAAAGCTAAATATTATGACATTGACAAGTATAATAACACAATAAACACAAATCAGATAACAGAAGTAAGATGACATATTAGTGCATATTTTCCATACTTTTCTTGCTAAGATTTTGAGCCCTGAAAAGTACCTAAAGTTAAGAAAGTTAATAAACTAGAAATAGTGATAGAGTAATTTTGTAAAGGGAACATGAAAAGCACTAAAATAGTAACAACAATTAATATTAATTATTAATAGTTGTTAATTAATAAATATTGGGAAAAGGGAATTTGAAGCAGAGGTACAAGGAAGTATTAGTCAACTAATTTTCTCATCTTTCATATTGGGAAATAAAGAGCATTAATATATCTTAAGTTAAAATGAATCAAAGAAAAGAAAATTAGAATATGGGCGTTGAAAAAATACTACAAGGAAATAATCACATAAAAGCAAAATAGCACACTGAAAAGGCAATTCCTATAGCAAAACAGGAAAACAGTCATCAAAAAGAGGAAAAACAATTTTTAATCCCCAAATGAAATATTAGGTATACATGTTTGACTCTGTCATCCATTGGGAAACCACACTACAATTAAAATGTAGAAATTCAGAAAGGAATAAACTCAAACAATGACAATATAGAAGGAGAAAGAGACTGGCAAGAAAAAAATATTTTAATAAGCTTTCAGAAGATGGAAGACACAGTGAATATGATGAAGCTGATGTATTAAAATGGGAATGATGCATTCCTGCAGTCTGTGGAAAGCAATGTGATAAAACCTCTGGTTCCAATTTATCAGATACTAGGGGTCAAATTAACAAGGTGGAAAATAGGGGGACTAAGCTGAAGGTTTGTACCAGTCAAATTCCACAGAGACACTCAGGTTCTGGCTTTCTTGTCTGTGCTATGTCTTGCATAGTGAGTTGAATAGTGCCCCCCCCCCACCCGGCCAATTTATGTCCACCTGGAATCTAAGAATATGACTTTTTGAAAATAAGGTCTTTATAGATATAGTTAGTTATGGATCTGGAGATAAAATCATCCTGGAGTTAGGGAGATCCTAAATCCAAAGAGTAAAATCTTTGTAAGACAAAGGAGAGGGAGATTTTGACAGAGAGATATATACAAGGAGAAGGGCGCCCTATGAAAGAGACAGATTGGCATTGTGCTGCCAAAAACCAGAGAGCATCCGGGGCCACCAGACACTGGAAAGAGTCTTCCTGAGAGCCCTCAGAGGCAACATGGCCCAGCTGATGCCTTGATTTTGTACTGCTGGCCTCCAGATCTGTAAGAAAACATTTCTCTTGTTTTAATCTTCCCGGATTGCGGTAATTCGTTGTGGCAAGCCTAGGAAACTAATATATCCCTGGTCCCTGGTCTGTAAACTCTCTTTTGGAAAAAGAAAAAAAAAATCCTCTCAGGTTTCTTTTCCCTCTCTCCGCCTCCTATTTCCCATGGTGGAAGTGAGGAGGTAGGGGCTGAGCATCAATGGGAAAAATGACCGACTGGCAGATGGGATCCATTTCAATTTGTGTTCTACAAAGTCAGACCAACTTGGGCGCCTGGGTGGCTCAGTAGGTTAAAGCCTCTGCTTTCGGCTCAGGTCATGATCTCAGCGTCCTGGGTTCGAGGCCCTCATTGGGCTCTCTGCTCGGCGGGGAGCCTGCTTCCTCCTCTCTCTCTGCCTGCCTCTCTGCGTACTTGTAATCTCTCTCTGTGTGTCAAATAAATAAATAAAATCTTTAAAAAAAAATCAGACCAACTTTAGCTGGCTCAACAATTTACTCTCCTTCCTTGGTAAGCTGTAAACTCAATCTCACATTCCCCAAGGGAATACTTCATATCAACTCTCTCGTCTCAAACCTTTGATTCCCTTTTCACCACCTCACTTTTAGCTCAAGAGTTTTCATCACACTGTACTGAACAAGCAGAAGCCATCTGTATTCTCCCTCTCATTACCATCTCCCATTTATGTGAGGAGATTTGTCCTTGTTCCATCAAAAATTAGTCACTACACATGCATCCTGGATGCCATGCCCTTTAATTTTGCAAGGACTTTTCCTCTTTAGTTAGTCTATCACCGTATGGCATCATCAGACCCTCTACTTTGTTGTATCATTACCAGCAGTTTAGAAAATACTTTTTTGTCTCTCATCCTTCAAACAAAGTACAATATAAAACATCAAAAATATGCCTTCTCCCCACATCATTCTTTATTTTCTTTATATTCTCTATTCCTCTTCATGAGCAGGCTCCTCAAAACCCTTTTCTCTTATTCTTGAATTCTCCCTCCATTCTCTAATCACTCAGTCATCTTTCAGTTTTCTCCTATCAAATTTTCTAGATGCTTGTTATTAAACTTCTCAGCAACACTGAACAGAATTAAATCTTTTCTCCTACTAGAAAGGTATTTCTCTTTTGAATGGTTGTTGACAATATATATTCCTGATTGTTGTCCAATTACCTCATGCTCCATCTCAGATGCGTTTGAATTATTCACCCTTCTCTACCCAAATATGAGAGTAACTTTGGAACAACTTTACTTTTTTTTTCATTTTCCTCATAACTAATTATACCCACATGTAAACACCTTATCTAAATTCCTCACATCCTTATTCCAGCAAATGCTTTGTCACCTTCACTGGAAAATTTTACCACATCAAACTTAAATTTCTCAGAATGTCTTCTGAGGAAAGGCTTCTGTCTGATTTCCTTACCATGAATTTCTAGTACTTCAGAGTATAACGAGTGCAGTCACTCCATAAAATTATTTGCATGAAAAAGTGGTTTCTATAATAAATACTAAATATGGACAGTAAGTTGAGATTATATTTAATAAGATTTTTAGGCAGGTTTTAATAGTCATTAATAGGATTTTTTATGTATACTCAGATTTAGTTCTGAGAATTTCTAGGGCGCCTGGGTGGCTCAGTGGGTTAAAGCCGCTGCCTTCGGCTCAGGTCATGATCCCAGGGTCCTGGGATCGAGGCCCACATCGGGCTCTCTGCTCAGCAGGGAGCCTGCTTCCTCCTCTCTCCTCTCTCTCTGCCTGCCTCTCTGCTTACTTGTAATCTCTCTCTCTGTGTCAAATGAATAAATAAAATCTTTAAAAAAAAAGAATTTCTAGTACTTAGAAACCAACCATTAATAATATTATTTATTATCTCTTGAAATTATTGATATGGCCAGAACTACTGATTTTAGCTTCGCCACTTCTTACACTATTTTTGATGAGGACCTCTAACATTAGCAGGTAATCCCTCCTTTATCCTCCCCTTTATCACTGGATAAATTACTTGTTATTTCTTACAGTTTGATTTCAACTATACCCAGAGAGCCCTGTCTCTTGAATATTTCTCAACATGATCAAATATAACAACCTAGTCAAATATAATAACCACTAAATAGTTCTTAAATTCTTAGTTTTTCATACAACCTCTTCTCTGTCTAAATGGTTTCTACTTACTTATTTATAAGTAGAGACATTAAAAATAAAACAATATTATAAAACCTATTAAAATAGCCAGATCATGTTATGTTTATTGCTCTAGGTTTAGCACTAGCTCTTCCACATGGCAAGCATAATATAAAATAAATGTCATCAGAAGTACCTATTTTATCCATCATCAAAACAATATTTATCTTAAATGCATGAATATTGTTACTCTGGTGTTATAATCAGCACTAATCGTCTCAAAATAGACATTTCTTTCCATGTAAATAAATATTTAGATGGTTGATTTAAAGCAGTGGGCCCTAAAAAAGGGCTGATAGTTCAACAGATCAAGAACCAGAGTGAGCATTCCATTGGCCTTAACCAGGTTTCAGTTTCTTTGTATAAGTCAAAGCAGCTAAGAGCTTTATGTTGCGAATGGGGAAAAAAAATAAAAATATTAAAATAAATAAATAAATAAATAAATAAAGCAGGACTCGCATGGTTTGCTAAAATCTGTCAGGAGACCCATACATTAAGGACAGAAAGATGAATGTCTTTAGTGAGCTAGGTTAGTTACAGAGGGACAAGCTAGATGAATAAAAAGAGCATAAGTGTTATTTTTAGATATGTATAAATCACTTAAATGCTGCAACAGATTTTTAGTTTAAAGTAAATGTTACTGACTGATTGCCTATTTGACCTAAAAAAAGACTATAAAAGTGAAGTATATTTAGGCCCACAAATTTTCCCCAAAATAGAGCATGCAGTGTCCTTTCACTAAGGCCTAAATGTGCCTGACTGAAGGGGGCAAGCAGAGTGCTGAGGAAAAGAAGGCTGTCTTGTATGCACCCACACCACAGCACAGAGTAGGGCATTGAGCATTGTCTCAGCTCCTGAGAGATTGCCACATAAAATTACCATCATAATCCTTCCCTAGAACTGATGTGAACTGAACTCTCAATGTAGTAAGGACATATAAAGTGTAAGGAAATATAACATGATGCCTGGCATAATTTATTAATCATGTTAATAATGATATTTCTCATCATTTACCGTTTGCATATGCCCTTCTAATATAGAATTATTGAGTCATTCTGATGAATTCACTCTGGGACTGTTACCAACAAGATAATTCAGGGATTAGGATTACAAACCATATGATTCCAGACATCATCCTGGTGCTTTGTTTTCATCCTATAATGCTGTTCTATATGCTGGATCCTTAGCTGATAGTTCAATGTTTGTTATTCAATAATTTCACAAGATGTTTAAGGTGTAATTTCACAAGATGTTTAAGGTATACAAATGCAGGGGGGATATGGTGGACCTCAGAAATACATTTTGCCTGACTGATTTGTGATTACTGGTATATGCTTTTAGGAATTTTAGGAACTTGGAAGTGCCACAACTTTACTTGAAGAAAATTTGACATAATTGGTATTGAGGCCATCTCTGTATAAGCTAGCCTTGATTTAAAAAGTATAGAGTTCTTTTAGATGATATCGTAATAGTTTTAAACTATTAGAATAAAAATTTTAGTATCACCATTATACTTTAGAAAAACGATTTAAAAACCAAAACCCAAACTCCTGGCAACTGGAAGGCTTTTCTGGAAATTCATAATCTCAAGGATGTGAAAATAAATATTTTGAAAATAAACTAAAAGGCAGGGACAATGAAGCTGTAAAGTCAGTGTAACCATTAAAATGTTGGCTACTCACAGCCCTCTTAATTTTTGATATATCTGTCTTGGCCGTTGTCATCTTCCTTTACATTTTTTTATGTTAAATTTTTTCATTTGGTGTGTGTCTAATTTATTTAGACACATGAAGTTGGCATTTTTCCTGCTTTTGTTCCTAAACAGCAACTACAAGGAAACAAAAAAGAAATTTGTTGAGAGTATCCTTGAAAACTAGGACAGATTTAATAATTGGAAGTTTTGACTGAAGTCATAATTGGTTTATGTTTCATAATCCATAATTTTAATCTTCCTTAAAAACAAAATATAGGGGTACCTGGGTGGCTCAGTGGGTTAAAGCCGCTGCCTTCAGCTCAGGTCATGATCTCAGGGTCCTGGGATCGAGTCCCACATCTGGCTCTCTGCTCAGCAGGGAGCCTGTTTCCTCCTCTCTCTCTGCCTGCCTCTCTGCCTACTTGTGATATCTCTCTCTGTGTCAAATAAATAAATAAAATCTTAAAAAAAAACCCAAAATATATTTCTGTAATAATGAAAAGTTTGCTTATTTTGTTGATATAATGCCTCATCTTATTTCATAAAAGACTGTAGGTGGTTAAATGCACTCAGTTGTAAACCAAAGGAAAGGGTGAAGAAAACATAAACACCATCATTCATGTGAGCATGGAAAAGTCCCGCTTAAATTCTTTAATCCATTTGATCCTAATAATACTCACCGACATCCCCATGTTAAACTACGATCATTAATTATCATGTCCTTCTTTGTGGTTTTAAATGGAAAAAATAGTTATCTACTTAAATATTTGTAAAACTATAAACAAAGTGGCTTAAATACAGAGTATTAAGGCTATTCTTTGGCTCCTGAGGGTAAATGAATTATGGACTCAGAACAGCTATCACATTGTTAAGTCACAAATCCTAAATTTTGGCTGCAGCTAAAGTGTCCATTTCACTAATTTCCCATATGAATAATGCATAGTAGGCTGTAGAAAATGAAAACAACATTAATAATGGCAGGGGAATGTCTGAATTCTGTCAGTCATTAAAAATCTTAATTATATCAGAACAGTACTCCATTATTACTGAAAAATATATCTGCTTTGTCTGTTTAGAATTACAATATTAATTAGTTATTATTTAGAAAATTATGTGTTCTTCTCCAAATAGATAACATGAATTGTGCATTTACATTGGTAAAATAGTCATTAAGATATTAAAGCAGTTCAATTCACTTAGTCAAATAGTTAGCCAGAGTTTTCTATCATGATGAATGAATGTGGTATGTATGTGTGGATTTCAATATCAAATAGTTGACTATTAAACTAATATTATATAGTTTTTTTTACGAGATGCTGTCCTTGGCTTTTTCTCTATGTAGCCAGATTATAATCTTTATACTGTAATGTGGGTAGAGGTGGATCAAAACAATTTTGTGTGTATAAACCTAAACCTAATCATGTTAACTACTAAAATGGAGTGAAGAAGTTATGGACAAGGACCGAATTAATCCCTCTGTTTAATTTAACCATTACGGTGATAAGATACTTTGATATTATAACATGATATTTCTTTTTCATTTTCTGTAGCATAATATCTCTAAGCCTATATGTATAAGAGTTAAAGAACTATGAAAACTAATTAAATAGCTAATCACTATTGCAAAAGTGACAATGTGATATACATTCTAGTGTTCACTTCAGGTCTATTTTATATCTTATTTTCTGTGGTTTCTTTTATCTGTACTCATTCTCTTTGGTCTTTTTTTTTTTTAAAGCTTTATGAACCTCTGTTTATTATAGCGTTATTCATAATAAAAAAGATATGGAAGCAGTGCAAGTGTCCATTGATAGACAAGTGAATACAGAAAATGTGATATATACACACACACACACATATATATATATATACACATATACACACACACACGTGCAATTAAACATTACTTGGCCATATAAAAGGATGAGATCTTGCCATTTACAACAACACAGATGAACCTAGAGTATTATGTTAAGTGAAATAAGTCAGAAAGAAAGACAAATAACATATGATTTCACTTATATGTGGAATATAAAAAACAAATGAACAAACAAAAAGCAGTAACGGACTCTTAAATATAAAGAACAAACTGGTGGTTGCCAGAGGGGTAGGGGGAATGAACAAAATAGGTAAAGAGGAGTGGGGGGAACAGTCTTCCAGTTATGGAATGAGTAAGTCATGGAGATAAAGGGTACAGCATAAGGAATACAGTCAATAATACTGTAATAGCGTTATATGGTGACAGATGGTAACTACCTCATGGAGAGCATAGCATAACATACAGAGCTGTTGAACCACTATGGTGTACACTTGAAACTAATGTAACGCTCTGTGTCAACTATACTTCAATAAAAATAAAAATGACAAAAAACAAAAAAATCTGCACTATAGTCTAACTTTAATCATATATATATATATATATGTACACACACACACAGTTATATATTCTTATGTTCTTTCTTACCTCTTTCTGCCTCATCCTGTCCCTCCATCTCACCCTCCCTCCCTTCCTTTTTCCTTCCTCTCTTTCTTTCTTTTCATTTTGGTCTTGGGAAATGCTGATTTATATTTTGAGGTTTTGTTTGATCAATTATTTTAAAAGGGGAACATGGAAAATTATAATGATATCTGTAAATAGAACTTGGTTTATTTAAAAACAGATTAACTTACACTTTATTTAATTTTTTTAATATGAAAATTATAGGAAAGTAAGAACAGTAGTATAATGAACTCCCTTATATCATCACAAAGTTTCAACAGTTATCAACACACGGCCATCTTGATTCATGTATATTTTAAACCACTTCTCCCCTCTCTCCACCACCAGATTTTTTTTGGAAACAAATCTCAAATAATCATATTATTTTATTCATAAATATTTCAAAATGTATCCTGAAAGATAGGAATTCTTTTTAATATAATTGCAGTATCACTATCATATAAAAAATTAACAATAATTCTTTAATACTATTAAATATTCAGTCAGTATGCAAACTTAGAAGTTAAGAGGAATTCACACCTTAGTGACAGTAAGTTTTCCTAACTCAGAACATAGTATGTCTTTTTCTTCTTTCATGTGTGTTTTTGTGTATTTCAGAAGTGTGTTATAATTTTTCTCATATAGGTTTTAGACTTTTAAAAATAAGTTTTCACCCAGGAATTATAACTTATTTATTTTGGCTTATTCTCTGCTCTTTTTATTTCTTTTTCCTTTTTTTATTTGAGTAGTTGATACACATTCCATTAATTTCAGATGATGTAGGTTTCCAGTTATTCTTTGCTGTTTTAAATGGGTCTTCGCTTCCATTATATTTTCTAACATGTTACCATTGGCATATTTCAAGTTTATTAATTTTAATCAATTTTATTAAGGTATAATTTACATGTAACAACATGCACAGATTTTAAGTGTATAGTTCAATGAATTTTACTAAAAGCATATACCCATTTAACCACCATTCCCATTATTGATTTTTATATGTTTATTTTATACTCTGCTAATTTACTATTCTCTTTGGTCTTGATGTCTTCTTTAAGATTCTTCCCTATATCTCTCTGTTCTTTAACTCTGGACATATGTTTTTCTTTCTCTATCTATTTTTGCCCCTTGATTATTCCCACAATCTGTTGATACCTTTCTCTTGCTCATTCTCTGTCAATACTAGTTGTTCTTAAATTTTACGTAAACAGCCAATGGATTAATGAAAAGAATTTTGTGGATATAATGACAATAATTAGCTCCACAGATTTTGAGGAAACGGAGATTAATCTAACACATTCATCAATCATTTGCAATGTACCGATAACTCTAACTTTTCTCCTGATGTCTTTTTTCCCCCCAAATACTTGCTATATCCTAACAGACTAATAGTTGGTTATTTTGAAGTTGCTTCAAATCAACATATCAAAATTGAAACACTTTACTTCTCCATTCCATTCTTAACTACCTACCTTTTTTCTCTATTCAGGTACAAAACTGTACCTGTATGCAGGTACAAGACTTCAGAGACTTTAGACTATCTTGAACTATTTTTCTGGTTTACTACTTTTAATGGTGACCAAGATTTTAATATATTTTCCTTTTTTTCCAACCCAATGGCACTGTGTTAACCATACCATCTTCATCATTTGACTAAATTATCACACTTCCCTTTTCAATATTAATTGCCATCAATGTCTACTATCATTTTCCAATTTAGTCTTTAACATTATCATTCTAAAGTATATATCTCATCATGTTCCACATCCCTCCCTCCAATAACAATAGGAAGAGTAGATGGTCTTTGGTTTTTAGCAGATGTCAAGCTTTTCTGTATGTTTTGCATTTACTTACGAGATTTAACCTACACATCAGTTCTATGAAGTAGATGCTGCTATTATCATTTTATTTAACAAGTTGCTTGACATAAAAGACCTTTCAAGTTAGGCCAAAGAATATTTTCAATTACTTTTATTATTATTATTATTGAGATATAATTGTTATATAACATTGTGTAAGTTTAAGGTTTAAAATGTGTTGATTTGATACATTTATATATTGCAGTGTGATTACCACCATAGTGTTAGATTAACACCTTTATCATATTATATAATTATCATCTTACTTTTTGGCTGAGAACATTAAAGATCTAGTCTCATGGCAATTTTTTAGTATATTATAACAGTACTGTTAACTACAAATACAATGCTGTATATTAGATCTCCAGACTCACTCGTCTTCTAACACAAGTGTGGACCCTTTGACTATTTCGCCAATCCCCATCCCCCACCAACATCACCTGGTAACTACTACTCTACTTCCTAGTTCTATGAGTTCAGCATTTTGATATTTCACATATAAGTCATATCATATAGTATTCGTCTTTCTCTATCTGACTTATTTCATTTAGCATAACACCATCAAGTTCCATTGATATGGTTGCAAATGACAGAATTTCCTTCTTTTTCATAGCTGAATAATATCCCATTGCATTTATCTATATTACATCTACTTTATCCATTCATCTCTAATAAACACTTGGGTGTTTTCAGATCATGGTTATTGTGAATAATGCCATAATAAATATAAGAATAAAGATATCTTTTTGATGTCTTATTGATATTTCTTTCAATGTACACTCAGAAGTGGGATTGCTGGATCATAAAGTAGTTCTATTTTTAATACTGCAGGCTAATACTTATAAGAATTTTCTAAAGTTATCAAATTCTTAGAATCAAAGAGTAGAATGGTGATTGCCAGCAGCTGAGGGAAAGGAGAAATGAGGATTTACTAATCAACAGGCAAAAAGTTTCACTTAAGCAAAATGATTAAGTTCAAAAGATCTGTACAATACTGTATCTTTAGTCAACAATAATATAGTGTACTTAACATGTTCTTAAAAGGGTAGATTTTATTTTGAGTGTTTTTACTATAATAAAAGAAAAAAATTAATGCAGATTGCCAGAAAGAATGAAAAGAAATGCAGCCCATCAATATGTAGTTCACTATTGAAATACTTTATTTTTTTAAGCTGTGGAATACACAAGAGTTTATTCCTTAAAAAAAAAAAGAGAGAGAGAGAGAGAGTTTATTCCTCTCATACCTTTTATGCTTTGGCAAGAAATATTATACTTTAGATTTGGTGATATTTCATTTGCAGATCTTTTCTTTGGAATATATAGTGCCTTTTTAAAGCCTGGATATTTTTAAATTATTATTTTATTTTATTTTAATTCCAGTATAGTTAACACACAGTGTTTTATTAGTTTCAGGTATAAAATATAGTGATTTAACAATTCTATACATCACTCAGTGCTCATCAAAATAAGGAAAGAACTTTAAATATAAAGACATAGGTGGGTTTAAAGAAACAGGGTGGTAAAAGGAAAGCCATGCAAATATAAAAACTGAAGTAGCTGTATTAATATCAGTCCTTGTGGACTAGGACAAGAAGTACTATCAGAAACAAAAATGGACACGTCATAATGAACAATGGGGTTAATTTACCAATCTAAACAAATAAGCACATAATCAAAACACAGTACTGAAGTTTGGATAGACAAACCCATAAATAGAAAAGAAGAAAATATCCAGATTAAGAAATATCCTTATAAAGATAACACAGTTAGAAATTCCATAAGAAAAAGAAATATATCCAACATTTGATATGGGAAAAACTAAATAAATATGTGGGAAATATGAATTTGGATTTGTCTCAAACCATGTAACAAATTAATTCTAGATGGATCAGAGATATAAAGGTAAAAGCTATAGCTATAAAGTCTTTAGAAGAAATCATAAGGGAATATGTTTGAGAACTTGGAACATGCAGAGATTTCATAGGGAGGATATTAAAGTAACAAAAATGAATAAAATATCATTAAAAGAACTTATATAACATTTTAGCCTGCTCATAAAAAACATTGTTGAGAAATAAAAAAGGAAGCAACTTCAAGAGAATGAGAAGACAAGCCACGGACCTATAAGAATCACTAGCAAAAGACACACTGATAGAAGACTTGTCCAAGTATATAAAGAACACTTAAAACTCAACAAAAAGAAAACAAACAACCTGATTAAAAAATGGCTCAAATGAGCGCCTGGTGGCTCAGTTGGTTAAGCGACTGCCTATGGCTGAGGTCATGATCCCAGAGTTCTGGGATCGAGTCCTACATTGGGTTCCCAGCTCCACGGGGAGTCTGCTTCTCCCTCTGACCTTCTCCCCTCTCATGCTCTCTCTCACTCTCTCTCTCAAATAAATAAATAAAATCTTTAAAAAAAAAATGGTCAAAGATCTTAACAGACTCTTCACCAAAGAACATACAGATGACAAATAAACATGCCAAAGATGCTCCACATCATGTGTCATCTGGGAATTGCAAATTAAAACAAGATCTGTTTAGAATAGCCAAAACCCAGAACACTGGCAATACCAAATTCTGATGAGGATGTGAAGCAATAAGAACCCTCATTCACTGCTAGTGGGAATCCAAAATAGTACAGCCGCTTTGGGAGACAGTTTATTGGTTTCTTTCAAATCTAAACATACTCTTATGATAGGATCCGGCAGTTGTGCTCCTTGTTATTTACCCAAAGGAGTTGAAAATATATCCACACAAAAACTCACACATGGATATTAATAGTAACTTTATTCATAACTGCCAAAACTTAGAAGTAGCTAAGATATTGTTTAGGAGACGCATGCATAAAATTATGGAAATCCCTCCAGAAAATGGATATTAACCAGTGCAAAAACAAAAGCTAATGAAAAAACAATTTGGCATAACCTTAAATACATTTTACCAAGCAAAAGAAGTCAACCTGAAAAGGAACAAGCTGTATGATTCCAACTGTATAACATTCTGGAAAAGGCAAAACTATGGAGACAATAAAAAAGATGATAGTTGCCAGGGGTGCGGGAGATGGGAAGGGATGAATAAGCAGAACCCACAGGCCTTTTAGGGTAATAAAACTATTCTGTATGATACTGCAATGGTGGATATAGGTCATTATTTATTTATTGAAACCCATATAATGTATAAGAGTGAACTCTAATGTAAACTATGGATTCTAGGTGATTATGGTGTGTCAGTGTAGATTCATCAGTGGTAACAGATGTCCCACTTTGGTGATAGATGTTGATAATGACAGGGCTACACATATATGGGGGCAGAGAGAATATGAGAAATCACTGTACCTTTCTCCCAATTTTCCTGTAAACCTCAAGTTGCTCTAAAAAATACAGTCAAAAATAAAAAAAACAACGCCTTGGAGAAAATATTCACAATACATTTATGTGGCAAATGATTTATACTCAAAATATTGATTAATAAAATCAATAACAAAAAGAGAAACACATACCCCAATAGGCAAAGCTCGAATAGACATTTTACAAAAAAGATAAGCGAATGAACAATAAACTCATGAAAAGATATCCAACATCATTAGTCATGTTCTATGAGTGAGAGGAAGTAAGAAGTTAACTTTTTTACTTGGCCAGAAGATGGCCAAATGGCCAGAAGATAGGATTTTGACAGAGACAGTACTGTGCAGTCACCAAATCTCTTTCCCTTTTCCTCCTGTGCATGCCATTAGACAACAGTTCTCAGAAATTTTGTTTTTTATTAGTTAGTTGGGACGAAGTGGCTGAGATCTGACCAGTAGAGTATGGATGGAAGTGTGACATCTCCTTAATGAAGGACCCTAACTTCTCCCTGTGATACTCGACATTTTGTAGCTGATCTCGCTAGATGCAGATAATCCAGCACAGATTCTGAGGCTCAGGAAGGGGCAAAGCCATACAATGAAAGAACCATGAGTCTGAATGAGTGACTAGGTAAAATTCTACTCCAGTGATTCCTAGGATTTACAATGGACTATGAATTGAACAGGAAATGGATTTTTACTATTCATTTTGGAAGTTTATATGCCAGTAACTTGAATAAAAGTGACCAATTTTACATTTCAGTTTTATCTTCACCTTTTATTAGGTTTCATGAGCCCCTTACAGAAGATAGAATTCCTTGCTAAAAATTTTCTAGCCTTTTAGGCATGAGAGAAGAAAAACTGTGATAAAAGTTATATACATACATATATGTTTGACTATATTTACACTTTATATATAGTTGACTATATGTATACATTATATCTGTAAACTATATTGTTACGTAAGGATACATACAGTCATATATAGCTTGTTTTTGCTCTTCATTAAAACAAGCTAATATCACAATTATTTATTTATTTTATTATTTTTTTAAAGATTTTATGTATTTTTTTGACAGAGAGATTATAAGTAGGCAGAGAGGCAGGCAGAGAGAAAGGAGGGAGCAGGCTCCCCGCTGAGCAGGGAGCCGGGTGCGGGCCTCGATCCCAGGACCCTGAGATCATGACCTGAGCCGAAGGCAGAGGCTTTAATCCACTGAGCCACCCAGGTGCCCCACAATTATTTATTTATTTGTCATTGATAATACTATCATGTTTCATATAAAACCAACATTTAACATAAAAATCAATACTACCTGAAAAACCAAATAAATATGTTTTACTTATTTTAATTTTTTTGTTTTAAACTGTACAACAAATGGAGAGTCTATCAAAGTGAAATTCCCATAGAAGACTGTGTCTTAGTGACTTTCTATGTACCACTTAGTGTTATTTTTTTCTCAGATTTCAATGTATAAACTTACCAATTCCCCGTACTCCAACCTACTCCTATTATGGGAAAAGGTCATCAAAAGCAGGTTTTACTACCACCACTGTCGTCACCATGTAATTTTTAAGACATAAGTTTTCTTACTGGCCTGATTTTTATGTCAAAATTAAACTGAATTATAGATGCACGTAATTATCAGACACTTCTTAGTTTATGAAAACACTTAACGTCATCTCTTTCAGAGCCCCAAGGAATAATGCCAAATCCGAAGAAGTTATGAGATTCCTACTTAGTATCCTATTTAGTGACAGGTGGTTTTTTAATTAGAGAAGGCTCCAAAATGCGACCACCTTTCATTGCTGCTCAAATGGAGATGTGTTTCCAGCTAATATATGGAAGTTCCTTTGGGGAAAATCATCAACCCCAAAACTGCCTCTGTGTCATCTGATGACTACAGTCATGTGTGGAGTTATGGAATTTAGCACCATATGACATGCTGGTGTGATAAATGTTTCTTTGGTCATGGGAGAGAAAATTAATTATCTTGCAGGATGGTAAAAGTCTTAGAAGAAATAGCTGTTGTGCCACAGGTTTGATAAAGGTAGCAAAGTGGCTTTGGTTCATCCTGTGAAGCAGCTCTAGGCCTTCCGAGATTTGTACCATTGCATTTAGTGAAAATGTCAGGGAATGTGTCATACACCTACTGCTACCTTCAGGGCAAGTAATGAAGCCTGTGAGTAGTCAAAATATCCATGTGCCTGAAAAGAAAACAAGCACAAATGATGCCGAATTTGCCACTTTAATTAGTTTTCTTGGATCATGTTGTTTGAAATATAGTGACCAAATTAGCTGATTTTGTGGTCATATTCTAACATTTATAAGAGGTCAACAATTGGAAGTATTTAAGATTAAGGGAGAAAAACTCTTATGTGCAAATATATATACAACGATTTATATCTGCTGTTGCAGTGAGCGACAGCCAGTGAGATTCACTCTGTGGTTGATTCTGACAGTTTACCACCACAGAGTCTAGTCTACATTCCATTTCAAGGAGGAATAAGCCACTTCATTTAGACTTTGGTCTCCAAAAAAAAATGCATAAGTGAAGCTCTAGATGAAAAGGAAATACAACATTGGAATAAAAAGAGCATTTCAAAGGTGTTGGGCTAATCTCAGGAAAATAACAATGAAAACATAAGCAATAGATTCTCATCAGAGTGTACTGCAGCTATGGGGCGCCTTCAGCAAGGGTAGCTAGACTCAGCAATTTTGAGGAGAGTAAAAACAGCAGATAGTTAAAGAAAATAAAAAGAAAGACATTTCAAACTGATTTTTTTAAAATATTTTACTCATTTATTTGTCAGAAAGAGCGAGTATAAGTAGGGAGAGGGAGAAGCAGGCTCCGCACTGAGCAGGGAGCCCAACACGGGGCTCAAACCCAGGATCCTGGGATCATGACCTGAGCTGAAGGCAGATGCTTAATCAACTGAGCCACCCAGACATCCCTTAAATTGATTTTTTAAAAATCTCTTTCAAATCCACAATTTCTGTAAAAGCAATAACATTTGTCTTTGTCCTCCTCTTCTTTCTCATTGCCTTTAACACGTTTCCTAACAGAAGACTTAAAAAAAACTTTTCACATTAAATGCTCCACGGAAAAGTATTGGAACGGTTAAAGGAAAGATATTGTAAGTCACATTAAAAAGTAGGCATCATTTTTCCTGAGTAATCTATGCTTGAATATAACCATCTGAAATAAACCACAGGATTTGTTAAAAGTGGGGTACTTAGGGGACGCCTGGGTGGCTCAGTTGGTTAAGCAGTTGCCTTTGGCTCAGATCATGATCCCAGAGTCCTGGGATCGAGTTCCGCATCGGGATCCTTGCTCAACACGGAGCCTGCTTCTCCCTCTGCCTTTGCCTGCCACTCTGCCTGCTTGTGCTCTCTCTCTCTCTGACAAATAAATAAATAAAATCTTTTAAAAAATAAATAAAAATAAAAATAAAAAATGGGGTACTTGGTTATAATGCTCTATTCTTCCCAACCATCTCCAATTCAGAAAACCTCTATTTTTTTTTACACATTTTGAACTACAGAAAATTACCTTTCAAACGTATACTCTTAAGAAAACAGCCTATGTAAAGGAATAAAAATGTGAAATATGACAAAATAATATGTCAGCACTGTGGCCTATATAAATATTTCAAATGAGAGGGAAATTATATTGGGGTCCATCCTTCAACACAGTGGCATGTACCAAACTTACATCATTTTCCAAACATTTCCCTATCGTTCAGATTAAATCTCTGGATTTATGCCAGAGACTACATCACTGTGTGTGTCGTCCTGGCAAACTAAAGTGAAAAAAATGGGTGACTTACTCAGATAAATGTGGCCCAGAAGACTATTCATAATGAGAAAAAGTTAGATATTTGGTCTCTATTATCCACGGGACTGCCGATATCAATCAGTCCCACTAAAGAATCACACCATTCTCCTGTTGTCTAGGAGAAGTTCTAAATGGCACAACTGGGCTGGGACTGGCTGCTTTTTGGCTCAGAGCTGGTAGAAAGTTTGACTTTTTTCACACAATGCCAAAGAAGTCAATATGAAGTAGATAGCATCACTGCATAATATGTAAGATGGGGGATAAATAACACATATACTCAACGGCTCTAGGTGATCCTCATTGCTATCACCTGATGGCCAGCAAGGGCCTAACTTGAATATGAATATGACAGTGAAAATCATACACAGTGAAGATCCCATGAGACTGAGCATAAAACATTTAGCACCACGCTTAGCACATGTTTCTCTTTCATTTTTTCCCTCCTCCTCCTCTTCCTCCTCCTCTTTCTAATTTTGGTTGAAGTGAAGCTACTCTCAGAAAGGAAGATAGGATAGAGGGTTTCAATTTAGGAAGCACATTAATAAAGTGAACAAATCTAAGTTAAAGGAAAACATCATGATTATTTTACTAGATAATAAAATAACTTACCCAAAATTTTTCATGCAGTCTCACATTAAAAAATAAAGTAAATCTGAAGTAGGAGGGGAAAAAATGTGTACAAGGCAATGCAACATCAGATTTTCACAGCATCGTGTTATTTTATATGAAAGAGAAAAATGCTGGTGGCATGCCTAGTATGCACAGTATATTTTGTCCCATTACATATTCATGATTTCAAAGTTAGCTGTTTGACAAGGTAATGAGTCCATAATAGGCAATCTCTTTTCTTGAAACCACTATTTCAAGTCTCTACTGTTCTCCTTGAGATTACTTCTATTCAACATTTCCTACCCACTCTAAGCAGATGGCACTGCCTGTTTCTTTATAAAGGAAATAGGAGCTTCTGTGTGGGAATTCTCTCCAGTTCTGTCTTAATCTGCATGTATACCCATAGTCCCATTTTTTATCTTCTGTGAATAATCTCACATCTGCATTCTTTCCAGGAACTTTCTCCACCTAGGACCTTCTTTTTATCGTAAACCAATTGCTCTTTACTCCTCTCTCTCCCCTACTTACACACATTCTATCGTCCCCTACTCTTTACACTACATCTCTATTAATATAACTCACTTTTTTCATTTATACCCAAGCTTCCCAAAAGAAGGGCTAATATTTACTTATGTTTTCCCACCTTTTCTAAGCACTTAAATCTCATTTCTAGATTTATAACTGAAACAGCTTCTACCATGGTTGGCAATGATGTGATAATACCAAAATTAATTAGATATCTTAGTTCAACTGGACAGGCCCTTTTTCTTGGCGCCTAGGACATCACTTCTTTGATTGCTCTATTTCAAGTGCTTTTGTCTGATGAAGTGCCTGACATTTAAATATTTGTGTTTTATTGCAGAAAATGGGAGTGAAAGTGTCAGAGTAGACAATGCCTTAAATCTCTAGACATTAAGCTCTGCCAGGCTTTCACGAAAGATAATGGTAAAAATATTTATTTACAGGGTCACCTGAAAAGCCTTCTGAACACAATATTTCAGGACCCACCAATTACAAACTCGCATGTATACACTGTCCCTCCTGAATCCCATCCCTTCTTACTGTTTTAGGGACAATCTTCACCAATGATCTTCACTTTTTCCTCCCAACTCCATATGTACATATAGATTTGTACATTTCTACTCTATATCTCTCTGACTCCAAAGGGTACCTCAAAATCAGTCTGTGAAATGGAGCCATAATATCCTCTCCTTTCTCCTTTCTGACCCCTAAAAATGTGATTATTTTGCCAATTTTCATCTCTTAAAGAAAAATACCAGAATCCAACCATTCCATCAAGTAAGAGATGTGGAAGTGACTTTTAATTACTTTTAGTGATTTTTTAAAAAGATTTATTTATTTATTTATTTATTTATTTATTTATTTATTTATTTATTTTGGGGGGAGGGTAGGCAGAATGAGAGGGAGAAGGAGAGAAGGAGACCTCTCTGCTAATCATGGAGCCTCATGCAGGCTTGATCCCAGGACCCTGAGATCATGACCTGAGCCAAAATCAAAAGTCGGATGTTCAACCAACTGAGCCATCCTGGCATCCCTACTTTTAGTGATTTTCAGTTATTTTTTTCTCCCCTATATCTAAATCCCCATTTTCAAATTCCTAGTTGATATTCTCTCTACTATATTTTACTTATTCTCTTTACCATCACTATTTGATCCCCCCCCACACACTCACATACAACCCCTCCAACCACATACACCCACCCAGACTCCATATTTTTACACCAAAAGTCTTATTAGGACTATTAGTTACTTTTATTCACTAATATTGCTACCATCAAATATAATTTTCACATTGTCATCATAACATTCCTCAGTGCAAATCTTTTGACATTTGTCTGATTAAAATCCTTGATGGTGGGGTTCCCGAATGGTTCAGTCCGTTAAGTGTCTGCGTTCAGCGCGGGTCATGATCTCAGGGTCCTGGGATCAAGCCCCATGTCAGGCTCCCTGCTTGTGGGGCTGGGGGAGTCCACTTCACTGTCTTGCCCTGCCTCGCTCTCCCTTCCCTCTTTCCCTCCCTCCTGCTTGTGCTCTGTCTCTTGATCTCTCTCTTTCAAATAAATACACGATTTTTAAAAAAGTCCTTGATGACTCCTTATTTCTGAACTGTAAGTTATTTTGCATATATTGTATACCTATTTTAACCTATATTTCCCTGAAATATCCCTGAACAATATCATCTGACTCTGTTCTATGTAAAAAGAAAAATGTGCTGTGTTTATTTTTCTTTTCCTCTTTGCTATCCTCATATTTGGAAGTGGTTTTTATATGAGCAATGAATTAAATAGGAATTCTTGTTTACAAATATGTATTTCTCTATAAACCACATTGTTATCTTTCATTTGACATTGTAAAGAAGAATATTGAACCCTAATTGACGTTTTATTATTTGTAATGTGTTTTATCAAGATGCTTAAATTTTTAATTCCTCAGAATGAAAATTTGATTCTCTTCTTGATATATGTGGTCTAGTTTTTTGTTTTTTATTTTTGCTTATCTGTAGTAAGCAAATCGAGTCTGTTTTTAACCCAATAAAATATTTTTTAAACTATGTTTTAGATACTTGTTTTCTTTGTAGCTTTTGTTTCTTCTTGAAATAAATTTTATTTTAATCTACTCTTTCTTCCACATATATTCTCTTTACTTATTTTCATCATTTTCATCCACGTTCTCTGTGCTACTGCAGTCTTTCTTGACTTACTCTTTACATCACTGTTTACTTTCCTCTTTTTCACTTCTGTTCCCTACTTCCTCCAATGTGGTGTTAACTCTGCCACTGAATTTTTGATTAATTTGCAATCCTTTATTTAGTTCAACCTTTTAATCTGACATTTTATCTTTGAAATACATCTGTTTTGTGTTTATTTTTCACTTGTTTCATATCTTAGTAGCCATTTCTATCATTATAGCTACTCTTTGATACAGACACAATGCATGTCTTCTCGCTTCTTTTCTTTTTTTAAAGATTTATTTATTTGAGAGAGAGAGTGCACAAGTGGAAGGGGCAGAGGAAGGAGGAGAGAAAGTCCCAAGCAGACCTCACGCTGAGCATGGAGCCCAATGTGGGTCTCGTTCTCATGACCCTGAGATCAGGACCTGAGCTGAAACCAAGAGTTGTAAGCTTAATCCACTGTGTCACCCAGATTCCCCCTTGCTTTTTATTGTATATATGAGATATTTAATAAAATTGTATAGTAGAACTTGCAAAATATTATTTTTGCAAATATGCCACTCCTTAAGTCATCAGCATATAAAAATTTTGTTTCTCCCTTCTGCATTATTTTTCTCCAATGTCATCTTATTTTTTATCACGTTAATAATTCTTAGATGAAGAAAACTCCATTTAGTTGGCTGTTGCCAAAACAATCTGTATTTTTAATTTTTTAAAAGATTTTATTTATTTATTTTTGTGACAGAGAGAGTGCAAACATGAGCAGGGGGAGGGATAAAGGGAGAAGTAGACTCCTGCTGAGCAGGAAACCCAATGGACATCTTGAACCCAGGATCCTGAGATCATGCCCTAAGCTGAAGGCAGATGCTTAGCTGATTGAGTCAACCAGGTGTCCCAATCTATATTTTTTAAACTAATGCTATTACCTTAGTAATTGAGGTATCTAAGGAGGTACTTGAATGAAAAATGGTCAAATTGCCTTCACTCCGCCCAATTAACACTGCATAGTATTAATTATAGAATTAAACCAATAATAACATAAGTTCAATATAAATTTCCCCTAATTATTCCTTGATATGCAGAATTAAGGGATAACATAACAATTCAATCTCGGAGTTTTGGTAATACCATTAATTGGCTCTTTGTCTTTCAGGTCCAATCTTATTTTTATTTGTGCTTTTGAAATGGATGCATACAGAGAGTAATAAATCACAGATTTACTCAACATCAATGCCACCTATGGTAAAGCATTTTGCACCATATCTCTATATGTCTCTACTTAAGTCACTATTTTAGTAAATGGAATTCACACAATATTTGAAAAAGAAGTTATATGCCCTTTATAGATACACTATTATTTTAAGATACATATTTTTCTATTATTTTATGATACATATTTTTCTTTGTTTTCATAGATACTGTGATAAAAGGTTGGGAAATACTGTATCAAGAATGCTAATTAAGCACTTTTTTTCCTTCATAAGTATTTGATAATAAAATGAATACAAGAATCTCAGTGCTAAAAGGTATAAGCCTGATGATTCACAGACCTGTACCTCCGGGGCAAATAATAAAAAAAAATAAAAAATAATAATCTCAGTGTTATATGTGACACAGGTTACAAAGCTTTATAAAATTCCATTAGCTTGATGTGAAAACAAAAGCAGACATTCATTCATTCAGCAAATGTTATTTCACGTTTTTAACAAGATATTCATGTTTTCCCTTTAATCATTTATTCATACATTTGACGCTGTTGGGACAGAAGAGGAAAATGGTCTTTTAATAAAAGTATAGAGTATCATCTTTCTCAGTAAAATTAAAAAATATCTGCTAAATTCTAAAGGCCATGCAATTAAAGATGCCTAATGGGCAGACAATTCATCTTACGATTATTTCAAATGTCCAAACTTTGCTTAAGTATGGTTTCACTATAACTAGTATAATGAAATTATTGCCCTTTAAATATCTCTATATTAAAGAAAAATTCAATAAGTTTTAAGTTCTAAAATTTGTAGAACACGATAGTTTAATAACAGTAGTTTGCCACTTCCTGCCCACGATCCTTTAAGCTAAGAGGATTCCTGTAAATTGAGATTAAAACAACAGTAGTCTTTATCGTGTCATGTTGTTTTGTGCTTTCTTTTCATTGGTACTATGGAATAATTGTGTTCAATATGAATAATAAATCCGTCCTATGTGTTCTCAAATGTTTGCAGTGCATTCAGTTTTGATTTTTCAATACTGTTTTTAGTTGTACCATTATCCAAGCTTGACTAAATATAATGTCTTTTGACACGAAAACTACAGGTAAGGTGTTGGTAATATAATTGTAATGCTAATACTTACACTACATATATTGCTGTATTATAGTCAGTAATAAAAGCATGTTGAAGTATTGTGAAAATTCCTCATGCCTGCATTATGTTATGATCTTTGATAACCTTTGTTTCTATATGAAAGTAGTTTACAATACTGTATCAGCTATAATGAGCATCAATAAACAAGCTGCTTTGCCAAGGGCGAATATAATTCCAAGCAATAAAATTGAATCTATGACACTGTATCTTCTATTCTTCATTTCAGATTCATTAACCATTATGGAGATCAATCTCTTTGACACAGTACATTTCTAGCCACATTTATGCCAGAATATGTACTCATTAGCATGTTTGAACTCCAAAGCTAAAATGACAGGGTTTCCCCCTTGCTTTGTCACATTACACATAATTTGAAAAGCAAGCCTTGAGCATTCTGACAAGCACGTTGTTTAGGATACATTTCTTCTCTCTGTATACATGCATACATTTATGCACATCCTGTACATTTTATGATTTATGTTATACAAGTGGAAAAAATGACATTATTTATAAAATTGAAAAATTTAGGTAAACTCAATGCTCTGAACAAGCTATCTTTAAATAGTACTGTTTAACAATGTTAGCATATTTTTTGTTTCCAAATCTAATTGTAAATTAACTTTTACAAATGTGGATAGATAGGTAGATATAGAATAAATTACTGAACTTATTGCCTAAAGGCATTGCTATTGACAGCTTCTGGAAAGGTCATTTATTAAAATTTATAAGGTTTCTTGTAAGGACAGTCACCCAGTTATGATCTTTACAGCTCCAAGATTATTTCCTTGACATAACATGACACAATACACTTAATAATAAAGAACAAAGAAAGAATAAAATATCACCAAGGACATGTTGACATCGATCAAAAAATATATTCCCAGGCAATTAAAACTACCAAATTTCTTTTTTTCCCCATATAGATTGTATTAGAGTTTTAAATGTCTGCTTTTTATAAAAATATTGAATGCATAAATGAAAATGGTTCACATATTTTTCCCAGCTTTTTATTTTAATGGGATGAAACTAATGTTCAACCCTTCCTTAGAAGAAAGAGAATGGTAGTTTTGAGGAGTAGGTAGGCAAGTGTCACTTGAACTGTGGGCAGTGGGAGAAAAAGGATAGAAGAAAAATTACCTGAGAAAAAGGCTTGTTTTGCAAACCAAGAAGTTTATTTGGTATTTTTGTTCCAACAGTAAAAATCCATATAAGTGATTTGATCTGGGAAGTGACATGATGGTTTTATTAAGAAAAAGAAGAGGAAGAAGAAGAAGAAGAAGAAAAGAAGAAGAAGAAGAAGAAGAAGAAGAAGAAGAAGAAGAAGAAGAAAAGAAGAAGAAGAAGGAAAAGAAGAAGAAGAAGAAGAAGAAGAAGAAGAAGAAGGAGAAGAAATCTGGCAACAGTGTGTGGGGGTGGTGGATATTGGCAAGGAGATTAGTAAGGCAGCTGTTGCCTAATCCCAGAGACTGACTTTGAAATGCGGTGAAAGTTAGGAAAGGATGCTTAGTGTTAAATATTTTTTTTAAAAAAGGGGGGATTGTCAAGGGATTTATATTTGATAATTTTGATACTTTTGATACAGGTTGATGCTTTTTATTAGAAAAGTTGCAGGAAGTTTATACTTAAATTCAGTCCTAGACCTATGACATATTAGCTGTATTAGTATATCAAGTTAGAAACTCTGTCTTAATTTTTAATACTTAAGATGGATTCTAATTCATGCATTCTGTTTCTCCGCTCTAGATCCAATGTTACATGAATCAAAATTTTGTCCCCTGAGAACTAATGGAACTGTACCAACTTAATCAGATCCTATTGTTACTATTCAAAGAACTCCCCACTACCTGGTAGGATTCAGGTCGTGAAGTCAGTGACATATTTGTTTCTCCACCGCACTGAGTCTATTAAGCCAGATAGGAGTTGCACTGTCAGTGTAGTATAACTGTTTTACTTGTACATTGACTGACTTAATTCACATAATAACTCTTCAAGGCGTGTCGGTCAGCTGTTCTCAATCCATTATGTAGTTACTCTTCATCAGCACAGACTCCAGATATCCCTATGAAGGGTAACTAAGTTGGTGAGCTGCTTCTCGCTAGGGATAGGAGACCTATTAAGCTGTCAAGAGCAAACATTTCACTATTAGGAGTGTCAGAAATAGAAGAGAAAATATTATTTCATTTCACGTCAAAAACAATCCCTTTCCTTTATCATGCTGCGTGTTTGGAGAAGGAAAGCCATGTCACTCCCATAAGTTTCAAAACCTTGGCATAAAATCAGGAGGTCAGAGGAACGAAAGACTACCGAAAAAAGACTATTCTGTCAGAAACAAAAGTGATAAAAAAATGACTTGTAAATATAATTTCAGGTACATAAGTGCTATAAATACTTCTGATTGGATAAAATAGAAATTATGGCTAAACGAAATATAATCTCAGTCACCAAACCATGTAATAGTGTACACTGAACATCACCTATGAAGTATAGTTATTTCTTGGAATTAGAACAGTATTTTACAATTGAATATTGCCCTGTAACTACAAAATGATATTATAGAATCTTATTTTTCTTGATCTCCCTCATTCTTTGAAACAGATTATATCACTGATGATATTATTTTGAAAATAATAAAACTGAATATCAAAAAGAATTAATGAATTTGCCCTGGGTGTGTGACTCACAAATGTATCCATTGCTTTAAATCCTGGAGCTTCCCTACTGAAATGACCCACCTATTAATGATATGTCCATATGGGGTTGGAATTGGAATAGGCTAAGAAATCATTACAGTGGACAAAAATGGAGCTTAGGGAAATTAAGTAATTTGTCCAAATTTATATATCAAGTTATTAACAACCTCAGATTAGGATTTAATTTAACTGATTTCTATTTTCAGAGTAGCTTTAGGGCAAAAAAGATAAAATGTTGCTTTATAAGTCAGTAACAGACTTAGAATTCATTTAACTAAAAAACTATAGATACAGATAATTATCTATCTATCCATCTATCTATCTATCTATCTATCTATCTATCATCTATCTATCTATCTCATTTGTAAGTTACCAAGCTGGTAAGTATAACAAGGGATATAAGAAGTATCCTAATACCACCCTAATGTTTTGAACTTGACCTCTTAAAGGGTAAAATATTTCATGTAAAATGTGCATTTTGTAACTGTTAGAAAGTACTTGGTTAGATAGGTTAGCATGTAACATTTATTGTATGAAATAATTAGCATAAAACTGGACAGAGTATTAGTTGGAAATAAATATGTAATTGCAAAATTAAATTACTTATACATGCCAAAATTTCAAAAATAATGAAACCTTGCTTGTTAAGAAGTCTTACAATCGACTAATAGGCTTATACAAGAAAAATCCAGAGATATTGGAAACCAAGCAATAATTTGCTTACAAAATCTCTGGTGAGTATACTTGTCAGCAGGAACGCCAATCATGTACAAGGTCATTATACTGTTTTCATTAGGTTAAATGCATCAATTAGTATTTTCTTTTCTTTTTTTAAGATTTTATTTATTTATTTGACCGAGAGAGAGAGATTACAAGTAGGCAGAGAGGCAGGNACAAGTAGGCAGAGAGGCAGGCGGAGAGAGAGAGAAGGAAGCAGGCTCCCTGCTGAGCGTGGAGCCCGATGTGGGACTCGATCCCAGGACCCTGAGATCATGACCTGAGTCAAAGACAGAGGCTTTAACCCACTGAGCCACCCAGGCGCCCCCAATTAGTATTTTCTTTCAAACTGATCTACAGAGAAATAAAACTAGAAACTTCTAGCAAGTTGGAAGTTTATAAGATTGTGTTAAATGTCAAGTGTCTTTCTTCCTCCTCCCCCAACTGCCCATGTTCAGCTTTCAGTCATTTCTCCTTTGTTTTGGTTTTGTTTAGTTTTCTGGCAAATGAAATATAATTTCTGTTGAGTGGGTAACTTTTGCATTCCAATTCTGAGTGTTTTATACCCAGCGTAGTATGAAGAGAACTTTGTTAATCAAACATGTTTGCCTTCTCTATGTCACACATGATTTCTCCCTGAAGGTGGAAGTTGGGGGTGGGAAGGCAAAATGCCTGAATGCTGACTTTGGAAGGTGAAACCTTACATGTGCTTCCTGATCGCTCACTCTCTCTTTCCTTGATGAGTTTGGTGACCACAGAAAGCATGGGATCTAATCTTGGAGCTCAGTATTATGAAAACCTTTCTTACACAGAAAGGGCTATCTTCTCAATACCAGCTTTATCAATGATAAGAGTAAAATCCTTGTCTTCAGCAGCTTTAATTATGTAACAGATTTTTCAATTGGATAAGTACTCATATTAAAAAAAAAGAAGGACGGTATTTATTGGGCCCTTTAAACACATATTTGCTGCATTTGGAGATAGACATAGAATGTAAAATTTATGGAACGAAATATAAATGGAGTGGTCGAGGTTTCTTATGTGACTAAGGGCTTGAGCTAGGGTATGTTATCAGGGAGTTTTGATGTTAATAGTTTTTATAGGCCTAAATTGGGTCATGGGACTGAATTTGCTTTATGAAAGCAGCTCATTCACTATTGCTGCTTAGATGAATGGCTTGTAAACCTTATATCACATGTGATAGTGACCTTGTCATTTCACTGCAGCTTATGCTAGCCTTTTCACTGGAAAGTAACCAAATTCATGGAAAAGAGGGGTGTACCTGATGGTCCCAGTGCAAAGTTGCAGGATCAACAAAGGTATAAAATCATTCACATTTCAGGTAAAGGTGCAGCTGCCTTATGGACGTTAACATATTTGATGACCAAGGGATCCTCTGACAAGGTACAGGTGCTAGACTACTTAGCCCTGGTTAGCAAACACTGGACATCCACATGAATTGTCCTAGCCACATTATTGGGAGTTTAAGCTGCAATTTTCAACTTTTTAAGGCTGGTTTTCCTAAACCGGATGCAAACCTTACTATGTGAATGAAGACAGTGAATTACTTTAGCAGAGAGTAGGTCAGGAAAAACTTTGTATATAGTAGTAGCTGAAACCAGGGGAGATATTGTTTATTAGACATGTCTTTTGGGGGCACTTGGGTGGCTCAGTCAGTTAAGCATCTGACGCTTGATTTCAGCTCAGGTCATGACCTCAGGGTAATGAGATCGAGCCCTGAACCAGGCCCTGCGCTGGACAAGGAACCTGTTTAAGATTCTCTCTCCCTCTCCTTCTGCCCCCATTCCCCCTGGCTTGTGTGCTCACTTTTTTCCTCAGGAAAGAAAGGGAGGGAGGGAGGGAGGGAGGGAGGAAGGAAGGAAGGAAGGAAGGAAGGAAGGTAGGAAGGAAGGAGAAAGAAAGAAAGAAGAAAAGAAAAGAAAAGAAACGAAAGACAGAAGGAAGAAAGAAAAAGGAAGGAAGGAGGAAGGAAGACATGCCTTTTAGACACTACACTGTAGAACACTATTTCTTCATTTAAATATCTTGTCATATATCTGCAGCACCTATGAACAGAGTGGGCTCAGGTTGGCTCCGCATTTGTTTATAGAAGAAAACAATGGTCTTAGAAGATGAAATTCCTAGGCATAATATATGACATACAAAAAGGTACTGGTCACAGTCAACACCATACTTCCTTCTCCTTTTGTGCTCACAGTTCTTGGTCACACCACTTGGAAGAATGAAGGGGTAGACCATACAGAGTGATGGGTAGTAAAACAAGGCTTTTCTAGTGACAGCAAAGTGATAGTACAAATCTCCCGAGGAGGGAGAGGACCCAAGACGGTTGCCACTGGAGTTCTTAAATCTAGGGGGTTTCATGGGTTTTGTTGGTGGGCTGTTTTAATCTGATTAACCCTCCCTGAGCCTGTCATCCAATCATATTTTTGTCATCTCTCTATCTCATGGGAAAGGGTGGAGGGCTCCTTTCAGGGTGGTGTAAAATCCTTTTAATGGTGGTTTCCTCTTGGGGGAGAGGAGAGGTTTGTCCCTGCCTGTTTGCCTTCCAACTATCCTTCATCATCTAGACCCAAGAAATGGGTCATTTTACCACAGTACCCACACTGGTCCTTTATGAACTACACGCAAAGCACAGGCAGAACTTTGGAAGGTCTTGTCCAAATGGTCTTGTGCCTGCTTTCAAGGACTTCTCAGAGCCCTACCCTGTTCTCTCTTCCTGAGAGTGCAGGGTAACAGGTGCACGGACCCTAAATCTAAAGCATAACCATGTGGTGGCTGTTTATTGGTATTGAAATAAAGGGCAAGTGGGTGGAGGAACAGAAGACTGTTCCAAAGGTCAAGAGCTGGATTTGCCCTCGTGTCCATATTTTGGTTTATACTTCTTGAATTCTGAGAATTCTAAATTTGCACATTGCATTTAAGCCTCATTTTCTCTTGAGGAACTTAAAATATGATCAAGTGGGGCATGGAGGAGCACTGTGTCAGAGAAAGTTGACAAGTTCAGATTAGTGGGGAAAGGAGAAAACTTACGAAAATGGTATGTGAGATTGCTCTTGTACTCTTCTCCTGGGCCCCCTGAATATTAAGAATGGATCTGAAAACAACTCTCATTTGGCATAAGACTATCAATGCCTATGTATAAGAGTATGTCAATGTTACATTAACAGATAAAGTACATATTCAAATCCTTGTAATGCCAGAAACTTATCGGATAGAAAGAGTTTAGAATGTTGCAATGGTCTGAATGCTTGTGTCCTCCTAAAATTCATGTTGAAATCCTTAACCCCATGTTGATGGGATTAGGAGGTGGGGCTTTGGAAGGTAATTAGGCTGTGAAGGTGGAGCCCTCAGGAATGAGATTAGTGCCTTTATAAAAAGGACCCCAGAACATTCTCTCCTTCTCCCTTTCCACCAAAAATACAAAATGGCAGCAGTGTCTCACCAGAACTGACCGTGCTGACAGCCTGACCTCAGACTAACAGCCTCCAGGACAGTGAGAAATTAGTTTCTGTTGTTTATAAACCATTTAGTCAAAGGCACTTTGTTATAGCAGCCCAAACTAAGACAGAAGTACCACATAAGAAAAGAAAGTTACCTCAAACAAATTTCGTTTAACAGGAATATAACAATTCTCAGGGTCTCAAATGTCATTTGTAGAAAGGAAGCAGTAAGTAGAAGTGTATGTGTCCCCAGAAGCAGAAAATGTGAAGTGTCAAAATTAGCATCTTGCTGAGAGATTTTTTCCCCCCCAAAGCTTTAGGGAGTTTTAGTGGACGGGTTACAGATTCTAAGCAACAGGCACCCTCAATGGCATCCTGATGAGACTAAAGCCAAGAACACATTCACATACCACTGAATTATTGTTAAGTCCTAGACAACACCAAATACTATGTTCTAGAAACACAGAATTTATTCCTTAGAGTATCTTAGAATGCCTACATTAGAAGATTGCAATAGAATTGTTTTCTGAAGGTTGTGGTTGTTCAATCCAGTCTTGAGATGATTTCGCATATTCTATTTTTTTAAATCTTTTTCACTCTTACAAAAAGTGAGGCAAACAGCAATCTTCTAATTGATTGAACAAAGCTCCTTATGCCATGAATAAAGACAACAAACTACACCCATTCCAACCAGAGGCTCTTCCTGCTGCAACTGCTATCGGAATGAATGCCAACTCCACCAGGTATTAAGCAGCCCTCCACCTGATACTGAGCAAAATAACAAATTGAGAACAATGGATTTTCAACTTTGCCTGGTTGAGACATGGGTTTCATATTTTAAGTCTAAACAAGTATTTTATTTTTCGGACTTTACTTTTCCCTGGGAACCTTCTAATAGTATAAAAATTATATTAGATTTTTAGAATATTTTATGTTATAGCTACATGTTGCATTCAATCTTATTTGTAAGCTTTCAGTGATTTTATTCAGCAATGACACCAAGCATAATTTAGGTTGGAGAGCAAAATAAGGAATTAATTTTGGGGCTCCTGGGTGGCTCAGTTGGTTAAGCGTCTGCCTTCAGCTTAGGTCATGATCCCAGGGTCTTAGGATCCAGCCCTTCATTGGGCTCCTTGCTCACCCTGGAGCCTGTTTGTCCCTTTCCAGATCCCTGCCACTCCTCCTGCCTGTGCTCTCTCTCTCTCTTTCTGTCAAATAAATAAATAAAAAAAATAAAAAAAAATTAATTTCAACATTGCATACAAAGAGACCTAGGAATTTCTTAATCCACTGGTCTGATGTTTCTCAGCATCTTCTGGGATCAAAATATCTGCTAATGTGGTGGTTCTAGGAACAATCAAAGCATTAAGGATTGACATTGGAAATTGGTTTTATGAAGGTGGAATCATGCCTGCTTGATAGAATTTTGACCTCTTAAAAAGAGAACAGTGATAGCTCTGACTGAACACAACCTCAATAGTTAATCCCAACGTGTTTAAAAAGTAATACTTGACTAATGACATGAATCACATGTGCCAATACTATCTTTTTAGTAACACAGGTGATGTTTTACTCAAATGTGATATAGTTCTGTCTCTCCTCAGTTTGTTGGAAAGAGTCTTTGGTTACCAAGGCAGAGGAAAGATATACTAAAGGGCAACACTGTCTTTGTTGGAGTTTTTATTAAATTTATTAAACTTTTTATTCCAAACTAAAATAAAAATGTTAGGAAATTAGAATTTATTATACAACTAACTCCCAGATGCATTTACTCATGTCATCTAATATTTTGCCATATTTGCATTATTAGCTTGTTGGTCTCTCTTTCCGTCCCTCTTTCTCCTTTTCTCACTCTGTGTGCATGCATCTGCATAGTAAAATGTATTTTTCATCTATAATTAAAAGTAACTTGAGGGAGATACATAGAGGCTCTGTATTTTTTCCTGTGTCTAGTCAAAGCAAAATTGTACCAGAGTTAGACAGATAGGAAGATTAAGCTGTTGTAAAGGGTAGAGAGGTCAGAATTAAGACTGTTTTGATTTTGCCTCATTCTCACAATGTTTTTCTTGATGTGATACATAGATATAACACAAATATGTGCATGTGTGTGATCATGAATATGTGTCCAAATGAATAAATCAGCTGGCAAGTCCAGTAGTATTTGCTCCTCCAGTTTAATGGAGAAACCTTCAAGGTAGTCTTCAAAACTATGGAAATAACCCTCAGAATATGTTCCTATTAATACATAGAAAGTCACCAGAAAACAATAATGAAAATCTTTTAATGTGATGTAAATTATGTGGAAAACAAATGATGATCCAAAGACAAAGGCAATCAAATAGACCTTTATATGACAAGGCACGTGATGGCATCACCAATCATCTGGGTATTAATTCAAATTTACATTAATTCAATGGTAGATCATGAACAAAAAGAACATTTGAGCTTTGCTGATGTTTTGAATAAAAATTAAAGCTGAAGAAAAGGTTCATAAGTCAATGACCTGGTATCAATGGCCTACCATATATTCCTTAATATATAAGACAAAGAAGAGATTTTAAAAATAATAATAAATCTCACCAATATGTAATTTATGCAATAGTAATAAAAGTTAAAAGGAAACATAAAAGAAAACACAAATTTCATGAACTTTGAGTCTTAGAATAAAAGATATGATTAGCAGTAACAAATAATATTACATTTCATTTTTTACCTTATGTTCATAATTCTTTAAAGTTGTAGTGCTGTAAAATGTAATAATATTTTCTCTTAAATACACAACCTTATAATGTTCTGAAAATATCTGGGTATATGCAAGAAGAAACACCCTCAAGCCCTTTCAATTTTATAGCAGCCTTAAAATAAGAAATGATGGCTAACAGCGTGATTTCCTACTATGTGCCAGAAACTGTACAGACCTTTCCCCACATTTTCCCATTGAAATCATTCAGTAACTCTGTATGGCAAATACTATCATTTCCTTCATTTTCAATTTTTTAATTATTTTTAAGATTTTATTTTTTTATTTGAGAGAAAGAGAGGGAGCAGGAGCTGGGGCGGCAGTGGGGGGGAGGGGGACAGAGGGAGAAGGAGAAGCAGGTTCCCTCCTGAGCAGGTATTCTGAGGTGGGGCTCAATCCCAGGACTCGCAGGACTCTGGGATTACGACCTGAGCCAAAAGCAGAGGCTTAACCAACTGAGCCACCCAAGTGCCCCTCCCTCATTTTTAAAATGAGGAAACAGAGACACAAAATTGTAGGTAATTTACTTCAAGTTAGTGGTGGAGCAGACATTAAAACCTTAAACAAGGGCTCCTGGGTGGCTCAGTGGGTTAAAGCCTCTGCCTTCATGATCTCAGGGTCCTGGGATCGAGGCCCGCATCGGGCTCTCTGCTCAGCAGGGAGCGGGCTTCCCCCTCTATCTCTGCCTGCCTGTCTGCCTACTTGTAATCTCTCTCTCTCTCTCTCTCTGTCAAAATAAATAAGTAAAATCTTAAAAAAAATAAAAATAAAAAAATAAAACCTTAAACAATCTGATTCCAGAGATCATTTAGATTAATCTTGTTTTGGGGCACCTGGGCGATTCCGTCATTAAGCATCTGCTCAGCTCAGGTCATGATCCCAGGATCCTGGGATTGAGCTCCCTGCTCCCATCAGGCTCCCTGCTCAGTGGAGATCCCGATTCTCCCTCTCCCGCTGCCCCTGCTTGTGTTCCCTCTCCTGCTGTCTCTCAATCTGTCAAATAAATAAATAAATAAAATCTTAAAAAAAAAAAGAAAAAGATTATTCTTTTTTTTATTTTTTTCTCTTCCTCTGCATTTTTGCTTCTTGTAGGAGAATAGTTAAGAAAAAGAAAAAAAGAAAGAAAGAAAAATCCCTGCATATTTTTATGTCACAAAATGAAAAGTTCTAAATGAGGTTAGAAGACAATAAGAAATTGTTGATGATTTTGGATAAGTAAGTGATATGAGAAGAAATATGAGATGATTTATCAATTAGGATATATTAAAAGGAGATTGAGATTGGAAAGATGAATGAACAAGGCAACTACTTTAATAATCTTATATATGACAACAATTGAATAAAGACACTGATAATGGAAAAATTATAGACATAAACTGAATAAGAATTATGAGAGTAGATTTAGAAGAGTTAGCAATTGATCCTGGGCAGGCATCCAAATAGGGGAATCTTCAAAAAGGCAGATGAAAATGTATAACTGGAATAGTGTAAGAGATGTCAGTAAGACTTAAAATTAATTTTGTCTAAAAAAGTGTAATGACCATGGAAATAAATACAACAAAGAAAACATTTTTTTTTCAGTAAAAAAGAGTAAAACTGAAAGCAAAACCTTGGGAAAAAAATCACTACTTATTGGTAAAGGAAATAAGGAAGAGTTACTATAGGGTACAGAGAAAGAATATTACACTTGAGGAAAAAAAATGGAAAAACAGGAAGTTCATGAAAGACAAAGGGAGGAGTCAAGAAAGAGAAGGTACAATGTCAAATTTAGAGAGAGTTCAAAGAAGAATTATGTGTCTTCAATTTCTCAGTGAGTCTTTCAGAGGCTTCTAGTAGAGACAGGGTCACCAAATACATATATATTCTATGTAAAGAGCCATATAAATCAATGATGTAAAAATGTGTATTTAGCTTTTTCTTAATTTGGAGTACATTGGAATTTAATTTTAAAAATTAAAACATTAAAAAATGTTTGTGTGCACATTTTAATGGGAAGATAATAACAATCCTCTGCTTACACTGGATGTGCTTGGAATCTAAAATCCACAATCCAGAGTAGGAGGATTTAGTTTAGGAAAGATTGAAGTGAATACTTCTCTTTTAAATACAGGGGTAGAGAAGGCAGATAAGGGGAGTGAAAGCAAAGAGAAATCATCTTGCAATAGAGAAAAGGGAGTTGAGAGAAATTGTATTGACAATTTAGATTCCAGGAAAATTAGGAGGTGAGAGCACCTACAGAGTAGTAGTGGGGTTTTTGAGGAAAGTGGAACAGACTATTTGAAAGGTCTGGAATCAATAAGTTCTCAAGAAATCAATACAGAATGAGTGGAAGATTTGTAGAGGATCAGGGAATGTAAATTATTTTATGACTCTTCTCTGGGCTCCTCGGCAGCTGTAATAAAAGAGAATAAAATGAGAAGGAGATATTAGTAAAGACCCAGAATTAACCAGACAAGAAAGACAGAAATTCTGTTTATTGATACATTCTGGACTGTGAATTTCTGTTGAAGTGTTTAACCATGAGTTGAAATTTGGCATGGAGGCAAGTGAAAGTCACAGCAGGAAATGATGAACTGAGTAAGTGTCTGAACCTTTAGAGATATGATGAGGGTGAAAAAATAAATTTATAGGAAAGATGGAAAGAAATAGCTTGAAAGACAAGGAGTTATGTGACAACCAAGAAGAAACTTGACATTGTGTTAGAAAGGTAAACACAATTTAAGTGGTATTGTTGGCTCTACAACAGTAGTTAATCAAAGTACAATGAATGGAAAAATCAAAAGGGCTGAAGATGTAGGGAATCAATGGGTGTTAGAAGTATGTTAGAAAAGTCAATAATGTGGCAAGAAAAGTTTACATAATAATGAATTTAGAAAGATAGATTAAAGGAAAAGGTCCTAAATTACCCAAAATGATTTTGAAGAATCATAATGAAGTGGGAAGAATCATTCTTTCTTGGTAAGACCCAGTATAGCTGTAGTAACAAAGACAATGTGATATTGGCAGAGAGACGGATACATCAATGAATAGAACAGAATAGAGAACCCAGAAAATAGATCCAAACAAATATGTCCAATTAATTTTTAAAAAACAAGCAAATGACAACAGAGGAAGGAAAACCTTTTCAACAAATAGTGTTGGAACACTGAAGATCCATCAGCAAAGAATAAACCCACCCTAAACCTCATACCTTATGTAAAAATTAAGTCAGAATTGATTTAAATATAAAACATAAAGCTATAAAACTTCTAGAGTAGAACATAAGACAAAATCTTTGGTATCTAAGACTAAGAAAGAGTTTCTATATTTGACACCCAAAGCTTAATTCTTAAAGATAAAATTGATACATTGGACATCACCAAAATAAAATAATTTTTGCTGTATGAAAGATCCCATTAAAAAGGTAAAAAGGCAATGACAGACTGAGAAAAAAATATTTACAAATCACATATCTGACAAAAGCTTTGTATATACAATATATGAATAACTCTCAAAACCCAACAAACAAATCAATTAGAAATGGGGAGAAAAACAGAAAAATGATATGCACAGACATTTCACCAAGGGAGATACACAGATGGAAAATAAACACCATTAAAGATGCTCAACACGGGCGCCTGGGTGGCTCAGTGGGTTAAAGCCTCTGCTTTCGGCTCAGGTCATGATCCCAGGGTCCTGGGATCGAGGCCCACATCGGGCTCTCTGCTCAGCAGGGAGCCTGCTTCCTCCTCTCTCCTCTCTCTCTGCCTGCCTCTCTGCCTACTTGTAATCTCTCTCTGTGTGTCAAATAAATAAAATCTTTAAAAAAAAAAAAAAAAGATGCTCAACACATTAGCAATTAGAGAAATCCAAATTAAAACCATCATGAGATATAACTACAGACTATCAGAATGGGTAAAATTAAACATAGTAATCCAAATGTGGGCAATGATGTGGAGAAACTGGATTACTCATACATTACTGGTGGAAATGTAAAATAGCACAATCACTCTACCAGCTAGTATGACATACAGCCTAGTTCATAGCAGGTTCAGTAGTTAAACAGTTATACAAGCATCCAGACCATGGAATATATTCAACTGTTCAAAGGAACATACTACTGATATAGGCAACAGATTGGACGATGAACCTTGAGTGAAAAAAGCCAATCTTAAAAGGATACTTGTGGAATAATTCCATTTATGTAACATTTGTAAGATAAAATAATTATAAGGGTGCCTGGGTGGTTCAGTTGGTTAAACACCTGACTTCGGCTCAGGTCATGATCCCAGGGTGCTGAAATTGAGGCCTGCATTGGGCTCCCTGCCCAAGAGAGAGCCTGCTTCTCCCTTTCCCTCTCTTGCTTCCCCCTCTTGTGCTCTCTCTATGTCTCTCTCTCTCTCTGTCAAATAACTAAATAAAATCTTTAAAATAATAATAATAATAATTATAGAGATGGATAATACATTAATGGACCACAGGATTTGGTGGGGGAGATGGAAGGGTTGGATGTGGTTGTAAGGGGGTAATAAAAAGAGTCGTGTTTATCTCATGACAGAGTATCTTGACTGTGGTAGTTGTGACACAAGGCTAGACATGTGCTAAAATCAAATAGAGCTATACGCACACACACACATAAATGAATGCATGTATAACTGTTGAAATCTAAATAAGCTCTATCGATGCCACCAATATAAATTTCCTGGTTTTTATATTGTAGTATAATTGTGTAGAAAGTTAACAATGTGGATGGATGAGAGAATGGTGCATGAGACTTCTCAGTGTATTTCCTTGCCACCTCCTGTGACCCTATAATTTTTTTCTTCAAAATAAGAAGTTAAGAAATAGATTGTGAGAAAGAAATATTGCAAAACTATGCTGGGAATTTTGGACAAAGCAAGTTTTTAGAAGTTGGAGTTCCTTGTCAGGAAGAAGGTGGGTTGATTTTTAAAATCAGCAGGATAAATTTGGAAAAGTAGAGAGGAAATGAAGGAATTATTTAATAAAAACAGTCACTAATAGTTTTGAAGCATCTTATTTGAAGCATGGCTATGTTCATTTTTTATTTCAGTAATAGGAGTAGTGAAGGACAGCTTCTGTCCTGGAAGGTATTGATTTAAATGGATATTTAAAATCAAAATTATCAACGTAAAGTTCTATCTGCGGAAACAATCAGAATATATGGAATGAATAATCTTGATAGTAACTTTCGACCTGAATATTAAATAACATGACACTTTAGTAAGCAAATAAGCAGATCTGTGTTACCTTACATCAATATCCTTCAATTCGGTAAACTTTTTATTATTTAATTTGTTAGACCATCTAACAATCTAAAATGAAAGAATATCCAAAACACTAACTCAAAAAGATATCTGCAACCGAATTCTCATAGCATTATTTACAATATCCAAGATATGCAAACCACTTAAATGTCCATTGATGGATAAGTGAATAAATAAAGTGGATAAAAATATATATACACACACATATATATGTGTATATATATGTATTATATCTATCTATATATTATATATATGTATACAAAATAGAACATAGAATAATAGAATATTATTTAGCCATAAAAAAGAAGGAAGTCCTCCCATTTGTTATAACACACATGGAACTTAAGGGCATTATGCTAAGTGAATAAGTCAGACAGAGAAAGACAAATACTGTATGATCTCACTTACAGGTGAAATCTAAACAAAATGAAACATAACCTAACAAACTCAGATACAGAGACGAGATTAGTGGTTGCCAGAGATGGGGGTGGGGAGGTGGGCAAAATGGGTAAAGGTGGTCAAAAATTACAAATGTACAGTTTTAAAATAAATAAAGCATGGGTATATAATGTACAGCATGGTGACTATAGTTCGTAGTACTGTATTATATATTTGAAAGTTGCCAAGAAAGTAAATATTAAAAGTTCTCATCATGGGGCACCTGGGTGGCTCAGTTAGTTAAGCGACAAATTCTTGATTTCGGTTCAGGTCATGATCTCAGGTTTGTGGGATCAACCCCCATGTCAGGCTCTGTGTTTAGCAGAGTCAACTTGTCCCTCTCCCTCTCATCCTCCAGCTCACGGGCACACACATGCTCTCTCTCTTTCAAATAAATAAATAAAAATCTTAAAAAAAAATTAGCACAAGGAAAACAATTGTAGCTGTGGCTGATAGATGTTAGTCAGATTTAGTTGTGATGATCATTTCACAATACATATATAAATCCAATCATTATGTTGTACACCTCAGTCTAATATAGGTCAATTATATCTCAATAAAAAATTCTTAAAAGAACGTCTAGTGGCAATTAGCTCAGTTGGCTAAGTGTTTGCCTTCAGCTCAGGTCCTGATCCCAGGGTCCTGCTCTTGACATCTCTCTCTCTCAAATAAAAATAAAATCTTTAAAAATAAAAAAAGAATGTCCAGCTTTTTCCTATTTTCCTTGCAAGGAAATAATTAATATTATTTAGCTAATTAATTTTAATAAGAAATGAATGTTAGTAGAAGAGGTTGTTATTACATGGTATGATTTTTTCATATTGTCCAATCAATGAAAATTTTGTTGGTAAAACATAATGACATAAGAAGACATAATGAAGGAAAATAACAATTGCATTTTCCAGACAGTTGTGATAATATAAACTAAATATATGATGAATGATTTCAAATTAAACTGATGACTGCTGGTTAGCTAACAGTGAAAAAATAAATATAAGTGCTTGTAGTTTAATGCTTGTTTAATACTTTAGTGCTTGATTACATTGCTTTTCTGAGAAAAATAACAAGTTGTTTGGCAATTAATATGGGTATAAAATGGTGTTAAGTTCTAAACATAACAGATGTTAAAATAAACACTGCAATTTATTTTTTCAATCCTTATTTTTGCTTAGGAAGTTTTTTTATATATAAAAATATATGATAGATTTTTTTTTAAAGATTTATTTATTTATTTATTTGACAGAGAGAGAGAGAGATCACAAGTAGGCAGAGAGGCAGGCAGAGAGAGAGGGGGAAGCAGGCTCCCTGCTGAGCAGAGAGCCCGATGCGGGCCTCGATCCCAGGACCCTGAGATCATGACCTGAGCCGAAGGCACAGGCTTTAACCCACTGAGCCACCCAGGCGCCCATATGATAGATTTTTCATTTAGTGCATTTTTCTTAAAAGGAGTTTGTGGAAATCATCAAACTTTTACTTTTCACTGCACAATTACCCCTACCATTAGGAAGTTATTAGAAGTATTTTAGTAGACAAAAAGCATGATCTACCCCATTTATTATAAAAAAATACTTTTCTAGATACACTCTTTTTCTGAATTACCAAGTAAAAAAAAATGACTATTCAATTTGAAACATTTCAGAAATATTTTATTGTGATTGTGTTGGGGGCAGGGGTGTGTGAAGCACTGTTAAGATGAACACACCTTCGTGGGTGAAGAAACAAGCATTTTTTAATTATTTTATAACAGAGAATTGTGTGTATTATGATAATGAGAAGTCATTTTAAAATCTTAGAATGTTTTATTCTTTGAGACAAAATAAGTGTATGTTAAAACTCATATATATTTAAAGGGTGGAATACATTGAATACATTTTGTCACTTTATGAAAATTAATGTTGGCATCTCTTTGATTTCCCCAAGAGTATTTCTCAATTTATTACACATAGACAAATTTCTTCATCAATATAATGTTTTCAAATGATGTTATTTGTGCAGAGAAGGTAGGACAGCTTTAATTATATATGGAACTATAGTTTAATGGGAAAATGAGGGGAAAAAATCACAGAAATAGTGGATTTTCAGTATAGAATATATTTAACAAAAAATTTAGCTCTTCATGTTTTAGTCATTCTTTGCTAGTGCCTTTATTAAGATATTTTTTAATCTATAATGTAAGTTCACTATTTCTGTCTGAAGTTGCAGGATAAAACAAGTTTCTAAGAAAAGATGAATGATTTCATTTAAATTATTTGATCAGTCTAAGTCATCAATGACCTAAGTAAAGATTAACTTTTATCTCATTCCTATTATTGAGTTGTTGGTAAGAGAAAATTTAACCATAGCTAATTGTAATAAGAAAGTCATCAGAAATCTTTAAGAATATGTTATAGCATGTAAAAATTTTAAAAAAGAGGTAAATACATAAAGATGTATATGCATCCTTCCATAAAGATATACACATACTTGTAAAATATCAGTTTATGTGACATTTAAAATTATTTTATTTTATTTTATTTGTAAAGAGTTTATTTATTTATTTGACAGAGAGAAACACAGCAAGAGAGGGACACGCAAGCAGGGGGTGTGAGAGAGGGAGAAGCAGGCTTCCCGCTGAGCAGGGGGCCTGATGTGGGGCTGGATCCCAGGACCCTGGGATCATGACTTGAGATGAAGGCAGACGCTTAACGACTGCACCACCCACGCACCCCTAAAATTGTTTTAATTAATGGAACATACGTATATTGTCTTGAGTATCTAAATAATTTTATCTTACTTAATATTGCTGGTATGGTTTTCCCCACGAGAAAAGCTTTTCATTTCTTCTTCTAATCCAGGTAAAGTTTAAAAATCAATTTCAATTTTTCTGTGATATAAAATATGTCTTTGACTTTAATCCCTTCCATAGTTTTTTCATGATATGATACGCCCCATATAAAATCTAGTTTTGTACAACATACTGTTGAAACATTAAGACCGCGTCCACACTAAAAGGTAATTCCAGGTAGGGTTTTCTTAGATAGAAATGAATAGCCCATTCCGTCTTGCTTTTTTCAACCTGAGACATGTCTAACACTTCAGATTAGAGTTAATGTTGGAAAGGAGTTAGTCTTTACTTTGTTAAAATATAACAAAAAATAATGATAGTGTTAACATACATGAGTTCAGAGATCAAAACTCTTATAAAATCTCTCTGCCAATAATATCCAACTGCCATTTCATAGCCTATGATAAATTGAGGGCAAGATAGGAGAAGCAGGAATAAATGGTTTATAGTCCCAGAACTGAAGGAACTTGTGATGCCTTCTAAGCTGCTTGTTTCTCTACAGTCTAGTAAAGAATCAACAAGTATCTTCACAATTTGCTTTAATTCAATGTATACCCAAAAACATTTATACAGATTGTTTCCCTTTTAAAAGGAATTCCAGGTATAACTTGATAATTATTGACATTTTGCAAAGTCTAGATATATAGTCAAATATTCTTTCTTGTTCTGGAAATCTATCTGCTGTATTTTTAAGATAACTGCTATCATTGATTTTATAATTTTATACTGTTAAAAGTATTTATTATGACAGCATAATGAACTAAATCTTGTGTAAAGAAGAGGTATAATATGTATGTATAATCCAAAGTTATTAGAAACAATGGCACTTTATTAAACTGCTCCTCTGAAATACATTTTCCAAAAGATGCAAGAATTTTGCTACTAAAGTATGTTATAATTATCACAATAGATAAGAACACAACATTCCCTTTAAGCCATGCGTTTTCCAAACCACCTAAAATTTATTTTAACTACTGGTTCCCAAGCAAAAGAATAAACATGTTCACAGCAAAACAAGTAGTCAATCACATGCTGTACATAAAAGAGATAAAATTAAATAATGATTTTGTTATAGCAGTGTAGTTCAATGTGTAAAAAATAATCAAATATCACAAGACATTTCAGGAAAAGAGAAAATGAGGGAGAAATCAGTTGAAGAGCTAATACTGAGTGTTCACTAAAAGCAGCAATAGAAGGAAGCTATTGTAATCAAAGGCACTAGAAGACAAAAATTAACATTCTAGCTCCTTTCCTAACTCGCTTTGGAATCTCTGGCAAGCTACTCACATTCTCTAGGTTTCAATTTTCTCATTTATAAAATAAGAGGTTTGTCCTAGTTGGTTTCCACCCATTACTTAAAACATTGTGATTCTACCAAATAAAATGACAACACAAATGGCTAACCCTTCTGTTCCCGCATCTCCCTTGGAAGGAGAAACAGTACGTAAAACTAGAGGCACTCTGAAAACCAAAAGTAGGGTGCCCTCCACATGTCATAAATGGGGATTTCTGCCAGGGATAGGGCAGTTGCTACCAGACTGAAAATAATAGCCGAGAGTCAGGTCACACAGCATGCCTCTGCCTCCTAAAAAAACCTGGTGTCTGGGGAATAAAGAGGAACTGACTAAAGGCCCTTAACTCTCCTTCAGCTTGACTTAACTTTAGACAAGATTCTTCTGCACTGTGGGCCCTTGACCTCCCTTTTCTTAGATTATTTACTTTAGAAAATGTTCAATTACAAATTCTTTCTCTAACCGTTTGAGATGTAAATCTTTTCCCAGACTCTTGATAGTTTTACAACCCAGCAAGGTCTCCCTCAAGGACCTGGGAGACATCCTCGGAACTGTATTCATAGAAGCCTTACTATCTTCCAGCCTCTGGGAGAAAGTAGGAGTCTAACTCAGTAAGTGACAATTAAGCCAATGCGCAGGGCCTGACCCATCCCATGGAACAACCCTCCGCCAAAAACATCCTACAGCACTTTCCACTAGCTCACCCCAGCACCTAAAAACTTTTCTGTCTTTTATTTCAAGAGACTTGAGTTCAGTCTCTCTCTCCCTCATGGTAAGTCTTGAATAAAGTCTTCCTTGTTTGTTTAAGTCTCTTCAGCATAACTTTTTTTTGACAACTCTAACAGAAAAAAAAAATGGCCTTTCAACATTAATAAGAGATACAATGTACAATATTTCATAATCAAATGACATTGAAATATATAAACAACAACAACAAAAATATACGAGGAAGACTTTTCAGAAACAGTATTGGAGAGATACATGAAGAAATCCCTCACAGTGTGTATGTAGGCTGGAACAGCCAGAATCATAACAGGACATAGAAAAGTGGTTCTTAAACTGTTTCAGGTCATGGAGTCCTATAAAATTTATGTGGAAGTTATATATCCTTTCCCCAAAATATTACATATACCCATAATGGCAGAATTTGGATCAGAGCAGTAAATGGCAATCCATGAACCACCTCATATTGCTGGCTAATTATTACTCTTCCATAGTATATGGAAAAAAATTAACAAATATAAAAAAGAAATTGGCATAATAATATTTTTTATACCTCAGCACCACACTCTTCATTTCTGACAGACCACATAAAAGGAAAAAGCAACAACAAAAAAGAGTTTCACAGTATTTTTATATGTGTGTATGTGTATACACTGTGTATATTATATATGCTTTTTCTGATTCCCCTAGACCAACTATAAATATGATCAAATATTAGAAAAATAAAAATAAAAGAAGAAAGAAATTGCACAAAAACTTCCCAAAATTAAAATATTAAGAAACAAAATTTCCTATCTGTCTCTTCCGTAAAAACAACAACAAAAAGTCTATAAGTTTAAATTTTTAATACTTAAAATTAGGGAAAATATATTAAATGTATAGGAGAAAGCAAAACTCTACCGAAAAGTAAAATCATAGCCTAAGTGCTTTCAATAATAAATAAGAAAGAAAGTAAGCATTAGCCTAAACTTAGAAATAAAATCCAAAATTTAAGAGTAAACTCAAAATATGCAAGAGAGCAATAAATAAATAAGTTTAAAAAAATCTTTCTAATTAACACATTCTGAAAACATTGGCAAGTGCAGTCAAAAAGGAGGAAAAAAAACCTTAATGAGTACAATCAAAAAGGAGGAAAATAGGATAAATATCAACATCTTTAAAGAAAAAAATATAACAATGAAAATTAAAATTGTAGAAAACTGATATATACATCTTCATATTTGTAACTAAAAAAACTACGTGAAACATTATCTCTGACAAAAATATATTACACCTGTCCCAGAAAAGAGTACAAATGCTAACTAATCCATTCCTACTAATGCTGACTCATAACAGGTTAGAAGGAGATAAGGAAGCGAGTGCAGCTAACTGGATTTGGCTTCCTCTGGGAAATAAAGACTTTGAATGAGATTCATTTAAAAGTGAGCAAGGTGGGTATGCCCTTGGGGAGTCCTGGAGGAAAGTGCAGGAAGCAGAATAGGATGGGAGGAGACACTATACAAAATGTGCTTTCAGCTGAAGTCTAGCCTTGGCTTGATGCTGTTCCGAGAATGACTGGCACCTTAGAGTTATTTCCACTTGGTATAAGAGGGCCAGTCCCTTATCCTGTCAAGTCATTGGCTGGGATGCAGCCTTTAGGGAAGTTGTAACCTTCCAGAAATTTCCAGGTCAGGCTGTGCTCACTGGACCTGGGAAACCCTCCTAGGCTGGGTGCAACTGGGACTCTCGGCAGCCTGTCCTGCCAGCCACTGGGGGTTATGTGAACCTGCGAAGCAAAGGGGATCTGAGTGGACCCAGCAGGATCTATCACTGGCCTGCACTGGGAATAGATATTAACATTTTTTTAGTATCTAGTTGAAAGTACCGGAATGATAAGAAAAAGTTTTTTTTCTAAATTTCCAAATTTAACAAATGTCATTTCGAAGAATATATCTTCACTGTTTAACCTCAGGCACACTTTCCTTCAGAGTCTGAAGAGGTTGAGGAATCCTGAAGAAGGATTATCAGAGCTTTAAAGAGAGAGGTTGGGCATGTGAGGAAAAAAAGGAGATGGGTGGAAAAGCAAAACCAATTCATGCCATTGTGGCACCAATGGCTAGAAATGAGGGGAGAAAAATGATGGTTAGGATTATGAAAAAAATGAAAGAACATTGCATTGAGGAACTTTCAGAATTGCAGAACACAACAGCAACATCTCTGCACTGTTTGAGGTTAAGGTTAATACTCTCAGTTTATCCACAGAGAAGAGAACTCAATCTGAATAATTTAGTGCAGTAAAAGTAACATTTTCTCAGGGGTAGGGGTAAGAAGAAAAAAACCAAAAGCTGTGCTCATAAAAGGAAAAAAAGACATTATCTGTATGAAAGAAGTCTTACCTAAAAGAACATGCTAGCTGATTCCATCTAGGAAGCTTTAGAACAAACAAGTAATATATGGGAGAAAAATCAAACAGTGGTTTCATAGCACTGGAGGCAGAAACTTACGAGGTAGGATCGTGGGCAATCGTTCAGGGGTAATAGTGACAATCTATGCTCTACATAAGAGTTTAAGTTATATAAGTTGCATGTATTATCCAGTTACACATTTGTCAAAACTTAGCAAATTTGTCAATTTTATTGTACAGAAAATAGAATAGCAAAAACTTGTTAATCATATGCATAATGAAAGATTCAGGAGGGAGTGTGCTAACATCTACAATTTTCATTAAAATTCATCAAAAAATGAGATGGATCATGGAGACAGAAAAAAACAGATAAAGGAAATTTCTGTGATAGAACAAGTCGGATAATATGGTAGAGGGAGAGTTGTGGTGCTGGGTACCTGAATGTTCATTGTAAACTTCTCGACTTCCTGGTATGTTTGAAAATATCCATGAAGAAATGTTGAGAAAAAGATGCTTGAAAATTGTGGAAAAACTCATTCCTACATTTTTAAAGGGAATTTTAATCCTGGCTTAATTTTACATTCTAATGTAATGTTTTGAAGAGACAAGTGGTCATTCATCCTCGCCACATTATTTTCTCTCTAACAGGGGATGCTCATTATTACACTAATGGGTTAAAAAAAAGAATCTGGACTCACTTATGACTGATCTCTTTTAATGATTTAGAAGATCACTAGAAGAAGAGATACATATTTAATCCTCAAGGCACTTAGTGAGTTGAACAATGAGACTGTGTACCTTAAGATAACACTCAGTGACAGCAACACAAGATGATATACTGAATTTGATAATTGTGAAATGCACACACCAGAAAGCTGATTTTGCATGCCTTATGAGCTTCAAAATTGGCTTCCTGCCATTCCTACAGTCCTTTGAGTTAGACATACTCCAAATATCAGAAGGTATCATGATGTAGTGGAAATGCTAATTTAAACTCCCTTATCTCTAGAAAGAAAGATTTCTTGAACTTTAACCCTGTCACCTAAACTTTTTGATCATCAATTTATCTATCTGTAAAATGTGGTTCACCATCCTTAATTTACATGGCCATATAAGTAATAAATTAAAGTATATAAAGCTCTTGACATATCATAGCTTTTTAATACTTTTACATACTTTTCCATTCTTTTAATATAAAGCAATAAAAGCACACAAGTAATTAACAATTTAACCCAATATTACTGGACTAATGTTTATCACAATGTTAATTAATGAATTGAAAAATATACATGGACTTTCTTATCTAATGATTTGAGACCTAACTTTTGACAGTGTTGTTGTCTGTTATTCTCAAGAATGTGGTTACTTTGAGGAAATAGGGCTATATTTTCTGAAGATCTAACTCCATCTGAAAAACTATCAAAGCAATACTTTGGGACGAATATAAGGTGTCCAAATGACAATTTTAGCTACTCCAAATTAAAGCATAATCGGCTTGACCATAATATTATAGTTATCATCAGGGCCTATGCCATGTCTCTCTACTAAACTTCACAAAGGGAAAACTATCTCACACACACACACACACACACACACACACACACACACACACACACACAATACAACATAGTGGAAAAAATTGCTCTCAAAAGGCATTGCCAATTTCAGCTAGTGTAAGTGAGGGGTTTTTTTTTTTCCTGTTTACCAAAGCCAAATTAAAGCCTGTTTTAAAGGAGACACAATTAACAATTTATCAGCCTACATGTCCCTATTTTGGGCAAAAGACACAAAAGTGATAACCCAGTCAGCCAAGCAGTAAGAAAGTGTTTATTTGTGTAAGTGCGGAAGTAATACGATTCAGCCACAGTTAATGTGTTTAAAGTACCTCCTGGTGCTCATCTTTTCCTAATGTCAACACAAGTCAGATTTCTCTGTGACACATTTATCTCTTTCAGTAAGTCATGTGCAATAGGACCAATCTAAATTGAGTTAGTTTGTAGCTGTACTAATTAAGGAGGAGAAATAAATGAAAATAGATCATTGAACATAAATATCGGCATAAAAATCATTTTTTCCTAGATTAAAAGAAATAAAACATAAGCCGAAGTTACTAAGCCCTAATGGTGAAATACAGTCATTCCAACCAATGGAATGAAAATATTCATGACTCTCAGCAGTGGGTCGACGTTGATTTTATGAGGATTTTTCATTATGGCCAATTTTGTAGTGTTCCAACATTCTAAGTTCATTTTCAATGGACAAAGGGAATGTAGAATAAAGAAGAATATACAATGAAGAGGCAAAATTGGTTCAAAATTATTCAGAGAATGTAAAATGACCCAGGATTCTGAAAATAAAAATGGTAATAATAAGTAAAAATTTTTTAAATGAAATCTGATTTTTTTTTTTTTTTTACTTCTCATCGGGCATTTACTTGCTGTGCTCAGCTCTTCACCACAGTCCTTTTCATTACAAAGAACTTTCAAATCAGAATCAGTTTTCCTGTTGTTTCATTGCCCACCACTACCCATTTGGCTGTGTTTAGCTCAGCCAATAAATTTCCTTTGCACTTTGAAGGAATTATTTTTCATCTTCAGTGATCTTTACCGATGTTCTGCTTCAGCAATTCATTCCGATAGGCACATCAGGAACCTGGCATCAAGAACATCTGTCAAACATCTACATATTTATACTCCAATGTCTGCATTTCTGACCTTGTATTCATATTTCTTTTTTTGTTCTTCATTATTCCTTCCCTTTGTCCTACTGAGAGCTCAAGTTCTTTTATTGCCCTGTTTCCTTCTGGCCTAGCATGATCCTGGGCACCATTTCTTTCAATTATCGGTGTAATACCCATTGTCCTTTTAAGCACCTTCTTTCTAGAACCTTCAGTTTTGTTGTCATCCCGTTTCCTCCAAAGATGCCTCCTAAAAAATATAGAACTTTGCATCTACTCAACTGACAAGTTTGTTTTTTCCATTTCTAAAGTTATAGGGCGCCTGGGTGGCTCAGTGGGTTAAAGCCTCTGCCTTCGGCTCAGGTCATGATCTCAGGGTCCTGGGATCGAGGCCCGCATCGGGCTCCCTGCTCAGTGGGGAGCCTGCTTCCTCCTCTCTCTCTGCCTGCCTCTCTGCCTATTTGTGATCTCTTTCTCTCTGTCAAATAAATAAATAAAATATAAAAAAAATAAAGTTATACTATTACATACTGCTCAGTGAAAATGTAAACATTGGCATGACTTGAAATCCACAGTTTTTAAACTCAACCAGAATATTAATGTTTATTAACTGCTTCTCTTATAACTGGCCAGTCTTGCTCTCTCTGTCCACGTCTGCTACCTCAGGTTCTGAACCTTACTAATTTCTGTTTCCTTCTCAACAAACTATACCCTGAATCAAGAGTTCTTTCAATTCCCTAGCTCACTAACAGTTAATGAATCACTACCTGCCTTTATTCTTCCTTGCCCCTCCTGTCCCGCAGAAAATAAGGGTTTGTATTTCCAGAGAAACTGAACCAATAGCATATATATATATATATATATATATATATATATATATATATATATATATATGGCTATACAAAACAGGGATAGATAGATAGAAAGAAAGAGAGAGAGAGATTGATTATAATGCATTGGCTCGCATGATGATGGAGGCTGAGAAGTCCCGCAATCTGCTGTGTGAAAGCTGGAGACCCAGGCAAGTTGGTAACATAGTTGGAGTCTGAATTCAAAGGCCTGAGAACCAGCAGGACTGATGGCATAAATTTCAATCCAAGTTCAGGAGAGCGCGGTCTCTGCTCAAAAACAGTCCTGGAGAGAGTGAAACTCTCTTACCTCATCTTTTGTGCTTTTAGGCTTCTACTGTATTGTATGAGGCCCATTTACACTGGAGAGGTCAGCTTTACTCAATCTGCTGATTCAGTTTTAATCTCATCCACAAATACCCTCACAGACACACCCAGAATAATGTTTAATCAAATGTCTATGTACCTTATGTCCCAGTCAAGTTGACACATAAAACTAATCATTATAAATCCACTCTTTATCAACTTTGTACCTATACACATCTTCTTAAGCCATACTTCGTCTCAAGATAAAGACAGTAACAGTCATAATTCCACCTAACATGATATAACTACCCTGTCTACAACCAAAAATGCACTTATTTCCCCAGAAAAGGAGATGAAGTCCTTGAGTGACTCCTTCATATCTCATAACTTAAATTCTATGATGTAAAATTAGCAATACTTGCATGTTATGATAATAAGTCAACACATGTTATAAGAGGATAAGAAAGGGAGGAAAACAAAAAATATTTGTTTAATATATATAAGTATATATATTAGGAATACATAACAATACTCAATATATATAATGATTACATTCCTCATTTCTGTATTTGGCCACATAGTTGAAGCCGTTATTTATAACTACCTTTTTCCACTACTCATTCTATATTCCCTTTGTCTTCAGGGAGCACCTCAGCTGGTCATGGTTCTTAAACTGGTAGAGTGACCCAAAACTTCAAACTTAAAGGGTCTAGGTCATTAGCAGTCCTGTCTAGACTGAGTTATTGTAATTTTCAGTTGAGCCTAATTTTAAGGCATAGTAATACTTACAGATGTCCTAAAGGATCCCCTGATTCCAGACATTCTCCTCCTACCCTCTACTGTGGAGTAGTAATCCAGTTTCCCTTCTGTAGCCAGAATCACTCACCCTAGCCAGCACCACAACTCCCTTCTTTCCTGCCGATTCAGAAGCATTAGGAGCCCAAAATGTCTGGGTGACAGTCTTACCTTCCGGTTCAATGGAATCAGTATTACATCTCCTGGTGGAAACATTCTTTTCTTTGGAAATAAAACTTCTAGTTGCTGGAACAGGAAACACAAACTTTCCTGGTGTTTCTCTACGGGTAGCAGTGGTGGCACTCCCCCATTTCTATCCTTTGATTCCTGGACCCATGAATTCTTGCTATGGGAGAAAGAGCACCAAATGTTGAATGTTGATTCAGAGCATATAAAACTCTTTTGGAGAATGATGCCCTCGGTCCTGCAGTGTGTTGCCACCTACCTGATGCCATAATTGAATCTTCAAAAGACCATTCCACTATTCTATCAAACCAACTGCCTTGGGATGGTGGAGAACCAGTGGATAGGATCAGTAAATTCAGGAGCATGAGCCCATTAGGTGTCGAGAAGGGTTGCTGGGGAAAGAGGCAGAATGGTATCCATAGACTTGGACATTTTTATAGCCTTGGTTAGTAAAATCCTCCTCTGCTGCCCTCACTCTTTGGTGAGCATTCCTATGGGACACAAATGTCTTCACATTTTTGCCTATTCAGAGGAATCTATTCACATAGCTCTTCCTCAAATTTTCTTGTTACAGATTATCCCATCATTTTCTCTCCAAATCCCTGACCATCCTGTCATTGGCCACAACCCACAAAGTGGTGTATAATCACAGATCTAGCCATTTCTCCTGCTAACTGGTGCATGGCTCAAAGTTCCGTTTCCTGTGAAGAGTTCCCTTCACATTGTCCTTCAGGGATGTCTCTGAAAGAGGCTCCAGGGCTGCAGGGCTATACCTGGATATTGAGCAAAGCCATCTGTAAATCAGGCCAATTCTTCTCTTCCTGCATCAGTTGATTTTAGGGAACTCCCCATGAGGTCATATGTGCAGACTGGGGTAGGGGGCAGTATAGCCAGAGGGAGGATCATTAGCTTCTGGGTCACATCTTCATGTAACTTCATATGCCTTCAAGACCTGCTGGGTCCCAGGCATGTATACACCACTTCCATTTGATGTTGGAATCCAGCTATACATGCTCAATTGTATGATGTGGTGAATCAGATAAAACCCAGTTCATGCTGAGCAGCTCAGGTTACATAGTAACTTGGTAGCCCATGTTTCAATCTCTACTAAGGTCCAGTAGAAAGCCAAGAGCTATTTCTCAAAAGGACAGTAGGTGCTCACAGAAGATAGCAGGGCCTTGATCTAACACTCTAAGTGCCTGTACTGTGATTTGTCTATAGGGGCCCACCAAAGGCTTCAAAGAGCGTCCTTATCTGCCACTGGCACCTTAAGTGTCATAGGAGCTACTGGTCATATAACCCAAGCTGTAGAGCTGGTTGTACAGCAGCCTGGTCCAATTGTAGGTCCTTCTTTGATGCTGGTTACACTTTAAATAAGCAGCTTTTTGGGTCTTTCAGGAAGTAGCACAGAATAACATACCAAAAAGAGGAATATGTTGTCTGCCTCCAAAATCCAAAGAAGGCCATTTGGTATTGTGCCTCTTTCTTTCTTTGTAGACGGGTTATATGCAACAACTTACCCTTCTCCTTAGAGGGGATATTCCAACATGACACACACCACTACATCCGTGGAAGTTTCAGCGAAGTAGAAAGACCCTGAATTTTTGTTGGATTTTTTTCCCACCTCCTGGCACCTAAATGTCTTACCAGTAAATCTAGGGAAGTTGCTTCTCCTAGCCTCCTACATCCAATCAACATAACATCATCCATCTAATGGACCAGTGAGATATCTTCTTGAAGGTTTATTGCTAGCCTTGTTGACTGAAAGCAAAATGCTCCTGGTTCTTTTTATTGTCATGGATAGAGAAAGAAAATCTTTTCATATCAATAGCTTCATACCAAGTATCTGGGGATGCGTTCATTTGTTGAATCCACGTATGGTAAAGCATCTGGAATTTGAGTCACCACTTAGTTAAGTCTATGATAGTCCACTGTCATCCTCTAAATACATCTATCTTCTGCACAGGCCAAATAAGCAAGCTGAATGGGGATGTGGTGAGAATCACCACCACTGCATCCTTTAAGTCCTTAATGATAGCACTAATCTCTGTAATCTTACCAAGAACACGGCATTCCTTTCGGTTTACTATTTCCCTAGATAAAGGAAGTTCTACAAGCTTCTAGTTAGCTTTTTGTATCATAATAACCCTTACTCTACAGGTCAAAAAATGAATGTGGAGATTCTGCCAGCTGTTGAGTAATCTGTTCCAATTATGCATTCTGGAACTGAAGAAATAGCCAAAGCATGTTTCAGGGATCCATTGTGCCACTATGAGACAGACTTGCACTAAAACTCCATTGCTCATCTGACCTCCATAAGCATCTGCTCTGATTGGTATGCCCCAGTCATAGAGGTCTTCTGAAATTACTGTCAGTTTAGAGCCAGTGTCCAATAATCCCTGAAAGGTCTGATTATTCCTTTCTACCTGATGAACAGTTGCCCTAGATAAAAGGAATCCATAGATTCTGTTGGAGAAGACTGGAAGAAAGATTAACATTATAAGTTTGGGGAAGCCACCATTCATTCAAGGGGTTCTGGGTCTGTAAACTGGCCCAAGTCTGGGAATTGTCTGTGGGACTGACTGTTTTTATGATTCAGTTTAGACTTTTGTTCACTTGACCTAAAACTTTTCTGCTTATACAGATCAGATAAGAGTTTAATAGACTATGCAGATCAAGTAACAATCTAACAGTCTTCCTATTCATTTCCTTTCTAGGAACACCATGATCAACTAGCCAACACTAAGTCTATACAAGTCAGATCATTCTGATTGCTGCTTTTATTCTTCTGTTCAGACCCACCTTGTCTCTGGTGGTTGAGTGCTACCACATGGCCTCTACCATCCCAGGATCCAATTCCTCTCATTGCATTTAGATCTCCCAATTCAGTAACCACAGCTCCCACTTTAAAGTCTGTCCTACCTACAGAGAAGAGTGATAACAGAACTCTCCAATGATGCTGGTGCTCCTCTCACAAATTTATTTGTCATAGTATTTGGTAAAATGTATGTCTTCTGCATCCCCCTAGTGCGCATGAGTAGGTCATAAATGACAAACCCAGTCTAATATTCCAATAGTCCTAGGCCTCTGAATCACTTCCTCTACATCAAACCAGGGCAGGTTGGCATTACCAGTAGGCTCACTGTGGGCCACCTTTTAGTCCATGTTTCAGTCAACCATTCAAATAAACTATTAGAACCCTTCCTAACTGCTGAGTTACAACATTAAATGTAGAATCTCTGCTTAATGAGCTAACATCGATAAATTTGATCTGATCCATTTTATGTTTCTCCCACTATTCTCCCACACCTTTAGTATCCATTCACACACATGTTCCCTGGATTTCTGCTTGTATAAATTAGAAAACTCAAGTAATTAGTTTGTAGTGTAACACATCTTCTCATGGGTCATATTTCATTCTTCACTGTGAAGAGCCTGCTGGAACTGAATCAAGTTATAGGTCTAGAAACAAAAAGATATGGTGGAGGTGGGTCCTGAGCCTAGTCAACATTGTTTTACATGGCAACTGCCTCAGGGGAAATCATAGAATTTCCTCAGGCAATGCTCTATGAATCCCCCCAGATGGGGGTAGGGAAGTCACTTCCACTTGGGATGGGGTTGCCTCTTCCACTGCAAAAGAAGACTCATCAGGATTTAAGAGCTCAGTGTAACTAGCTTCATCAAGGTGTCCCCACACATGCCCATGCAAATTTACAGGACCCCCTTCTTTCTTCATTAATGTCCTCACTTAAATAGTAGATACCTTGTGAGGCTGGGAGTTCAACTTGCATTGTAATTCAACCAGTTGCAGGATCAGATTCTGCATTTGACTTTTAGCAATCTCAACCATTTAGCTACAAGAGATATGGGTCTCCTTCAGGGCACATATTGAAGATTTCAGATCATGTATGCATGCTTGAGCTGGAAATTCAAATCACTGAGCTCATTCTTTTCTTTACCACTTTGCTCAGAGACATTAGGAGCAACCAGCCAATCTCATTACACTCATTAGTTTTCCAAAAATGTATGAGAACATCATCCAGCATTTTGATTCTTAGAAGTGGTTGCTTAGGAAGAGTATTTATATAAAATAAGGAATTGGGCCATATAACCCAGAGAGCCTGTGGTATAGTTCCAGTTTAAGTCCAAGGGCCTGAGAAGCAAGAGAGCTGATGGTATCAGTTCCAACCCAAGTAGGGGAAAAGACTGCCATCACAGCTCTAAAATAGGCAGAAAAACAAATTCTCCTTTACTCTACCTTTCGTTCTATTCAAATCTCCCTTGGTCTGGATGAGATTCACCTACATTGGGGAAAACTAGCTGCTTTCGTCAATCTACCAATTCAGATATTAATTTCATCTAGAAATATCCTTACAGCAACACTCAGAATAATGTTTGACCAAAATTCTGGGTACTTCGTGATGTAGTCAATTTGACATATAAGATGAACCATCTCAGTGCTCCTCCTCCACCCAAGCATAAGCTCTTAAACTAATCCATCGTTGCATCTGTCCTTCCTCTTCTGGGACCTGTTATGTACTTCTCTACCCTCTATCTTTACTTTAGCATCTCAGTCTACCCTGTCTTCTATGACATGGCCTCCCCTGTCTTCAGTCTTTTTCTCTGGTCACCCTTTTATTTCATAGATGTTTTCCTACCTTTTGGATCTTTAAGGTTTCTAATATTAGAAATCAAATACATTTTGCTAAACTATCAGATGACTCTATATAGAAACACTACTTGTGACACATAAGCCCACATGCAACATGCTTTTTTAGAGCTACAAAACTGGGATAAGACATATGGTATGATTGATAATACTCTGGGAGGTATATGCAAGAGACATACATCAGAATTTAATTAGATTTTTTATTGCAAAGGGTGAGATCGATAGGAAAAAAGAAAAAGAAGAAACTTAAAACATTTAAATTAAAATTTTAAAAAGCTGTTGAAAGACTTCTGTAAGGTGAGTTGAACTTTAAAAACAAAGAATATGAGAGATGCCGCATAAAATAATAAAAATCTGTCACCAAATATTCCCCATACTGTTGTTTTAAATTATCACATCTACTAAAATAATGGGTGGTGTGGGGGGTGAAATTTATATTAACAAGTCTGGAAGCAGTGTGCGTAAGTCAAAGACTTAAAATTAAAGACCCTATGTCAACATTATACAGTGTTATGTTCAGTATAATTAAAGTTGTAAAGAATAATTATACCATGGCCAAAGATAGGGTTGTGAATAAGATTATAAATGTGTAATGAGGAGAAAATATAACTATTCGGTAATACAAAAAGTGTTCAATATCAACTATTCAGTTTGAACCTCCTGTAAAGATTCTTTTGTGCTCTTGATTTCTTACTTCATCAAATTAATTCTAGAAACTCTACACTAAATATAAGGATCTGTGAATCTTTGCCAACAGAACATGCTGGCAAAACCTGCAGAGATTGTTATTGTTATTGAACATTTCTGATACTAAAATTATTATATTGAGCAATACAGAGAGAGTTGGACCAAAGAGTAAAGGCTGACTTGAAATTAACAGTGTCCATGATTTACATTTCGTTCAGTGACAACTTGTAGCAATTGTTCAGTGACTCTCATAAATATCTGCCTCTCTACAATGTGTTAAGCTTTTCTTCTATGGTACACTGACACTGTGAATAAGTTAGAGCCAATGAAAGCCCTTACTTCTTTTGACCCCTACCAAGAGTATCTAATTGGATTTTTCCCTTTATTTCATTTCATAATGTGTTAGGCTTCCAGTTCTCACTCGCTCAGCATGAGCATCTCTGTGTTTCTAATCTTGCCTTGAAGAGACAATGGATCATTAGCTAACGGCTATAGTTGACTGTGATATTCGCTCTACTGTAACATAAGGTAACAAGGCCAGCACCTAAAAACAGAAAATAAAATAGAATATACCTTTAATAAATATGTAGTGCCAAACACTTAACAGGATGAAGCTATTTGGGTCTAAAAAAAAAACCAAAAAAAAAAACCAAAAAACAACCATGAAATTGCCCTGTTGACATTAATAGTCAAAGGTATGTTGAGATATGAACACAAAATGGATCAAATCATTTTCAGAATTGAGGATTTCAAGGAAACATTAAAAGGATAAATGCATTTTTTAAAAATGCCCTTAAAATTATATTCATGTTTAAAAGACAGATGAGGAAACAAAAATGTGCATGTTTTATTATTTTTTAAAGGTTAAAATTCTTGAACTTTTTATTTGGGTGGTTATAATTTGAAATAAATGGGCAGAGAAGAGTTTATTTTAAAAACTCCTTCAGCACACACAGACATACAATTCAAAAGAGGAGCAGATGAAACAATTGTGTTCCTGCTTTATGCCCAAGCGACGCATGCTATTCGGGGATATGAACCATCTTCGCTTTTTAAACACTGGGGAAGCTAGTTCATCTTAATGTTATTCAATTTTGTGAGACTTGTTTTTCACTTTCCTTCTGCTTTTTATTTACTTCCTTTACTCGGTATCAGAAAGTAAATTATGTGCATTTGTAATTCCTTGTTGTAATGTATAATTTTGAGATTTTATCTCAAATCTGGAAGCTGTCACTCTCCTGTAGTCTTCTTGTTTTTGTTTTTATTTTTTTTTAATTCTCACTTTGCATCCTAAGGCACTTCTCATCCTTTTAATTCTCAACTGCTCACATTCACACATAAATTGCTTTTCATGTACTAGGGTATCTGCAACTTGGCACTTAACAGTGAGCTGATACATACAATATGAAAATTGAAGAAAACCCAGGGTGGCTTATGCACACTCATTACTAAAACTTATTTGCATGCTTTGCCATATTGTGTAAGTGTTATTCCTAGAACACAGTTTATATACCTACCCGCTTGCTCCAAGAAACAAGGGACAAAAGAATCTAAAGATGGTGAACCAAATTTTCATCATTTTATAGGTGAATAAGTAGACACTTTACTGAATTCTTAAGTATGGATGCTGCCAAAGAGAAGTCCCCTTTTGAATACAAGTGAATTCATTTACTACCAACATAAACTATAGTAGAACAGATAGATGATGATAGACAGAATAATTGATACTCAGCACATAAATATTGAACTAATTCCACCTCAGTTTTGGATGAGGCATAAATACAATTAATATTAAATACAAAACTATCAATATTGACTAGCCCAATTTTCTTGAAGATAAAGATTAGCCCAAAATTGATTGCTGACCCTCATCCACATGGTGGGTGAAGGAAAAAAAAAAAGAAAAGAAAAAGAAAGTTAAAAGAAAAAGAGAGAGAGAAGCTGTTCTTTGGAAAGGGCTGCTTATTGAGGACCTACCCTCCATGGGTACAAAGTGGGGAAAGTAGAACTTTACTCAATAAAGAGAAGGGAAGAGCTTGTTCTCTCTCTACTGGGAAAAGGGACCCAGTAGACTTGTCTGCATCCTGCCTGGGAAATCTAGAGAGAGAAGGAACAAGATTAATGGAGTAGCTGGTTGATTTGGCAGGCAAGCAGAGAAAAAATGCTGCTATAGGAAACGGCATGTACTCCTGGAGTATGTAAAACTCCAGTGGATAGCTCTCATCAATCAGAGTATGTTTCAGACATCTGGCAGGCCCTGGAAGTGTAACGCTGTTTCATGACCGTATAAGGTGACAACTAACCTGTGACCCTTAACTCCCTTCTCCCCCAACTGCTTCAACTCTGCTCTGGTCATAAGCTTCAGTTACATGGATGAGGAGGTGTGAAAGCACAGGGAAGGAACAACGCCATTCTTTCCTCCTGCAGGAGGCTAGCAAGGGGCATGTCCCACAAGAGAGAGGAAAGATCTCATTTTCATTCGGGTGTGAGTTTCGATTACCATGACAACTAGAAGTGTGTACATCTGAATAAAACATGTGTTGTTTCTTAATGCTACTGTGAGACCTTTTATTATAAGAGTAAGCCAAAAAGCAGGGGAATGGCTGAGTTTCTAACCAGGGCTAAAGGAAGAACTTTATTACAAAACACATTTTTAAAAGACTGCTGAAGAGAAAAATAAAGATGTTTATGGGTTATATCTGCGAATCCTGGCTGCCCAATGGATGCTGTACATCCATTGTCACTGAACAATTGCTACAAGTTGTACATTACAGAGTCACTGAACAATTGCTACAAGTTGTACATTACAATGTACAACCCAATCATGCTCTCAACAACAAAAATGTAGAAATATGTACATTCAGAGGACATAAAATTCACAGGAGTCCATTAGACTCAAGTGCACAATGAAAGAACTATCATTTTATTGCTCAAATCTTATCCCTAACTCACTCTTCACTCTCCAAATGGTGGATAGCACATTCTGGTCAATTCTGTGCACTTCCTCACTCCAACTAAGTATTGTTTCAGGCAATTCGGAATATATAATTTAAACTTCTAATGGTAAACAGTCACTTCACAATCCTTTCTGCTTTGTGTGCCTTTTTTCCTTGGGCTGATTTTAGTTCCCAGGAATTGAGGAGTGGGTTTGTTTGTTCTGGCTGGTTTTTGATGAAGTGTAGCTCACCTCTTCGTATCTTTGGGTGTGTACTTCTTACCCCTCTGCACCTGCTGCTGAAGTATCTACATGAACTGATGTCCAGAGAACAGCTCTAAACACCTGCTATTTTCTCTAGTCCCCGTCAGGACTGCATGTGTGCCTGTCCAACTCCCAGCCAAGCTCCTTGCTGTATGAGACAGAAATCCTCTCCATGCCAAGGCCACATGGAATAAGGATTTTAAGGGCAACTCTCTCAGGCCTCCTGCCTAGTGGCTAGTGACCCTACAATGAAGCCAAGTGTGTGGTAAAGAGATGTCCATGGCTTTCTTCTCCAATCCTAGGCAGAAAACTGGACACAGGTCTCAGTGCTATCCAGGGACTCCTTGGACCCCACTTGAGTTTCATTTTCACCATGGGACAAAATAAACAGTGTTCTTCTTGGATAGTCACAGTAAGGACATTCCAGATGTCATTCAACTACATTTCTATTTCTAATCAAATATAGATACAAGATACATGGCAGTAATTTCTGAATGAAAGACACCCTGAAATTATCCTATTTTCAAGTAACAAAATAGTCAAAAGTCATATATATCATGCAATATTTGAATATGTGTTAATGGGTATAATTTAAGTTATGTTATCAAGGAGTTTAAACTCTGCAGTAGAAAGTTATATGTGTGTATAAATGTATCCACAAATACACATTTGGTATTACTTTAGGAAAATGTGTCTCTTACATGTCTTGCCAAATGGTCATTTTTTTCTAAATGTAGGTAGGAAGTGATTCATATTATACATACATATATTTGTATATAGATGTATATATGTATATTCATATTGATTTCATTTGACATCACCCAATAAACAGGTTAAATTCAATAAAACTAAAACTCCACCACTGAGATATTAACAAAATATTATAGTAAATGCAGGAAAAAATGCAATCACAAAATTGACATTTTGGAGAGAGGCATATTTTTTTTTGAAGATTTTATTTATTTGTCAGAGAGCACAAGCAGTGGGAGCAGCAGGCAGAGCAGGCAGAAGGAGAAGCAGACTCATTACTGAGCAGGGAGCCCCACATGGGACTCCAGCCCAGGACCCTGGGATCATGACCTGAGCCAAAGGCAGATGCTTAACCAACTGAGCCACCCGGGTGTCCCAAGAGGTAAATGGGTTTTTTTGGTTTGCAAACAACATAAAACATTAAGCCATAAATAAATCAACATAAGTATTAGCTTTTGTTTAATTGTGGGCATGCATATGCACTGCATATGTATGTGTCAGTTTTATATTCGTATATAAAATTATGGTGTATTTCACACGCAAGCATGATCAACCATATTATAGCAAATGTCCCTCTGTCCTTAGCATACCCCTGTTACCATGTCCCTCACTTTCCCCATCTGTCTATCCTCTCGATAGCCCACATTTTTTGCTTGTCTGTGGAATATCTAGCTTCTTTGGCCTAGTTTTTTATTGAAACTCAAAAGCAAGGATGTGAGTAAACTAATCCAAACGGGTACTTGGCATGGAAGACTTGGAGAGGGAGAAGAGATCATGGAGAAAACATGACCAGCCACAGCTCTACAATCCATTTTCTCAATGTGAGGGAAAGAAAGAAGGAAGGTAATCTGGTCAAACCTCTTTGTAAACACGCTAACAGCAGACTTCTTGGAAACCACACTAATGATATTTACTATCAGAGACACTTTACCTATGAAAGGGTTTTCGCAGAATGTACCTAGTTACTCTAGGATTGCTTAAAATAAACAAACCTAGAATATGAGGATTTAGAAGACAGAGTTCCCTATAAACAGTCAAGCTATGTTATATGTTAAAAAAAAGTCAATCTGTGTTACATGATCTATGATGCATAAACTATGTAACTATCTAAGTATAAAATGAAGACGCTTCAGAATCCATTTGATTTGTGCAATCTAGCCACGTATAATACTTAGAAACCTAAAACTTTTATGTGAACAGAGAATGTCTTACTGTGGCAATAAAAGACCCACTGAATAGTACTATTGATCTCCAAACTTCCCTTCTTTCACATGTGTCTGGTAGTTATTAGTGAAATGATTCGTGCAGTGTGGTACTGAGTAGGATAACTGATTCACATGAGTCTGACCTGACAATTTAATTCTTTCTGTTTTCTCAGATATATAATTCTTTTTCATTTCCCAAATATAGAAGACATTACACAGATCTCTGTGCAGATAGCACATTAAAAAAAAAGTCATGATAGTGTTGACTTAGATAAGATGTGATTACTTCTACAGAATAAAGAAGCTTATAACATTTTTCAAAAGTTGAAAAGGAATGGGTTTTGCTGAGCACCTATGATAAAGCAATCATACTACTCAGCAATTATTGCATTGTGGGTTTTCCCCCAGATTTTATTTCAAGAAATTTCAAATCTACTAAAAGTTAATAGAATACAATGAACACACATATATACTTCGCCTGGATTTATTAATTGGTAATATTTTGCCATGTCTGTTTTGTTTCTCTGTGTAAATATATGATTTATTTTGCTCATCACTTAAAAATAAAATTTGCAGATTTTATGATGGTCTATCCTTAAGAATTCAGGGTGTATTTCCTAAAGTCATTGTTTTATACAGCCCCATAATGATTATGATACCCAAAGAAATGAACATTTATTTAATTATATCATCACCTAACATAGTGTTTCTATTGACATGTTCCCAAATTTCTCAATAATATCTTTACAGCTGTTCTTAGTTTCTAGTAGTGAACTTTTGAGTATTTGTTCACTTATAGGCAAGAGATACTTAACTCAGACTAATTAAGGTATAAAAAAGAAATGTATTGCTCCCATAACTAAGTGTAGATTTTAGGCACAGTGTGATCTAGGTGTTTAATACTACCATGAACCATCTCTCTCTCTCTCTCTCTCTCTCTCTCTCTCTCTCTCTCTCTCTGCTTCCCCTTTATCTTTCCATTTTAGTCTCCTCTCTGTTCATGTCATTCTCAGATGGGATTTTGGTATGTTGAGCAAATATAGCTTAAATCATTCTTAAGTTTAGAGTTCAAAGGAAAGAATCCTTCTTATGTAAGAATTCAAGCAATCATCTCAAAGATTTATTTTTAATGGCCAGCTCTACCTTTGGGTCATAAGTCCATTTTTGAAATGATCGTGTTGTTCAGGCCCGAGGCACAGGTTCATACTTTGAGTCAAAGGTAAAGTTAACTCAGCATACAGCATGGGACTGAGAAGGAAAAGAGTGGTTGTCCAAAAGAGAAAAACATTCAGATCAGTTTAAAAACAATGGGAGGTATCAACACAGCCTTAAGCTGAGAATTTAAAGATGAGCAAATGTTCCAAGCCATGATGCTCACACTGTGTAGAAGGGGAGAAGAGCATATAAACAAATGCACACAATAGTGCACCCCAAGTGCAATAAGAAAGATATCATGCAAATGAAGTCACAGCACAAAAATAATCGCTTGGATGCTTCCTTTCAGTCCAAACTATCTAGCTTCCTGTGCAAAATACTTCTTCCTACTCTTCTTCCAAACAAAATATAACTATGTAATTACCACTTATTTTGGCTTGGAAATTATTTTTTATAGTAAGTGGCTGAAAGCCTCCAGAATAGACTGTCTCAGGGTTAAAGGGTAAAAAGTCTTTTACTTCAGTTTTACTTTTGAACACCTATTACTTCCAGCCATTCTACTAAGCGTTGGAATAAAACATGGCCCTTGCTTTCAAGAAGCTTAAAGTTCAGGATGGAAAATTGCCTCAGTTGTGATGTATTTCCTCATTTATGGGTCGAAGAGCTTAGTCTTCTGTTTGACTTCACCTATTTCTCATTTCCTGTCAATTCCCTGCCTGTTCTTCGCATCTATTTTCCTCTGATTTTTGTGTGATGTGTATCTTTTTGGCTCCTGGCTGTCTACCTAAATTCTGTCCTGGTTACTCTCCTGACCCCAATTCTTCATATACGTACACTGCTTTGCTTTCCCCAACCCACTAGACTTTTGACTCCCAGGCATGAACGTTGTGGTGTGATAATGTTTGTAGAAGCTCGATGCAGGACTAATAAATGTCTTATTTTACACCTTTGCAGCAATAACAACAAATCAAAAAGTCCTATTAAAATGTCCCTAAATACTAATTATAACATCTCACTCATGTTAGCCAACCGATTCTACATATGTAACTGTTTTTCTCCTTATATTTGGCTGATAAATCCATTATTTTAAAAATCATCATTTTAAAGTTTTTATCACTTGAAGTAACATTGTTTTGCACATTTTTACATATATATCAATGTCCAACTATATCAGTTTCCTTGGAATAAATTATCAGAATAAAATTCATAAAATGGGGTAGAAGTGGGCTAACATTAATAATGTTAAAGGTTACTCTACTAATATTGGCAAATTGCTCTTGCAAAAGGTAGGCTAATTTTTATTCTCACCAGTAGTATTTGAATATGTCCTATCTGGCACCTGGGTGGCTCAGTGGGTTAAAGTCTCTGCCTTTGGCTCAGGTCATGATCTCAGGGTGCTGGTATCAAGGCCCGTATCGGGCTTTCTGCTCATTGGGGAGCCTGCTTCCTCCTTTCTCTCTGCCTGCCTCTCTGCCTACTTGTGATCTCTCTCTCTCTCTCTGTCAAATAAATAAATAAAATCTTAAAAAAAAAAGTAAGAAAACGTCCTATCTCTGAATTTTCATTATTTTGTTATCATTTGTTTCAATCCTTTAAAAAGTTGAAAGGCAAAAGATATATTACCTAATTTTAATCTACAATTATTCGATTAACCATGATAGTGAACATTTGTAGACATATTGAATATATATTTGGATTTTGTCCTATATTAAATATTCATTGTTATTTTTGTCCTAAGTACATATTAGGATGTCAGTGCAAATTTTACCAGTTTATAAATACACTGAGTAAAATATAAAAACCATCTATCTACTACCTAACTACTGTCTATTTAACTAATCTATCTAGCACATATATGATAAATATATCTCCATTTTACTTTGTTGGCTTTTAAATGTATAATTTTAGTTAATTTCTTGGTTTAAACATAAACATATAAATCTGATGGTTCTAATTCATCTTCATGTTATGGTATGTTACTCATAAGAATACTGATATTTTTGCATCAAACAAAAATATATGCACATATATGTACATGCATGTACAACTACTTCAGCAAATAAGGGAAATAATTTTGATATACACTAAACATTGGTTGGTTTTACTGTGACTACAGTTAATGACAGGCATAGACAAGAACAAGAAATCAATGTTCCAGGATGGTAGAGGTAATTACCTCCCTTTAAATCTAATACTAAATATTCTTATTTGTATTTTGGCCAAGAATGAAGAACAAGAATCTTTATTTAATGTGGAAACTCACATCATTTTGAAAAAAATCACTCATTAGAATGCAAAGTTATGGTTGGAGTCATATTTCTTTCATAAGCCTTTTTAATTATCTTCATTTGTCTTTAGTCGTTAACACCTATCTCACCACAATTGCCCCCTAATAATTTTAAATTTTACAGTATTATCTATGTTACTAGCATGTTAACACTGATTAGATGGAAAACCTCCAGTTCAGCCATGAAGTTCCTTAAACAGAGCTTTCAAACAGTAAGGGACCAGGAGGGTTTGACAAACTAGCCTGTGACTTCTTTTTTTCTTTTTATTTAAAGATTTTTATTTATTTATTTCACAGAGGGAGAGAGATCACAAGGAGGCAGAGAGGCAGGCAGAGAGAGAGAGGCGGAAGCAGGCTCCCCGCTGAGCAGGGAGCCCGATGCGGGCCTCGATCCCAGGACACTGAGATCATGACCTGAGCCGAAAGCAGAGGCTTTAACCCACTGAGCCACCCAGGCGCCCTAGCCTGTGACTTCTAACACCCAACTCTGGTTTCCCATGATCCTTTCAGGCCTAGTTGGATAGATAGCTAATGTATAATTAATAATACATATTAATGTATAATTAATTAATAATTAATTTGGTTGATAACCAAAAAACACTTCTTTTCCTTAAAACTGAAGAACACTGTCATTGTATTCCTGAATTACTGTTGGTCTTAGACCTGTCATCTTCTATTCAAATTAGCTTCGTGGCAGGTAGACACCTTTAATCTGATTTTCATACTCTGTACTGTCCGTCACTACTTGTTTTGAGTTCTTAAAAGGAAAGGAGACCAAGTGTGAAAAGAGAATTCCAGGAATGCTCAAACTTTACCAAATAAGAAGGGAAACGAGGTGATTAACTCCATTTTTGGGGAAACTAATGATGGAGGAGAGCATACAAGGATAGACAAATACCCCAGTTTCTGAGGTGAAGCTGTAAACTAGGGAGTAGAGAGGTTGCAGAAAGAGGAGAGCAAGAATTCTGTGGAGAAGCTGAGCCCTGGGAAGGTAAAGACTATGAAATGAGTAGCTTATCCAAAGTGTGGAGAAGCTTCTCTTAAGTACATTATCTCAATGACATGGTATTACAGATTTTTCTCTGGGCCAAATTGACACATTATCCTCATGGTATATTATAGAATGGAAGATACCTATAGCTGTAATCATGCATTTGCAAGTTAAAAACAAAACAAAACAAAATGATTTTTCATACATAAACACAGGCTTTGGTATAATGCCACAGAGCAATTTCTCAAGCAGGCTTCATAGAGCAGCAGCCTTTGAAAATCCATCCAGTAATAACTAATGTCTTTAGAAAACCAAATTTGCATCAAAGGAGACATTTGTTTACTATAAACTCTCCTCATGATACACTCTTAGCTGTCACCATCTTTGTTGTCAAAGATTCTTTGAAGTGCCAGTTGTTAACAGCCAGAAGCTTTCAGGCTTTGGAAATTTGCTATAGTGTTTCTTATCAACTGTGTTCCTTCTGAAAGATCAAAGGACTTATTCACATAGAGAGCAAATACTTTGTAGCTGTTAAGAAATTTATTTAGCTTGTAACTGGTTTATTCCACAACTAATATCTTATAATAAGAAAAGCTATAAAATTATTTACATAAATACCAGTGTGCTGATGAAAAACTGGAAACTATATTAAGGAGAGAAATTTCAAGTATTCTTGTCTTTTGAACAAAAGCGAAACATAAATGGAACACATAGACAAGGCTATCAGAGACAAGAAATTAAGCTTAACTTTGATTTGGAGTGGAATTTTAAAATTGTAAAAATAGTATGCATTTAAAAAACACAAAGTAGAACTCAAAATTACTTTCACTCATTAAAATGCAATAAAGATTTTGTTAGCTTTTATTGGAATGTCACTCAGGATATGTCACCTCTAAAACTATATAAGATCACTAAATGGGTTTTTGCACAGATTTTAGGTACATGCTCAAGTTCATTTTCAAATACAGATTTTGGCTTCACAGTACTGACAGGAAATGTGGCTTTCATGGTTTCCTGTAGGTTGTTCAAGCTGTAAACTGTTCCAGGAGTTACCATATGTGTTGGCATCTCTCTCTAATCCAGTTTTGAAGGACAAATTAAATCTAATGTAGAACCTCTGAATATGAGATTATAGTGTCTCATAGACTACAATAAAATACAATGAAATAAATTCAACATAGCTTATTATAACCTGCAAAGCCAGGGAGAGATACAGAGAGAGAAACAGGGAGAGAAGCAGAAAGAGTCTTAAATTCTTGTTTTCCTGGATTAATAAGAGTGAAATTGTGGGAATACATGAGATGGAAAAAAGAATTAATATCATAATTCAATAATAGAGCAGCAGCTCCAATTTCAACCATGCTTTGATTTCTTAAACACTGCATCCTTTTACCTGTGCATTTGAGGGTAGTTAATATGAACCTTACTTTTTTTTACATCAATGATCATATATTCCTAGGTGGAAGCCCAAATCAAGGAATATGAACCACACTCAATTTTTATGCTCTATGGCACTTAAGAAAATATTTTTTCTAAAACAATTTCAAAATTCCTGAAGAAGTTCTAGAGTAATAAAGCTTAAAATCCATATTATATACCAACCATGGAACCATGTTAAATGCAGAATAAGGTCTAAATATGGATCAGCAGACATTATTAGGCATTCAAATATGGATGAGATACTGACCTATACTACTTAACAGCCGCCTTTCCGCATTTCTTCTTAAATAAACAATGCTACTGTGTTGGTAATCTAAGGAAGGCAGATTAAAAGGCAGAGTGAGTTATTAATTAAGCTGAAAGGAATGTAAAACACAAGGGAACCACCAAGACACTCTAATAGCTAATCAACTGTTAAATTCTCAATTTCTGTGTGATGAAAAGTGCTATGCTTGCCCCTCCCTTTCTCCTTGCTCTACTTCTTTGACTTTGACTCACTGCTTCTCCACATCCTTGGCTAAGAAAACAAAAGAGTAAAATCAGAATTTTCAAATTTGGATCACCATTAAACTTTTCCATTAGAAAACTCCTAAGTTTAATGCTTAGAAGCCATATAGAGTAGGGGTTCGAATGAGACAATGATATTCTCACCCTTTGAAAGAGAAAATTCATTGCTAATCTTGTGTTTTCACTACCATCATTGTCGTTATACTTTTATCATTCTTATTTGTTTTTGAGGAGATCCCCCTCAAAGAATATAATCAATTTATTAAAACTTGACCAAATGATTTCGAGTTAAGAGCATAGGCTTTGAAAACCACAGATCTGTATCTTCATTCAAATCCAGACTTTTTAAATTTAACAGCTTTACGTTTATGAGCTTTGATTTTCCATATTTAAAAGAGGAAAATAAAAACTCTACTATCAGTCCTGATTTAAAGTTGATATAAATAATATATTTAATAACTCTTTGGTAGGCTATATGATTTTTCACAATTATCAAATGCTTCTTGTTAAAGAAGATTTACTTACCCTCCCCAAGATCTGCTTTTGCCTGTGGTAGTTGAGCAGAATTGATATGCTACATTGGACAGAAGTTTTGAGAAGCATCATGTACTTTTCCATGATACCTCTTCCTTTTCTTCCACAAGATGGATAATACTTCAGACAGAGGTACCATCAGCTGGTACCAGAGCGAAAGTGGTACAAAGCAGAGTTGTAGCCAACTTAGAGTGGACGTGTGACATGAGCAAGAACTAAGCATTTGATTTTGTAAGCCAGTGAGATTTTAGAGTTACTACTGTGCCATAGGACAGGCTATTCTAAAAGATACATGCACTTATAGCACCACACTGGTACACAGTAAGCCTGTAGGCATGGCAACCTTGATTATTACTAACCAGGAACTTTAATAATCAGAATAATTTCTTCTTTGATATTTCATGAGAAGGAAATGTACCTAAAATAAAAAGATACTGTCTAAATTACAGAAATCTATAAAAACAAACAAAAGTTAATTCTAGGGTATGACAAAGATTCTTTGCTTGACCAACTTTGGTCAGGTTCCTCTGAATCCTCTCCCCAGTAAGATTCATCCTTGTACTTCCTTGCAGAATCTACTTTTAGCAAGAATCCTCCTAAGTCAATTTAGCAAGAATTCTCCATTTCTGATACCTGATCAAACCCTTTACCCCCACAATCCACCAGGGGATATTTAATCACTCTGGACTGCCTTCAGCAAGATTTCTCTTAGGTTAAATCCACCAGAATCCCCCCAGACTTGGAAAGCTCTTCTTAGTCACTTCCCATTCACTAATGTCCCCCCAACCTGCTTGCTTCTTGACTGTAAATGCCCCCCTTATTCTGGCTGTATTTGGAATTGAGCCCAGTTACATTCTGGAGTCTCTCTTCCCCTACTATAATATTTTTTTCAATGAAATCTATCTTTACTGCTTTAACTTCTATGTGACTCTGATTTTCTTTAACAGGTATATGGTGAGTTCAGCACAGATAAATCCTAATATCAGATAGTAAATTTTGTAGCTGCAGAGGAATTACCATTTAATTTCAGGCACTTCGCCTACTTCCTTTTAGCAAGAGAAACTGATACTCCATGAACTGAGGGATTGTGCTAATACCACTGAACCAGTAAAAAACACAGATCTAGAATCTAGGTCAAATTATTCTTAGATGCAAAGTGTTAGCACTGACCCACAACTAAAATATAACACTATCCACATATTTGATGGTAAAGAGAAGAAGGAGGGAATATCAAGTGCTACATATTTTTGAATCATTAAGAAAAGATACTTTTTAAAAATATATATTTTCTAAGTTAGGAGTGTGGGAAACAAATTTTAGAAGACATAGTTCATATGTGTGCATTTTTGTATCTATAGTACTTTTTTTCAATGTGATTCATAAAATATGATATAAAGTGTAGCTACATAACTACACATGTGAAGAAACTCAGGAGAAACTGCAAGTAGGTGAGGTGGTTTCAGTTTTCTCTGTGGACAAAAACTTCCTGAAATCAGTGGCCAGTGATTGGCTCTGGATCTAACTGGAAAGATGAGACCAATGATGAACGTTTGAGATGCAGATGGAACAACCTACTGCAGAATTATTTTCTCACTAAAAACAACAGACATAATTAAGCACAAATCATCTATTTAATGGGAACAGAAAACTGAAGCAAAGACTGGACAGTTTAAAATTCTATTCCAGAACACAACAGGAGAGGTGGGAAGATGATGTAAAATCAACGTTATGGGTGTGTGTGTGGATTGCATACCTAGCCAAATGGTTAAGTATTCAGATAGCATGAGAACAAACAATTGTTTGGGGATAAAGAAGCCAGCAAAGTTGGAGTGACAAAAGTGAAAAATGGAGGTCTTCTCAACTGGAGTATTGGCTGATTCTGCCATGAGAATATTATCTGCCTCTGGTCAACATTTCATCCATGGTAGCTATCAAAATGCCTAAAGACAGAAAGACAGTGGCAGGACTACTTGTGTACTTTCTTGCTAAAAATTTTGTACATTTCATAGAATTCAGTCTATCATTGACTTTTACTATAATACATCACCTGGTAATGAACTTATGGATTGGGGACAGAGATGGTAATGATAGCTTCTAGAATAGATAAATCTCCAAATTTTAGTGGGTAAACACAACAGAGCTTTATTTGCAACCAAGAGCAATGGATTTTCTACCATCTTCAATATGTGGCTTCCAAGGTTGCCATGGATACTAACATCAAAGAAGAGCTAGACTTAGAATAGATCAATTTGGTCCATATTCCATCGATCAAACATAGTGACATGACCCCATAGAGAATCAAGGAGAATCGAAAATATTGTTCCTCCTGGACAAGACCATATATCACAAAGAAAAGCAAAATCCTTAGTGGAAAAATATATCTCCACATTGGCCCACTCCTCTGATAACCAAAAAATCTTTTAGTTCTTTCTTCTAGCTTCTCCATAACACTCCCTCTTCCCCAAGAGAAAGCTATTCTGAAATCCATCCGGCCTATTTCCATCTGTACAAATACAGGAGGCAAAACTTGTTTTACTCATCATTGAACATAAGCAGTCTCATGGTTTCTTTTATTTATTTTTTAAAGATTTATTTATTTATTTATTTATTTGAGAGAGAGAGAGAGAGAGAGAGATCACAAGTAGGCAGAGAGGCAGGAAGAGAGAGAGGGGGAAGCAGGCTCTCCGCTGAGCAGAGAGTCCAAAGCGGGGCTCGATCCCAGGACCCTGAGATCATGACCTGAGCTGAAGGCAGAGGCTTTAACCCACTGAACCACCCAGGCGCCCCTCATGGTTTCTTTTATAATTTCCTAAAAAATTTAGTAGGATTGTTCTCAGGTTTCTTCCTATTAAAATAATGTGCCATGATAACCCTGAAAGTGCTTTCTGAGATATAAGTCTCAAGTTTTACATATGCCATTGCTTTCTCAATCTTAATGTCTTTCTTATGAGAGAATGGTGGCTATTTTGTGACCATCTGAAATAACTGGAAAAAAACCCACATTTTTTTCTTTGTTTGAGAAAGTCTATCTCTCCTTCATTTTTAAGCATGATTTCACAGGGTACAGAATTCTATGTTAGTGGTTTTTCTTTTTCTTCTCAATATTTTAAATATTTCATTCTACTCTTTGCCTGCATGGGTTATGAGGAAAAGTCAGATGTAATTCTTATTTTTGTTCCTCTATAGATAAAATGTTTCCCCCTCCTGGCTTCTTTCTTCTTCTTTGATTTTCTGTAGTTTGAAAATTACATGCCTCAGTGCAATTTTTTGGAGTTTTTTTGTTTGGTTTTGTTTGTGACATTTATTCCGCTTGGTGTTGCCTGAGCTTCCAGACTCTGTAATTAGTTATCGGATAGTAATCTTGGAAAACTCTATCATAACTGTTTCAAATATTTCTTCTGCTCCTTTCTTTTATCTTCTTCTGATATTCCCATGACACATATGCTGTAACTTTTGTAATTGTTCCACAGTTCTTGGATATTGTTTTTTGTTTGTTTGTTTGTTTTTGTTGTTGTCGTTGTTTTGTGTATGTGTGTGTGTTTTTTTTTTTTAGTCTTCATTCTGTTGGCTCTTTGCTTTTCAAAGTTTCTATTGATAGATATCAAAATCAGAGATGCTTTCCTCAGCTGTATCCAAGCTAGCAGTAATACCATCAAAGGCACTTTTCCTTTAGGTTATAGTGTTTTTGATCTTTAGTATTTCTTTTTGTTCTTTCATAGGATTTCCATCTCTGTGCTCACATTGCCCATATGTTCTTGCATGCTGTTTACTTTATCCAAGAGAGCACTTAGCATACTAATCATAGTTGTTTTGAATTGTGCTTTTTGCCCTTTAGTATGCCTTGTAATTTTTCCTTGATAGTCAAACATGAGGTACCAGGCAAAAGGAATTGCTCTAAAAACTCCTGTAGTGATGTAGTGGCCAAGCTGTGGGGGAGGATCAGTGTTCCACAGTCCTATGATTAGGTCTCAGACTTTCAGTGTGCCTATGTCTCTAGACTGTGAACGTCAGAAGCGTTTCTCAGTTTGTTTTGTTTTGTTTTGTTTTTTTCTTTTCTTTCCACTATGGTAAAACAAGACTGCTAGAATGAGTTGGAGTTGGGAATTAGGTAAGTTAGGCTTTGATAATACCCCAGTAGGTTAGAGTCTGCTTAACTCGTTTCTCCTAAAGGTAGGAATTGTGAAGAACAGAGTGGTCTGGCAAGTTTCAAAATGGTTTCTTTCCACTTCCCCCTGCCAGAAGCAGATTTTCCTCAAATATATACTATGGGAATCTAGTCATGCTCCTGGCAGTAAATTTCACAGTATTGTGGAGACCCTCCATGACTTGGTTTCCATGGAGTTTTTAACTCTCAGAGTTGTCCACACTGAACCTCCAAAATTGGTCAATTACAGTTCAGGTTTTCCCACCATAAGTCTTTGCTCCAGTATGCCATGACTTCCATATTTGCCTACGTGTCTCTCCAAAGTTGGGAATGGCGGCTTGCACTTTGTCCTCCCCTCTTATTGATCCAAGAAGAGTGTTTCAGCCTGTTCATTATTTTAGTTGTTGTTAGGAGAGACTGGTGACTTCCAAGATTCTGCACATGAATCCCAAAACTGGAAATCAAGAATCACATCTTAAAATTTTTGCTGCTGGACCAAGTCTTACTGGACCTTGAAGCTCAGACATTTCATACTCATAATTCACTTTTTGGAAATTAGAATTATTTAATATTGGAATTTCCCATTTTGTAAGCCTCCAAATTTTGGGATAGTTTTCTATTTGATTTATTTTGGTTTGCAAACCCACTGGTCTTTTCTTAAGCACATCTCCTTTTTCAAACAATTTGCAAAATACTACCAGTAACAATCAACAAATATTGATTTCCTGCTTTTCAATTTACTCCAATAGACCTGTGGGCTCAGTAGACATACAGTCTGCTTCCCAAGTAATCTCAGTCAGCTTTACCAAATATTTTGCCACTTGGTAACATGGGACAGTTTTTGGAAATAGCAGTATCCCAATTATGTGCCAACTTAATATAATTAAGGTAAATATAGTTGATGAAACAAACATTCCCTAAAATTTGAGTGGTTTGTCACAGTGGTTTGTATTTGTTCATGTAAATATCAATTAATGGTGAAGACAAGAAGGCAGTGCTATGCTTAGTACAGTCATTCAGGGACCCAATATGGCAAAAAATATGCTATCTTCAATGTATAGCTCCAAAGTCATCCTGGGCTTCAATATACAGCTGGCACTTAGATGAAGAGAGAGGATGAGGAATCACATCTGGGTTCAGGCTTAAAAGTAGCATATTTTATATCCACTCATAATTTATAGTCCCAGATATACTCACATGGCTCCAGAAAATACAAGGTACAGGAAATGCAGAGCAGGACAACTCCCCACTAAGGAAAGGGAACAAAGATCTTTGTTCTATCATGAGATATTTTCCCCCAAACCTCTCCTCATCTCTTATTGCCAGAGGTTACTGCTATTAGTCAAAAATACCTGGATAAGTAATATCAGTCATAAGATGAAGTAAACGAAACGCTTTTAGTGAATGCTGTGTGGTCTTGTTCTGTGGGCCTGACAAATGGCAAGACACAGTTGCTTAAAGGCTTTCTCTATCACTAAACAAGAGAAATAAAAGAGCAGTAATGAGTCATACAGTATATAAGATAAAAACAACACATTGCTTAGATGTACACTCTTTCTAAATTTGAGTTGAAACAAAATTGTTTCATAAGACTTCATACAGAATGCTCCTATGGTAAATAGGAAGTTCACTGCTTTTTCTTTTTTTCTTTTTTTTTTTAGAGCCCCTCAGTGTTAGCCTTCTGTAAAAACAAAACAAAACAAAACAAAAAACACCTTGAAAAAATGCAGTAATAGAAATGTTATTCTTCCAGCTTTGTTCAATGGTAGATATTCAACCACCTAGAGTTGGAATGGAAGATCTTTCAGAATCCTCCATCCATTTTAGTTATTCAACTTAAGGTTATTAGTGGTAGTAAATTTGAGGTGACCACCCAGAGAAATTACTCTTAAGTTCAATCTACTCTTAAGTTCAGATATGTATAGTTTAAAAGTCAGCTGAGCACAGAGAGTGCTATCATTTTCTTTTGGAGATCGAGGATTCTAAAGCAGAGACTATTTGAATAGAAAATGTTTTCACTTTTGCATGAAGTTGAGCCAAAGAAATGTCATCATTAAGGGAAATGTTTTCCAGAACTTTCTACTGTCCTCTCCCCACAAAGGAATCAATAAATGAGGGCCCAATAGTCTTTTCCAGGGAGACTAGCTATAAAATTATTAGACTGAAAAAATCTCCAAGTGTGTGTTATCAGGACTTATAGAACACTATTACTGATAGTAGATTCTTACAATTTTTCCCATCAATGCTTCTAATTCACCAAATCATGAAAATGTAAAATATTTGAAAATAGCAAGAGTTTTAAAATATCCGTGCTTGAGTCATCAGTTCTTTCACAGTCCAAATAAAACCATATTTTAACATTGGTGAAACATTTAAAGGAATTGTTTGAAAAATACAGTCCTATATAACTAAAGAACTGATTTTTTCCACTGTTGCTTTTCATTATGTTAATTAAATATTAGAGAGCATATTTCTAGGTGACACCATTGTCTATTTACTTTATGTCTATAATTATATAGTAGAGTGAATTGTCTATTAGGTTCTTGGTAGACGGTGACAGAAAAGAAAACATTACTGTTATATAAGATGATGCATTTATCTTTTACCACATTAAAAAGGAATGTGAGCTCAACGACATGGATGGAACTGGAGGGTATTATGCTGAGCGAAATAAGTCAATCAGAGAAAGACAATTATCATATGATCTCTCTGATATGAGGAACTTGAGGGGCAGGGTGGGGGGCTGTGGGGGGTAGGGAGGGAAAAATAATGAAACAAGATGGGATGGGGAAGGAGACAAACCATAAGAGACTTCTAATCTCATAAAACAAACTGAGGGTTACTGGGGGGTGGGAGGGTAGGGATAGGGTGGATGGGTTATGGACATT